>JBBBDQ010001604.1:1587500-1590000 GCA_037127315.1 Ascarosepion bandense
ATATATATATATATATATATATATAATAATAATAATATTTATTAATAAATTATAACATTGATATGTTATAATATCACTACAAAAGTAGCTATTTTGTTTCGACACTTTTTGTGTCTTGTCAAGTGATGTTGTTATTTCGAAATGAATGGCTTTAAAAGGTTAAGAACAAGCAAGACCTCTTTCATCAGGGAGGCATTATTGTATGTACAATGTGGACCAATCAGAGTAAAGCAACTTTTACTTTGGAGAATATGTGGGAAGACTTAAAATTAATCTTGGTGGGCATTGGTATTAAAATTTTATAAAATTAAGATCAGCATTATTAATTAACTATTATATCTACTATATTTTTGTTGCTAAAAAAAACTTAAAAAAAAAACTATATATATATATATATTAACAATTTTGTAGATTTAGAAAATTATTAATATTTTAGACGGGGGAGAGAAAAAGAACGCATACATGAATAAACTTACAAACATTCACATATGGAAAAATATTCACAAACATTAGTAAGAAAAAACATATACATAGTAATACACCCATGTATATATACATACACAAATTTCAAAATTTAGTCTTTATCGAGATGTCAATTTGTCTGTTAACTTTTAGGCAGACTAAATTGCTATATATTGGATACAGTCACGGCGGATTCATAAAATCACAGGCCTCATATGAATGGGGTCAGGATAGACATAATCCTATTTCAATGCATGAACACATAAGCGGGAATAAATATATACTTACGCAAAAACATAAAACAAACTTAAATGCGTATGCATGTGCAAAACGTTATACACATATATATATAGAGAGAGTTCAATACTGTTCATATGAAGTTATGACTGTAAGCCCCGGTTGTTTAGCTCGCGTGTGCGTGTGTCTCTGCGCATGTCAATGGTTGTATATATGTAAAATTATGTCTGTGTATGCGTAAGAGGCGTCATGACAAAAATACATATTCCCACCAAAGTCAATCCCACCTTCAACAAAAGTTCATCAATATACGTATCTCCGTATACATCCAGTATTTTAAAATAAAATTAAAACAGTTAGACGATCAAAAAAGCATGAAACTTAAGACATCTATCTATCTATCTGTCTGTCTGTCCATACATACGTACAGATATAAATATATATACACTTACAAATATATATAGAAATATATATAAATATAAATACATACATAGAAATATACACAAATATATATATATATATATATATATACACACACACACATACAAATATATACGTATTACATATATATATATATAAACACATACACACACACATACGCAAACAAACATATATATAGAAACATGGACACTTTAACAAACATATATACATGTGCGGACATATACACAAATATACACACATACACAAACACATGCATGTACACATATACACACACATATACACACACACATATATACACACATACACACACATATATATATATATATATATATATATATATATATATATATATATATGATCGTATAATACGTTTTTAATTCATATTTAGAAATCATTTGTTTCTGATGAAGGACCGAGGGCGGTCAGAAATATAAAACAATAATAAAAAATACATATATATACATATACATACATATACACACATACACACATATACACATATACATACATACATACATGCACATATATATATATATATATATATATATATACATTTTCAAATTCGAATTTTTTTTTAAAATTCCTTCCCATACACACATATACACATATACATATACAAAAATATACAGACAAACATGTAAAGCCTACACACATATACAGATGAATACAAATATCTACAAAAAAAAAAAAAAAATACAAATCAGTAATTAAAGCAAATCTCAATATGTCTACAAGCACAAAAGGACAAATGTACACTTATACATACATACGCACCAAAATATATACATACATATATATATATACATACATACGCACACACATACACATATACTTATACACATACATACACATACATACATACATATATACATATACATACATGCATATACAAACACATACAAACACGTACATACATAAAAAAATATATATATACATAGATACATAAACTAATATCTAAATATTAATTTGCCTATATCCGATGGGTACCTCCACCCGACCTAGACGCCCCAATAATAACCTCCCCAGATACACAATCAAGCACATATCAACACAACAAAAACTTACAAGCAAAGAATCCAATACCGAACGCCAACCCAAATAGCCATGAAGCACTCAGTCCGACATCGATCATTGCGTCAAAACATGGCAGAAACTATATCAATATAAGTCATTCGGCCGGAGTATAACACGTTTCACTATAGTAACGACTGACAGACCAACAAATAATAACCATCATACTCGAGGCCAACATCTCGCATAATTTCTTAACTATTTACAAATCCCCTGCCTTGCAAAAACCAACGTCAGGCAGAGCACCACACAGCCACCACAACACGCCTAACAATATTAGGTCTAATGG
>JBBBDQ010001604.1:1597500-1730000 GCA_037127315.1 Ascarosepion bandense
AAAATAATGTTTAATTAGTGTTGTGAATTTTCGGATATATATATATATATATATATATATATATATATATATATAGTCATTCGCAGACATCCTGTTTTTCTGTATCACAGCTCATCAATACAGTTTTACATCAGTCGGATATTCTACCTCGAAGCTATCGGCACTCGGTAGAAGAAAGCAGATTTTAGCATGTTATATACACAATGTATACAAACGACAGAGTAGCCCAGAGTGTTTAATCCATTGCTGAAGATAGTGGTAAGTAGGTACTATTTTTTAATGTCTACCATTTTCTCAGAGTGCTCAATCGTAAATAGTCATCACCAGACAGTCCTGCTTTGCTTTATCCCAGCTCATCAGTATAGTTAGACATCTGATTGGTTCCAGCCAGGATTGAAACCTGACAGATTTTACATCAATCAGAGATTCTACCTCTAAGTTATCAGCGCACTGAGGCGGAAGGCAGATTTTATAAGCACAATGTATAAAAACGACAGTAGCCAAGAGTGTTCAATACATTACTAGTGAACGATGCGTAAATAGTGGCGAGCGGCTACTGTTTTTTAAAGTCTAACATTTCCTCTGAGTGTTCAAGAGGGAAAATAGTCTATATATATATTAATAAAGATATACTGTTAAATATAAGAGATAATGAATGTCTGTTATGTTTAATCAAGAGCTGTACTAAACATCGTGTTTTGGCTTTAATTTCAGGTGAAAATAAAGACAAAAATTCTCCAACATTTGAATAATTTTTATTAATTTGGTTCTAAGTTTTCGGCTCACATGAGCCATCTTCAGAGAAGTTACAAGGTCGTTAACATAAAAACATCCACCATCAGCGACGATTTTATCTTGTGTTGACATAAAACTTCGCTAAGCAACGGCAACAGTTACCAAAAATAGCAAATGCAGTTCGTAAATTTGTGATGCGGTTCTATGACGTCACACCGCGTGAGAGCTCGAAATGATAACAGAACCATATATTTAAATGCAATGTAATGTGTTATGACCAGATTTAAACGTGATTTTATTAAGTGTGGGTTGTTTGGATTTAATGTATATGGCCTCTAATATCTGAAGTTTCTTTTTACCGTGTGTATGTGTGAGGATTATTGTATTGTTGACTAAAATCTGTCTGATATTACTTACATGGCTATATTTTTCTATGAAATGCTGTTTAATTGTAGGTAATATCAGACAGATTTTAGTCAACAATACAATAATCCCCACTCATACACATTAAAAAATTAAAGCCAAAATTCGATGTTTAGAACGACTCATGGTTAAACATAACAGACATTCTTTGTCTCTTATATTTAACAGTATATATTTAAAAAATTATCTGCTGCCTCCATACACTATATATATTAATAAATATACATATTATCCTTCGTCTAAACGCTACAGTAATCAGGTGTATATTATGAACTGCTAGGTTTTAAATTTGAATTTTATTATTTGACACTAGCTT
Source organism: Ascarosepion bandense (assembly GCA_037127315.1). Lineage (NCBI taxonomy): Eukaryota > Metazoa > Mollusca > Cephalopoda > Sepiida > Sepiidae > Ascarosepion > Ascarosepion bandense. The sequence goes on from JBBBDQ010001604.1 coordinate 1,598,975, forward strand.
TTCTAAGATCGTTGTAAATTTTATATCTGGGATGCATGTGCAATTGTAAAGAAAATTTAAATTGAAGTATAAGACAAATTTGAAGTTTCTTTTAAGCCTTTTTTTCCTCATTATGGATTTTATAAATTTCAAATGTCTCTTTCCTTTTTGTCGTTTACATGTCCAATGCATGGTATTCTCATCCTTCTGTAGGACCACATATTTACTGCCTCAAGTCTCCACTTGATCAGTGAGGAGATTGTCCCCTAATTTACTGCCATATTGGCTTCTGCTCCGATGAACTTAGCTCACTAGTGCCCTCTATATATGAATTTACTCGAGCAACAAGATTAGCAACTAGGTCCCACCCTTTTACTGTGAAATCAATAAAGTGTAAACTCAAATACTACTCTAACAGCTTCTTTTCTCGCACTTCCCCTCTGTGGAATTCCCTTGCATTTATTTCTTCTCCGACAGCTACAATTTCCAAGAATTTAAATGTAAAGCCAATAGTCATCTCCTATCTCACTAACCTGCATCCCCTCTCACTCTCATGCTCCTTTCTCCGTTCTTTCCACTCTTATCAGTATCCTCATCCTTCTCTCAACCACTTCCTGACACTCCCTATAACCTGTCACTCTTTCTCATAACTTTCCTCCTATATAACCCCCTGCAAAACAGTGACAGTAAAATGCCTTGCTTGGGGTGATATCATTATAAAAAAATATTCTGCAGTCGATTACTCTTTTCAACGTTTACAAACGACAATTTGTTAATACTTGCTGTCACATGATCCGTTGAACGCCTTCAGTAAACACCCAAATACGGAAATAATCGATGAATAACAAATGTCAAATCTGGGAATAATGCTACGGCCATCATTGCAGTCAATCTCTGCCTTTTCCTCGCTTTCCCTTGAATATGAAACTTATTATCAATAACTGTTTACGACAGTGTGCACGATACGAACTGTTCTGGGTATGAAACCTTTGAACGACGCCAAAAAACCGAAAAGCAATGTTGTTATTTCAGATTTGAAACTATTTGTTCGGTCGCGAGGTAGAAGAAAACTTCAGAGAGACCAACTTTGCGAGACAAGACTTTAAATGGGAAACAAGAAATGGCGATGATAAATATTATTTACTTAACTAGTTTTTGGGTGCAGTGGTTTCAATCACTAGCCTAAGATGTAAGGTCACGAAAGAATTGTGCCTCTTCTGTGCTCTTTGTTGGGGCAGGACATTTTCGCTTTTTCCCCCTTTTTTTTAACATCGATAATGTTTTCAAGAAAATATGCTTCGTTGTCACGATAGATTCTTCTGAGAATTTATCAAGGTTAATAATAATAATAATAATAATAATAATAATAATAATAATAATGGCAGAAGAAGAAAGGGGAAGATATAAAAAAACGAAATAAATTGTGGCTTTTGACGGAGCCGATCATAGCAAATAAAGAATGATGATCATAATTCTAAGAAAGCAAAAACAACCCTTGCTACTTCAGAACAACCTCTCATTTTTATATGCGTAATAATAATAATAATAATAATAATAATAATAAGAAGAAGAAGAATGAAAGAAAGTGAATGAAGTAAGAAATGAAAAGGAAAAAATAAAAATAGGAATATAAATAAATTTCAAGAAAATTGCAAATAAAAAATTATAATTTACTAAAGAATAAATCCCAAATCTTAATAATCTATATACAACCATTTTCTTAGATCAATGATTAAAGACAGCTTCATGCAAACAAATATCGTAGGTCTTAAAGATGACAATCTTTTATCAAAACATATAAACTGACGCTACACAATCGCAAAAACTTCCAATATCATCAATAGCAAATAAAAAGACAGCAGATTAATAGTAGTTGCAAGCAAATAAATCTCTTAAGTCTTAAAGATGACAATCCTTCAGAAGACTTTATAAACTGACGCTACACAATCACAAAACTTTTAAAATAACAAAATCACAAATATTCGAAGACTACCAACAGAATCATTGAGAAGAATGAGTAGCTCCTGTATCTAGAAGTGAAAATAAAAACACTATCAAGATGTTGATTTTTCACACTATATTAAACAAAGGTTTCGATGGAAACTCCGGTCCCTACTAGCAAGAGCGATAACAATTAATGGACTTGAAAAGCAGTGATGCCGAGGTAAATGTTTAGCAGCTCAGCTACCCAGCGACGCTATGACCACCCCCGACTATTGGACTGATGATGAAGATATTGATTTCATCTTTGTTAGGACAATGTTTTTTTTTGTTTTTTTGTTTTTTTAACTCTAACTAGAATTACATTTTCCGGGTTATTAACTGTCATGCCAGCCACACTTGTGAATATCCTTCCCTAAAAGAAAACAGGTGTTTTGAGGCCGTCTTCTTAACTGGGATGATTGCATACCTTCCGCTGATGTAATTGATCAATGGTGTAGACCAGATAAAAAAAACAAAATTTTCAATTTTATTTTTGATATCATTAAGAATAACCCGCCCCCAGAAAGAAGATTTATGCAGTACAATATTTCTAGCCAGTTCCATATGACCTTGTACCAAACTAGCCAATCCAGAGTAAATATTTACAGCATTGAAGTCTAGAGACAAATATAGATTATTTACTGCCACAGGCTTGAAACATAAAAAAAAAATCACGAAAATTAACAAAGTCTGCGTGATTAGAGTTATTCAATGTTAATAATATTTGATAGAATACTTAAAAGTGTATTTTGCATTTTCGCTAGATCATTAGAGCTCTTTGTAAGTAAATATGGAGTTATATAGAGCCGTTCACTTTGAACGGCATATATATACCAATGCTGAAAGCATTTTTCGAATAAGGCCGAACAATGTATAGAAAAGAAAACTAACTCGACAGATAAAGTTGACGTGATTTTCATCCTGATAAAACCAGTGTTGTTGGTAAATGATTGATTGATTCGTTTTCTTTTCTTTTTTTACGGTTTATCAACACTTTCTGGTTTAAAGTCAAAACATATTTTTGTTTGTAAGAATAATTATTTTATTTTATTTTTGTTTTGCAAGCGAATATTGCATTAATAATTTTTTGAGAATAACAATGATATAAGTACTATCATTTAACTTGTAGCTGGAGTCAGTGAGAGGCTAATACATTTCTTAAGGGTATTTGCGTAGAAGTAAATGCAACGATGTAAGTGAATGGGCGTTTTTGGTACAGTGGATATCGACCCCGAACGAGAAATCGGAGAGCCGAGTTCGAATTCCAATTGAATTCGTTCCATTCAGTTACGCACAATACCCTTGGGAAAGGTATTAATCCGTCTCTTCTCTATCCAGCTATGGGCTAAATAGCAGGAAAGATTAGGTTCGATAGCCTTGGTTAGCAGACAGTCTACCGCAGAAAGTAATGGCAACTTAATGCAGGAAAATCTTCTGCTCAGTCAGTCATGTCTCTTTAGAGACATGGTCACCCAAGCGTGCATCATGTATGGCACTTAACTAATTAAATGTAACAAACCCGACTGGAAGACAAACTTGTCTCTCTGGTTATTCATTAGAAATAATTACCTTTATTTGTTACAAAATTAAGGTATTTAAATACAAATGGAATATAGCAGCGAATAAAGTTAAATTTAAGGCTATTATCGTATTCATGACCTTGGTGATTACGACTTTTCATTGGCTCTTTTTTATTGGTCAGTAAATTACTATAACTTTCTTGAGAAAATTATTGTAGTAAATTCTTGTTGTTTTCTGCAGTGCTTTAAATTTTGAGTTGTACTCGTAGATTGGTGATATACAAAGCAGAAGAGATCAGTCTGCTAGGATATTTAACCCTTAGCCTATGACACTTTCATTTAAGTGTCAAAAAGTTGACTGGCGAAATTAATTAAATGAAAACTAATTAAATGATAATTAATTAAATCATTATAATAATTATTTTATTAAACCATTATAAAAATAACTTCATTCTGGGTATCCAACATTTTTAAGAACCAGGTGTAGTAAATCAAAGCCATTAAGTATAAAGATATCTAGACCCGAGCGGAAAAGGCTGACCTATAAACTGTCACTAAAACAAAACACTCTGCAGGTGTGACGACCTGTCAAAAACTACTTCAATTTCAAAATATAAACATATTTTGAGCGTGGCAAACATGTTAGGTTGCTTCACCCGGGATTGAGTGCAAGTATGGCACAAGTTAATAAATCATTGAACAACCGACCACAGGGCCTGCTTCTTGTTAGCCCACCCCGATGACTGCGACTAATTGTCTGATTATCTAAACCAATCAGATACAACCCAGGGAGGTTGTTACGACGATAGCCATTAGCCGGTAATCCATATTGGCTCACCAATCAGGAGCTAATTATTTGGGATTTGGGCCCATAAATAGAGAAAACCCAGAGCAAAAAAGTCGAGTTGGTTCATTCTTCGCTGCCCAGAACCGAATCCGTTGCTACTGCATACTTCATCATTGACACTGCCTAATTGCAGTTAAGATTTCTTCGAGCTAAGGAAACTTTTTCCGCCAGTCAACTACATTCACCCCTCACTTCGCGGTGTTTGTTTTACCTTGATAAAAATTATTGTATACCTGTGTAAATAAACGTTTATTACTGTTTATAACAAATGCTTTTCGTCATTTCTTTGATGGTGTGGCAACTATTTTTCTTCTCGGACGCCAAATTCAACACTTCATCGACTGAATTGTATCCATCCCCACCTTTCGGGGATCTTAAGAAGCAACGTGGGTGCGGAATTAATCAGAGAACAACCAGCCTGGAACATGTGGTAATCACGAAACCATCGGCCAACCCGGTATCGTGAAAATTTAGTACCACAGCCGAGGGTGAAATGATATGCTTTTTTCACGCGTATTAGTGCTAAAGTAAACTTAACAGAAACTGTCAGAATTTAAACTGAGTCTGCCGATTCCAATATTCGCGCCGTTAGTCCTTACATCACATATACAGACTTTTTAAATAGATTTGATTTCCTTTTTACCGCTTATCAACGCTTGTGAGAAATTTCTTTTTTTCTTTTTAAATAATAATAATTTAATTATACATATCCTAATAATTAACACTTAGCTTGGGGTGAAGTAGAGGATTCTTTAACTTTCTCAAGGTTCTTTGCGCGTAAGTGAATATAACTACCTTGATTGGAATTCGAACACTACTCTTCGATTTGTGATTCCGAGCGGTTACCATTACATTATCCCTCGGGTTCGAAGTTACTTAACTTTAAAGTGATATGGCCTTTCGGCCATATCACTTTAAAGTTAAGTAAATGTCGTTCTACAGAAGGATACTGAAGATTCCATGGACAGATTAATCAAGCAACAAGAATGTATTAAAAAATATCAAGAGAAAAATTGCTTCTGCTCAGAATCAGAAAAAGACAATGGAAATTCCTTGGACACATTTTCTTTCATTGAAAATTGTTATTTGCAATCTTTTGAATATAAAACTTATTCTGTATTTTGTTTTGTTTAAATCGTGTTAATTTGTTTAATCCTTTCACCCCATGCAAGGCGGTAACGCCACTGGTGCGCAGGGGACTACATAAGAGTAAAAGATTAGATAGGAGGAGAGTAAAGAGAAAGACGAAGCAGTTACAGGGGGTGTCAGTGAAAGGAGCAAGAGAAGGGAGGAGAGTAAAGAAAAAGACGAACCAGCTACAGGAGATGTCAGAGAAAGGAGCAAGAGAAGGATGAATATACAGGTGTGATGACAGTTGCAAAGGTACAGAGAAAAGAAAAGATATACAGGGTGATGCAGAAAGAACTGGAGTCAAGTGGCTAAGAGATGGGTATTGAAGTTGCATTTAAATTCCTGGAAGTTGTAGCCGTCAGGAAAGCAAGAATATGGAAGCGAGTTCCACAGGCGGGAATTGCGAGAAAAAAAAACTACAGGAGTAGAATTGTCGGCTGCATTTAGTTGATCAAACTGTGAATGGGGGCGACCCAGTTGCCAGTCTTGTTGCACGAGTAAACTCATGTGGCAGTGGCAACAATGACTTAAGTTCGTCGGATCAGAAGTCATGAAAATATTTGTAGAATTGACAGTCGGAAGCTACATTCCGTCGGTGAGAATGTGGCTGGAGTCGAGCCGCTAAGCCCGTACCTATCACATTATTGATTCTTCTTTGGAATCTGTCGAAAATACTGAGATTAACAGCGGGGGAGCCTGATCATCTATGACAGCAGTATTCCATGCAAGGACAGATGGTTGATTTGAAATATGTAAATTTCAGTAGCCACTTGAGAAAGATGGTTTACCATTGCTTTCTTTTTGGTTTTGAAACCAGTGTTGATCCTCTTTGTTGTGGACCAGAATAGGTCCGGAAGAAAACACAGCCCGGGTATTTGTGAAACAAAGATATATTTACAAAAACAGTAAAAGTATTATACATCAGTCTGACTGTTAAGTGGAGACCAACTCAACTCCTCTGTCAATCGTCAATTGCCGAACTTCCACTTGAGACAGTCTTCCTATACTTATAGTCTTGAGAAGAGTTCATTATGGTACAACGGGTAGGTCCCATAACACTCTCTTAAATTGGTTGCCAGAGAAACTAATTAAAAACCTCTTATATTGAACACATGGTTGGTAATAGTAGGATAAGAGACAAATTCATACCTTTTCCAAGGGCATTAGTGCAAAAGAAAGCTCAATGGAACAGAAATGCAACTCGCCAATTCCGCTTTCCGTGTTGGTAAGCGTTCCACTCTGTACACATCTAGAGACACATTACGCGTGAAATAGCAGGTTTCCTTACCAATAACAGTTTTGCCGATGCCAATATATTTGTCAAACACGAAATGCATAGATAACAGATCTGAGTTCACCCTATCCATGTAATTCTGTATGTGTCATCTGAAGGAATAGATTTATGTCTTTGTTGAAGACAATGGCGAATGTACGTTGTGGTCAATGGATATTGGATTGGAACGACAAATCGCGGAGCCGAGTTCGAATTCCAGTTGAATTCCTTGCATTCACTCACGCATAAATATCCTTGGAAAAGGTATTAATCTGTCGCTTCCCTACAGTTTTGGGTTAAATAATAGGACAGATTGGGTTCTATAGCCTTGGCCGGCAACCAGTCTACCACAGAAAACAATGGCAAGTTACTGGGGGATAGTTTTCTGCCCAGCCAGTCATGTAGCTTTCGAGACATGATCGCCCAAAGCGTGTATCACGTATGGTACTTAACAGACTGACGGAATATAATAGAAGCATGATTAAGGTTTCTACTAGGCATAAAGTGGGGATCAGTTTTATATTGTTATGAAGTAATAAACTGATCCCCCACTAATTACTACTTAATAATATACTACATCTCTTTCCCCTCTAGCTATGAGTCAAATAATGGAACAGATTGGGTTCTATAGCCTTGGCTGGCAGCCAGTCTACCGCAGAAAACAATGACAACCTACTGCGGGATAATCTTCTGCCCAGCCAGTCATGTTTCTTTCGTGACATGATCGCTCAAAGCGTGCGTCACGTATGGCACTTACGTAAAGAATTGACAGAATGAAAAAAAAAGAGACAAACCAGCTCAAATGGCAGTTGAGAAAAGAACATGCCGAAGTGAAATTCATGCTACCGCCACTCTTTTTCATTTATTTCAAAACGAGGCAGCGGAAGAAGAAAACAGCAAAGCCGAAGTTATCTCCCCGTTTGCGATACATCGTGATTTGTCGACATTAAACTTTCTTGACATTACGCTATCTTCTCCAACTTTCTCCATGACTGGAACCTTTTAATCAGGCGCTGCCACTCTGATTAAATGAACTTGCTTCCAGAAAACCTAAAAGGATCAAACTGGATCGGCGATCGAAATCAATCGCTCGTAACATGGGTTGATCACATTGATTCATCGATGTGTCCAGTTAAAAATAGTTAATTGCTCTCTGCAGCTTGACACGAAATTAACCGACAATTAAGATTTGTCTGTTTTTAGCTCTCATTACAAGAGATTCTTTAACGAGCAATTAAATTTTGGAAGCTAATTAAGGGCCACCTTCAAAGGTTTTCTTGATGATTACAAATTGATGTCATAGTTTAAATCTATTGGTTAAAAAATATCGCTGGATTCCGATGATCGAAAGTTGACGATTTATATCTAGAAGTCTTCAATTTAAAACGTGGCAGATTCAAGGGAGATCATTAAAAGAACACGGCAATATCTCTTTGAAACACAGGTTCCCATACGACCACGGAAGTTATGCAACATCGAGCCTGGTCATACCTGGATGGGTGACCGATTTTGAATATCAGATGTTGCAAACTCCGATAGGCGTGTAGTGTAATGGATAACGGTTTGAAATTGTTATTCGGAGAACGGAGTTTCAATTCCGGTTGAGTTCGTTAAATCCCTTTAATCTAGAGAAATTTATAAACCTACCTCTTCTTTCACAAGTAATGTGTTGATTAACAAGAATTCTAAATTATTATTATCTCAAAAAATATTCTTTTTATCTGAAAGTAATTTCTGATTTTAAATAACCTACAAAGGGTTGATAATTTGTAGAAAATGAATCCATCAATCATCAAAAATATCACTCTATTCTGAGTTGAATCAAATGGAAGTAAATTCTCTCCTTTAAACTATTACCTATTTCAAGCTCCCAGAATTACTATATAATGAAGATAATTTTATAGGATGTGCGGATTTTGTAAAGGATATTTCCAAATGTACCCAAGTACTTTCAATTTCCTTCCGAGATCATTTTCAGGGGTGTGAGTTATGGTAACAAAAATAAAAAAAAAATTTTCCTGCTTTAACACGTGCATGACTATGACAATACAACATATAAAAAAAAATCCATTTTGGATAATTTTCAAATTCTAATAAACGCTAAGCAATTTGTCAATTTTTATTTAAAGCAGAAAAAAAATTAAATCTTTATCAAAACAGTTTTGCGGTTATCCAAAAAGTTAACGTCTGATATGTACAATTTCCTTTATTGCTTCACCTTCCTTTTCACTTTTTCGCCGGCCATAAAAAAGGAAAGGAACACAAACTTTATTAGGAACCTTTCAATCTTTCTACATACACATATTCTGCTACTTACAACTATAAGCTCAGGGTTCATTGACTTCGTTACTACTATTTCTCTGAAATATTTAACTACGTACATTTTTTCTTTAAACATTTAACTTTTACATATTAATTAAGTACGTACATTTTCTATTTGAACATTATTACTTTTTAAAAATTTGTTATTCTGTTCAGTTAATAAAATTTCACTTATTTTACAAAAAAAACCTTCCTATTCTTCCAACCTTCAATCAACCCTCTGCTATTTTATATTGTGGGGTCTTCGGCTGTGTTTGTCACAAGGCCAATTTGACAAAAATCAACGAGGCCCTACAAGAGTGAGAATAGGGAGTATAGAAAAAAAACAAATAGCGAACAGGATACAACAGTTGAAAAAACGGCGATTGATGTTGCATTTAAATTTTTGAAGATTGTAGTTTTTTTTAATCGTATCACCCCAAACAAGGCGGTAATGCCACTGATGTCTAGGGGGGCTACATAAGAGTAAAAAGATTAGATAGAAAGAAAGTAAAGATAAAGACGAACCAGTTAAGAATGGGAATACAGGTGTGATGACAGTTGCAAAGGTAGAGAGAAAGGAAAACATATACAAGGTTATGTAGAAAGAACTAGAGTCAAGTGTTAAGAGATGGGCATTGACATTGCATTGAAATTCCTGGATGTTGTAGCCGTCAAGAAAGCAAAAATATGGAAGCGAATTCCACAGGCGGGAAGTGCGAGAAAAAAGCTACTGCAGTAGAATTATCGTCTGCATTTGGTTGATCTAACTGTGAATGGGTGCGACCCAGTTGCAAATCTGGTTGCACGAGTAAACATGTGGCAGGGGCACCAGAGACTTAAGTTCGTCGGAGCAGAAGCCATGAAAATATTTATAGAGCAGACAGAGGGAAGCCACATCTCGTCAGTGAGAAAGTGGCTGGAGTCGAGCCGTCAAGTCGGTACCTATCACATTACTAATTCTCCTTTGGAGCCTGTCGAGAATACTGAGATGGACAGCGGGAAAAGCAAGGAATCGGTCGGAAGTGCCAGAAGAAAAATTCTTAGACTAAAAACGGCGATTGCGTTTATCTATTTCAGCTGTAAAAGAGTAGACTCTGAATCTAGTAGAATTACTTAAAACGATATATTTAGTAGATTCACGTGTTTTTAAACAATATATATTTATGTCTCTCGGTCCGCGCAGGGAAGTCTCTTCACAAAAGAAAACATCCTTTCCGGCAGATTTAGGGCGAACCAATCACGCCCTGTGGGCTTATAATCCCTAAGCTCTAAATTACTGGTGCCCCCTAGGTGTGAGTTCGCACGAGATACTAGATTGGCAACTAGGTCCCACCCTTTTACAGTGAAACCGATGAAATGTAACCGCAATTTCTATTCCAACAGCTTCTTTTCTCACACTTCCCGCCTGTGGAATTCCCTCCCGCATGCTTGCTTCCCCGACGGCTATAACCTCCAGGAGTTTAAATGTAAGGTCAATAGACACCTCCTAACACACTAACCCTCCCATTCTCTCCAACTCTCCCCCTATGTACATCCTTACTCGTCTATCGCCCTGTGTAACCCCCTGCGCTATAGTGGCAGTGGAATGCCTTGCTTGGGTGACATGATTAAAAAAAAAACACTTGCCTAGTCAAGCGAATTCCAATTAGCACTCGTCAACAGTTGTCTGAAAACTTCTCCAATAATTCCAGCTTTTATTCAAATCATGAGGATCAACGTCAAAGTATATATATTCTCTCTGAGTACTCTTAGATAGGTGGATGTGCGTTGTGGTGCAGTGAATATCGGCTCGGAACGAGAAATCGGGGAGCCGCGTTCAAATTCCAGTTGAATTCATTGCATTCACCTACGCGTAAATACCCTTGGGAAAGGTATTAATCCGTCTCTTCCTTCCAGTTATGGGTTAAATAATAGGGCAGTCAGTCATGTCTCTTTCGAGACATGATCGCCCAAGCGTGTTTCGCGTATGGCACTTAACTGATTGACTGTTAGATACGCTTCTCAGGGATATTATATGACAATCAATGATGATATCATAAGCAATCATTCTCTTGGCATCACTCTATGTAGATGCTCGTTTTAGTAATCTAATATTAAGTCAGCACAAGAAATAGCACCTCGCCCGCCAGCGAAAATCGAAACCTCTTAGATTCTATACCATCCATTTCCAATAGACATTCAACAATCTGCCAATCAGTATTGCTGGAAGCCACGAGACAGACTTCTCAGTGTTCTCTTTTCATTGTTTCAAGTCTCTGCATTCAAGACGCATTAATAATTGCCAAGTTTGGTTGAAGGCAACAGAGGCTGTTGCTCTACGATAAACATTCTTCTTTTAGATACTGATTAAATTTATCCAAAACTGTGAAAAAATTTGTAATAATGGAGTCCCGGGTATGACGGTAAATTGCATCCGGCAGCAAGGCCTTTGATTGGGAGGTTGTGAGGAGCATGGAACCACCTTTTAGTCGCTGTTGTTTCCAGGTCCACCCTGACCCGAAGTGGTAGCACCTGTTAGGATCCCAGCTATGGGCAAATAGTTAACCCTCAAACTAGGGTCAAAACACTATGAAACTATAAAAATAGAGTTTTATAGAAAAAATATGCATTTTTGAAGGAAAATATTACCAACAATACAGTTTTGAAGAAGAAAATAGAACCATAACATATTTTTGAAAGGGAAAAAATATTACCAGAAATACATTTTGAATACAAAACTGCGTTGTGGTGCAGTGGATATCGGTTTGGAAAGAGAAATCGGTGATCCGAGTTCGAATTCCAGTTGAATACCCTGCATTCACTTAAGCACTGGTACCCTTGGGAAAGGTATTAATCCGTCACTTCCTTCCAGTTATGGGTTAAATAACAAGGGTAGGACTTGGTGACCTTGCCTTTAAAAATACAAATCCCACTGAATCTTGATACTCAAAAAAGAAAAAAGTATTACTAGACACAAAACTTATATAAAAACAACAATAGATTGTTGAAAGAAAAAAGGTATTACCAGCAATAAATAAATAAAATTTAGTTGGCAATAAATAAATGGTTGACATGCCATAAAAACAAAAAACAAAACAAAAAAAAACTTAATTTGATAACCATTGCTTCATAGAAGGCACTAAATCTCCTTACGACTGGTGCGTATATGAAATAATAATACTGGATGTGTGTTGTGGAGCAATCAACATCGGCTTGGGATGAGAAATCGGAGAGCCGAGTTCGAATTCTAGTGAATTCACTTACGCACGAATATTATTGGGAAAGGTATTAACCCGTCTCTTCCCTCCAGATATGGGTTAAATAACACATCGAGATTTATATTCTTAATTGGCATCCAAAAAGCAATGGCAACCTACTACTGGAAAGTTTTCTGCCAAGTCATTCATGTCTCGAAAGTGTATCACGTAGGGCACATAACTGAAGTGTGTTGACTGTAGGTCTAACCGTATGTTCTATTCTAATAGTTTCTTTTCTCGCACTTCTTGGTGGTAGAACTCACTTTTGACTTTCTCTTTTCCAAAAAAGTTACGATCTTCAAAAATTTAAATCTTTTCTCGTTTTCTTTAAAATGATGTTCTTTTGTTGTCCTTTCTTATCAATAACGTTTTTCCAATTTCCTCTCAATAACATTTTGCGTCGATTGATTCGTACAAAATGTTTTTTAAGTCTTAGATATTTAAATGGATTCATACAGTTTAGTAACTTGGTTCAGTGGCAAAAGGATTTGAACACCAATTTTGGATTTGAGGGGTTTTTACAGAATTCTTGCTAATGGAGACAACTAGTGGTTCGTAGTAACATATTCCATTGATGTACATGAATTTCATCGCCTGTAATTGAATCAGACAGTTAAGTGTCATATGTGATACACGCTTGAACGATCTTGTTGCGAAATAATATATAACTGACTAGGCAGAAGATTCAGTCAGTTAAGGGCCATACGTGATGCACGCTTGAAAGAGACATGACTGACTGGGCAGAAGATTATCCCGCAGTAGGTTGCCATTGATTTCTGCGTTAGACTGGTTGCCAGCCAAGGCTATAGAACCCAAACTGTCCTGTTATTTAACTCATAGCTAAAATGGGGAGAAATGTATTATATTATTAAGTATTAATTAGTGGGAGATCAGTTTATTACTTCATAACAATATAAAACTGATCCCCCACTTTATGCCCAGTAGAAGCCTTAATCATGTTTTCAACTATTATATTCAGTCAGTCAGTTAAGTGCCATACGTAATACACGCATGGGCGATCATGTCTCGAAAGAGACATGACTGACTGGGCAGAAGATTATCCCACAGTAGGTTGCCATTGCTTTCTGCGGTAGACTGGTTGCCGACCAAGGCTATAGAATCCAATCTGTTCTGTTATTTGACTCATAGCTAGAGGGAGAAGAGATGTATTATATAATAATTAGTGGGGAATCAGTTCATTACTTCATAACAATAGAAAACCGATCCCCCACTTTATGACCAGTAGAAGCCTTAATCATGATTCCAACTATTATATTCAGTCAGTCAGTTAAGTGCCATACGTGATACACGCTTTGGGCGATCATGTCTCGAAAGAGACATGACTGACTGGGCAGAAGATTATCCCGCAGTAGGTTGCCATTGCTTTCTGCGGTAGACTGATTGCCGACCAATTTTATAGAAGCCAATCTGTTCTGTTATTTGACTCATAGCTAGAAGGAGATGAGATGTATTATATAATAATTAGTGGGGAATCAGTTCATTACTTCATAACAATAGAAAACCGATCCCCCACTTTATGACCAGTAGAAGCCTTAATCATGATTCAAACTATTATATTCAGTCAGTCAGTTAAATGTCATACGTGATACACTCTTTGGTCGATGATGTCCTGAAAGAGACATAACTGACTAGGCAGAAGATTATCCCACAGTAGGTTGCCATTGCTTTCTGCGGTAGACTGGTTGCCGACCTAGGCTATAGAACCCAATTTGTCCTTATTCGGTTGGAATATCCATTGCACCACAACGGTAGGGTGCCATTACTTTCTGTTAATTTAATTCTTCTACGCATTTTAGTGTATATCAGAAAGTTTTAATTTTTAATAATTCCTAAAACCAATGGTTAGTCTGTTACACTTCTTGTTTTTAAACAGTTTATATTCGTAATGATTTTTTTCCATATATCAATGGCTTATTTTTTCGGTGAGCTTAAGCTTAATTCTGTTTTACATCAGTTTCTACTGGAACATTCTCATAAAAACACGCATATCGTTTATTTAATTCATCTATCAATTCTCATTGTAAGCTAACTTGTTTATTTATAATTCATGTAACTTAAAGTCAATGGAATACTAGCAGCATAGCCCGGCGTTGCTCGGGTGTAATGAAAGCTTTAAAACTAATCCATGGTCCTGGAGCTCAGACTCATTGGACGTTGGCACAAAAGACTAAAAATCAGAAAGTTGTTTCCAGTTAAAGCGAAACCGTAGACTGAAAGAAAACTGAATGGATGTAAGTCAAATTTTGATTTCCTGGTATCGATATCAAATAAGTTTTTTCGTCGTAAACTGAATTTTAAAAATGAATCTGAATTCTAAAAAATGTCCTCCGAGTACATAGTATCACGGCTGAGACTAAGAACTACAATTATACCTGCTTAGAGCCAAACCCGAAGCAAAAACTAAAATAAAAGAAATGGAAAAATACAGACATATAGGCAGATAAACCGACATACACACAAACATCTTGCTTTTTATATATATATTATCGATTTTCTGCACTATTGTAAGAACCGTTACCTTGAAACTTCTGAATATAGTTTCTTATGTCTTTGTCTATGAGTGTATCAAATTTGATTAAAATCGGACCACTCCTTCTATAACCCGATTTTTTCGATTATCGATTTTCGATATTTATCGGGTGGGGGTACCTTGACACAAAACCTAGCTAAGAACACTGGCAGACGCTTATAGTACAACTGTGTAAATTTTCAAGAAAATCGGTTCAGCCGTTTCGGAGTCTATAGGTAACGGACACACACACACAGACACACACACACAAACACAGAGACAAATTTCCATTTATAAAAAAAAGTTTAGATTTAGATTTAAATAAAAATGGGTTGAACTTTGCGATAGAAAAATTTCAAGTGAAATCCATCAGAATAGACAAGTTCTTCCATCATCCGTTTCAAACTACTTGACACTCTTTTGAGCAGAAGTTTACGTTTATCCATTGTTTCCTGAACTGGGTTTTCATTTCCTTTTAAAGTTTACTTCAACTCTATAAATCTATCGTCTTCGCCAAAATTCTGAAATTTTATTTACTATTTATTTTTCTCCTCAATAGCAGTAGATAAGTTGACCTGTAGTGAACAAAAACAAGATCTACATTTAAATTTCAAATCTGACCCATTGTTAGACATAAACGAATTTTCTCGAATTTACAAACTTTGCTTAACACACACAAAACTCACGAAATTTTACACCTTGATGCGAAATCTTTGTTGTCCAATAGAAAGGCCAGAATCACATCCGGGAGTGAATTCCCAAACGAAATAAAAAACGTGCAAAGTTTGACCGGAGTCAGAGAGTTAAGATGACGAGCAATTAATACGTACCCTTGACAAACGTCAAACAATCTTTATTATTATTGTCACTTTCTCACTCACCTCTCATCTCTCACCTTCTTTCTCTTCATCGTTCACACGTCTACTTGATAACCACACGAAACCCTTTAAGACTGAGCGAATATTTCAAAAACACGCCTACCCAAAACAAACGTTCATACATACACACATACCTTCCTGCCTACATACACACAAACCTTTTCCAACAAGTTACTACTACGATCACTTGATACTCTTAACTTCTCAACTCTTTCTATTCTAACGTTTAACTTCTACCACTAAATTTATATTTAAACATGCAAAAGGCATCTTTTTATTCTTCCAGAAATCCACACATTCCAATCTACAACCTTATGATGATTACGAATTAATCTGTAATTTGTCGGAAGTTTGGTTATGCTTGACAATAGGCCGATTCAAAAATAACCTTAACCATCTCTCTACCGTTTCAGATTTATCGTCTGGTTACTTCCTCCTTGGTCTTTTGGACTGGAGTAGAGGTTTATCACTTGTTTCACGTTTAGGGTTCAATTTCCGGTTTCTTTTTAAGTCTACTTCAAATCTATACTTTTAACGTTTCTCCCTAAACTCTCAATTTTCATTTGCTATTTATTTTTGTATTGTTTCCTCAAACGGAGTAGATATCGCCCAGCTCACACTCCTCCGCGTTTTTTTTTCTTTTTCTTTTTAGCAGGTGTAGAAGTTTTCTTGTTCCTTGTTTACACTTCGGTTTCCAGTTCTTTCTAAAGTTTATTTTTTTCTCTCTCACTCCTGGTAGACACTTAGGTCTTAGTGGATTTATATCCTTGCTTGGGGTAAAGTGATAAAAAAAATTAATATAAAAAATGAACTTTTTCGGAATTAAAAATGAAAGTATTTTTATTCCATTGGCTGTTTTTTACCCGTGAGCTTCTAAAAGCTACAATTCGTAGTGGTGATGCTATCAAGAGAAATTAATTTACTTCGCAAACCAGAGGCACAGGCAGCATAAAAAAATGTATTAAACATAAAATCCCAATATTCGACGTTAAATCTGTTTCGATGTTATTAATTGTATCAGTCAAGCCTATCGGCAGATTGGGTTTTCACACAAAACATTGCTCTTTGGAGAAGGGAAAAAATACTAGTGTTGAGGGCGGGCTTATTGGCAGTCGGGAGAGACTTGAAGCGGCTCTACGCTAGTAATCAATCGATTGCTTCTCTTTGTTTTATACAGGCCAGAAGGAAAGGCAGAATTATTGTTCACGCCCATAGATTAAGGGTGTAAGTGTTTTGATAAAGTTTTCTTTCAATAAACATTCACGTCATTCTGAAATAAAAGACGACTGTAGATTTGCCAACTGACACAATGGAGTGAATGTGTCAGTGAATTTCTGATCAAAAGGTGACAGGGAAAGAGGAAAATGTGGGATGTCAAAAAGAAGGAAAATAAAAGAAGAGAAGGATAGAATAAGAAACAAAGAGAAGAAAGAAAGAAATAAAGAAAGAAAGAAAGAAAGAAAAATGAGAAAAAATTAAAAGAAAGGAAAGGAAGAAAACAAAAATATAAGGTAAGGAAGAAAGTCAAAATTACATAGAAAAAAAAAATAAGAAAAATAAGAAGAAAGAGAAAGGAAGAAAATTAGGAAGGAGGAATTGAAGAAAAAGTATGCGAAAAAAGAAAGAGGAGAAATCAAAAAAAAAAAAGAAGCTAGAAAAAGAGAAAGTAAAAGAAATAAATAAAAAGAAAGAAAGATGAAAAGAAACAAACAAATAATGTCGAAAAACACAACCAGAAAAAAAAATTAGAAGTAAGGAAACTTAATAAAAGAAAGAAATAACGAAAGCAACATGGAAACAAAAAAAAAAAAGGAAGTAAAAAAAAATGAAGAAAAGAAAGTATTTAAAAAATAAAGAAAGAGGGAAAAAAGAAAAAAGAAAATAACGAAAAAAAAAAAAGGCAAATCATAACGAATGAAAGAAGGAATAAAAATTAAACAAAATAAATAAAGAAAATACAGAAAGAAGGAAAAGAAAAAGAATGAATGAAAAACAAAGGAAGAATTTAAGCAAAAAGACTATCAAGTAAAGAAATTACAAAAGGAATGAAAGAAATAAAAAAGTAACGAAACAAATAATTAAATTGGGGACATAAAGAAAGAAATCAGAACGCCGGGGAAAAGAAAAAAAGAAAGAAACGGAAATAAAGAAAGAATAAACAAAGGCCCGTATGAGAAAGAAAGAAAACAGAAAGAAGAAGAAAGGAGTATCGGTAGCCATAATTTTCTTGACAAACATTCTACGAATTGATATCCTGTTTTATTGATATAAATTACAATGGAAGCTTTGTATCATTTATTGAGAATCGATACCAATTGATTGGATCAGAGCTGACAAGATTCAACTCACGTTGTCCGGGTTGAATTGGAAGGTGCTTGATAAAACAAAACAGAGAATGGATCACAACTCTCTCTCTTCTTTCTCACTATATATATATATATATATATATATATAATTTACTTCCAGTTAATTGATTTATTGATTAATACCTGTTCCGCCCATGTATGAATACCCGCACTTTGATTGGATCTGTGCCCTGATAAACTGAGTCATGATCACATTATTCCACTCTCTAGAAACACAAACAGAAAATATGTCGCTATCTTTTTTACTTTTAGTGAAAATCTTCTTTGTCAGGTAAAGAAATTCAAGAGACGATGGAAAATGTTCCATAGATATCCAAAGGGACGTTATAATTTATGCCGGGTCACTTTCCGAGTTATATTGATCTAAGTTAGTCCATTACAAGGTCGGTTATGTCGCAAGTTCGGCTATTTGACTTTTCCGGTGAAGAGTAAGGCGTAAAGGGGATAAATTTCCTCGGACCTGATCTTTCACTCGGAGAGGACAGACATGAGCGACAGCTGTCACCGAATCGTTATCCACCGACTGTTCGCATCAAACAAAAAATACCTCTCGGGACATAGAACGTTAAACAACTGTGGCTAATTAGAAAATGCAAAACAGGAGATGAGTAAGTTAAATGTGAATATTTTAGATGTACGTAAAACTAGGTGGCCAACAAACGGAGATTTTGTCAGTGACAACGACAGGATTATATATGCAGTCGGAAAGAAAAATGAAAAAGGAGTTGGATTGATATTGTATCAAAACATGAAGAAATACGTTCTGGGATACTACCAATTATCTGAAAGAATTCTTGTAGCTAAACTGAATGGAAAGCCCTTTAACATATTTGTTATATTGGTGCAAGCACCGACAACGTAAAGAAGAAGAAATCGATTCTTTCTATTGCATGCTAGACAACACCAAGAATCAGTGTAAATCACAAGAAATCTTAATTACTAACTGAACCCGTAAAAAAAAATTAATATTATTTTCATGATTTCAAATAAAATTCAATGGATGTTGATTAAGTAAATAATATTGTTTATTGGTGAATGTGTATCAATATTTTTTTTATCACTCTTAGTAGTTATATTATTAATATTATTATATTATTATTATATTATTGCTGTGTCATCTGTGTATCTTATATGGCTATGAGTGACTGGTGTCACCAGGCCGTTATCCAGCAACTGTTTGTATCAAACAAAAAATATCTCTTGAGACATGGAACGTTGAAACATTAAACAATTGTGGCCAACTGGAAAATGAAAAATAGGAGATTCGTAGGTTAAATGTCAATATTTTAGATTTATGTGAAACCAGGTAGCCAATCAACGGAGATTTTGTTAGTGACAACAACAGGATTACATATGCAAGCGGAGAGAAAAATGAAAAAGGAGATGGATTGATATTGGATCAAGACATGAAGAAATGCGTTCTGGAATACTACCAATTATCTGAAAGAATTCTTGTAACTAATCTGAAAGGAAAGCCTTTTAACATATCTATTATAATCGTGCATGCATTGACATCAACAACACAAGTACAAATGAAGAAAGCAAATCTTTCTACTGCATGCTGGATAACGACAAGGTTCAGTGTAAATCACAAGAAAGTATAATTATCATGATAGACATGAGTAGACAGGGAGAAAACTGGGTTTCATCGGTATGTGTGCGGTCAGTGCGATGGAAGACACGGCATTGCTACGAGGATGATTTCGTAATCTAACAGCAATGGCTGAGGCAAAAGGTTCCTCCGATGGGATTAATGGTCCCGTGTTCGTGACCAAGGCAAGACTTCAAGTTAGAGGAGAGCGGATTTTATTTGACCCAGAGAATGATGAGCCCGACCAAGTCTACTTGACCAAGAGACACTCGGCATGAACAACTATTCTCCAGGTTTTAACCTTGATACGTGCAAGAACTTAGTTAGGTGGTCAGATGCTTAACGACCCTGTGACGACAATCAGTGAAGGGACTGATAATGATAACAATGATTAGAATAGAGAAAGATGTTTTCTATAATCTAAACAAAGTATTAACAGAAAGGAAAATTTCTTTAGAAAAAAACCCTTTACATTGGTATGTAGTATCAATCCTTCCATACGTTAAGGTTTAACAATTTTCTTACAAGTAAAGAAGAAACTTGGTGTAATTATACATGGATAATGATAACGCCATTGATTAGATAGGTGAACCATGTTTAAATTCTATGGAAACGAACAAGACACATAATTCAAATCAGATTGAGACCGTAATACATAATGAGGAAAGAGGAATTAGAGAATCTAACACTCACAGGAGATTATAGAGCAGAATAAAAAAGCTGATGAGCATAGAGGGATGGTAAATAATTAATTAGTGCTTAGAGCTAGCAGGAAGAAGAAGTTGTGGAAAGCCATGGTCGTCTATATTCGAAAGACACACGATATATACAATACCGTTGTTCAAGAAAATAAGTTATAACGTGAGGTTTTCATTATCGGTAATTACTAACCTGAGTTTAGTATGCTACAAGATCATTAGAGTTGTAAAAGTAGAAGTCTGTTATTTAAATGACTGAAATGTTGTCAATGGCTAAATACTGACATTAAAGAATGTGTAGAATAAATTCAGCTTTTCATTATCGCTTCATGGAAAAATCGGTACCCATGAAGGATAAGCAAGTGAAGCAAGACGTACTGGGTCAGAAAACTAAAAGCCGAGAAGCTAAGACGCGAAAAAAACATCTTCCGTATAAGACCCCCTTCTCACCCCACCAAAAAAAAAAAGAGATGAAAAAGAAACTTGAAGCAACAAAAATAAGTGAATGAAAATTTGCAATGCAGATTGTTTATTAACTTCTTCCTCTTCTATGGGCCCTGTCCTTTAAGGACGTAGGCGATCATGACTTTCCATGTCTTCCTATCTCTGATGTCTCTTAGCACGCCTTCTGTTACATCATGCAACTCTCGTTCTATCATTCACCTGATTAGGCCCTTCTAATATGTTATCCGTTGCTTTCCCCTGTCTCTTTTTCCTGTATCTGGCCTGTTAGTATCAAGTTCTCCAAGTCCTCTTTTCTCATTGCCTGTTCCAGGAACTTCAGCTGTCTCTTCCTGATGTTCACTATTTATTTCCTTTTCGTTTCCATCGTTTCCAAAATCTCATCATTACTCACATACTTGAACCATGATATCCGCAGCATCCTTCTGTAGAACCACAGTTCAGCTGCTTCAAGTTTTTCCTTCATCTTCGAAGATATTGTCCAGCATTTCAGCCATACTGAAGAACTGACATCACATAGCAATCCAGTACTCTCTTCTTTGTTTCTGAGCGAAATTGTCCCGTTTCTTAATACTTTACTCAACTTCTGGAATGCTTCCTTCGCCATGCAAATTCGCCTTCAGATCTCTGTGTCGCACTTTCCTTCTTCTGTTATAACACTTTTCAGGTTTATTAACTACTTTCTGAAAAAAAAAATAACTCGCTTATATGTCGTCACTACACTGCTATATAAAAAGGTACTATTAAAATGACCTTGTTCATAAGATTACATAAATTTTCTTGACAGATTTCTTCTTATTCCTCTTTTTCCTTTATGCATCATGTTAGTTCAGGATGCGGGCGATTATGGGTCTCCACAACTTTCTATCCCTTTTCGGACAAAGCAATGATATTTCCCTTATTATCCTATCATATGTATGCTTTGCTATATATAAGGCAACATTAGGTATGTTACTCGTCGTTACCTTTTGCACCTCCTTGCTTTAATGTCTTGTGAGTGTCAAATTCACCAAGCTCCATTTTTCAACATTCCTGCTCCTAACAATTTGGTGATTAGAAATTTAATTTTTTTATTATAATCATATCGCCTCAAGCAATGCAGTTTACTGCTACCGTTTTGCAGGGTGTTACATAGAAGGAAAGTTATGAGAAAGAGTGAGAGGTTATAGGGGGTGTCAGGAAGTGAGTTAGAGAAGGATGAGAATACTGATGAGAGTAGAGTGGACGGAGAAAGGAGCATGAGAGAGAGAGAGATGGTGCAGGTCAATGAGATAGAAAATGACTACTGACTTTACATTTGAATTGTTAGAGATTGTAGCTGTCAGGGAAGCAAGTAAATGGAAGGGAATTCCACAGGCGGAAAGTGAGAGAAAAGAAGCTGGTGGAGTAGAAGTTGCGGTTACATTTTATTTAGTATCACAGTAAAAGGGTGGGACCTAGTTGCTAATCTTGTGGCTCGAGTAAAATCATATATAGAAGGAACCAGAGAGCTAAGTTCATCGGAGCAAAATTTAGGAAACATGTCGCAATATAAATAAAAAATAAAGTTGACAAGATTCAACTCACGTTGTCTGGGTTGAATTGGAAGGTGACTGAAATGACTGAACTGTTGTCAAAGGCTAAATACTGACATTAAAGAATAAGTGGCGCAAATACAAGTTTTTATTATCGCATCATGGAAAAATTGGAACCTTAGAAGGATAAGCAAGTAAAGCAAGACATACTGGATCAGAAAAAAAAAACCGAGAAACTAAGATGCGAAAAAAAAAACCTTCCGTATAAACTCCCCCCCCTCACCAAAAAAAATTCAGAGATGAAAAAGAGACTTGAAGTAACAAAAATAATCAGGTTCTACAGAAGGATGCTGAGAATGCCATAAACCTAACGTTTGAATAACGACGAAGTTGTTCATAAAATTGAAACAAAATAAGCACTTATACTTAACGCTAGAAAGAAATAATTGAAATTTCCCGGACATATAATGAGGAAAAGGTTTCGGAAATTTTGATACTCACATGACAGACGGAAGGCAGCAAGGACAGAGAAATATAATGCATAACATTCTTAGCAAGTTGTATCGCTGAGGTGGATACGATACACAGAGAAAATGTGTTGCGGTATTATTCAGCACACTATCCGGTGCTAAACAGATATACACGGAAGAGTACAATAGTTACAATAACAGACCAAACAGAACTTACAACACAGAGAGAAGGGGGTTAGATCGCAATAGTCGCCGAAGTAATCAGTCCGAATATTATCCGAATGACAGCCGAATATTAAAACTCGAATGCTACAATTCTTTACTTAAACAGCATTTAATGCAATGAACCATTCCATCATGCTGAGAGTGCTGCAAAGGTGTCAGCCACTCTACAACAGCGAACTTGAGTAAATTAATGGCGGAGCAAGGTTTAGGAAAGATAACAAAAAGGCAAAATTTATTAAGAACTACAAAAGACGGGAAATTGTGGAGAGCTATGTTCGCGTAATGTCCTAAAGAGACACAACACATAGAAGAGGGAATGTAATAAAATTTTGCAATGAAGATTGTTTATTAACTACTTTCTGAAAAAAAAAACTCACTTATATATCTTCGCTGCAATGCTATATGCAAAGGTACTCTTAAAATTATATTGTTCATAAAATTACGTAAATTTTCTTGACAGATTTCGTAGATTACTTTTATATTCTACCTCAAAACACCAACTGTCTGTCGTTTATTAATGTCAAATTTTTCTTTTACATCTTCCCTAATCGAAAAAGTTTAGAACAGACGCTCTTGCCGTCCAGTTATTTCTTTGTCTCACAAGATTTCTTGAAAATTAGATTTACCTGTCCATGTTTCGTCAGTCAGTGTGAAAAGTTCTACTACTGTCTGCCTTTAAACGAGAACAAATCATGATTATCAATTTCTTTTAGTGCTAAGAAAAGAATCGATCATCTAACAATATCTTTCACCATTTATATTTGCCATTCTCAGATAGAAAGCAGTGTACGATCACCATTGCAGATAAAGTCGACATATTCTAGAATCGCGTGAATACTTGTTTTAGTCCCAACTATATCATTTTATTTTATTTTAGTCATAGCTATTATAGTTAGGTCATTTAATGTCGGTCTGTGATGCTTTAAAAAACAATATATAGTTAGATAGTTCCAGTTTACAAAAAACATTCCACAATAGTACACATAGGTACGACAGTTAACACCAATCTTTTACCTAAGTAAATGGAGGTGCAGTCATAATATTTTGACCCCAACTGACAGTTATCAATTATGCTAGGGCCTTCACATTAAACGTAAAGCACCATTACTTTTGCCGAAGCCTATGTAAATACAGTATAACCCGGATACAAGAAAACCCTGATGTTAAAGAAACTCTGATATAAGAGAGATTTTATCTGGTCTCAAATTAGAGCCTGTGGTAATGTATATAAAACAGACCAAACTCTGATATAAGAGAAACCCTGATATAAGAGAGAGTTTACCTGGTCCCAAATTATAGCCTGTGGTAATGTATATAAAATAAACCAAACTCTGATATAAGAGAAACTCTGATATAAGAGAGATTTTATCTGGTCCCAAATTAGAGCCTGTGGTAATGTATATAAAATATACCAAACCCTGATATAAGAGAAACCCTGATATAAGAGAGAGTTTACCTGGTCCCAAATTAGAGCCTGTGGTAATGTATATAAAATAGACCAAACTCTGATATAAGAGAAATCCTGATATAAGCTAATATCTCATCCGGTCCTGATGACTCTCTTATATCCGAGTTACACTGTAATAGATAAAAATTTCTAAACGAAGTTGGAAGGTGCAAAACTAGAGAAATATCTGAAAAGATTAAGAAAGGTGACGGTGGTTACACGACCCATTTGATTGTTGGTTGGTTGTTTTGTTTTATAGCATATCAACCTCGGCGGGTCATTTAAATTTTATTTATTTATTGCTGGTAATACCTTTTTCTTTCAAAAATTTATTGTTGCTTTTTTTTATATAAGTGTCTAGTAATACTTTTTCTTTTCGAGTACCAAGATTCATTGGGATTTGTTTTTAAGGGCAGGGTCCTCAAGTCCTACCCTATTATTTAACCCATAACGGGATGGAAGGGACGGATTAACACCTTTCACAAGGGTACCAGTGATAGGTAACGGACACGGACACACACACACACACACATACAAAGATCCATTTATAAATAAGTTTAAATTTCGAGTATATATATATATATATATATATATATATCCGCATACAGGCCTGTTTCACTGTATCACAACTTATCAGTACGGCTAGACATCCAATTGTTTCCGGCCTGGATTTTAACCCAACAGATTTGATATCAGTTTGGTGTTCTAAGTTATTAGCAGATAAGAATTTAGCGTGTTATATCGAAAATGTAAACAAACACAAGTAGTCATGAGTTCATTTCTGACCCCCCCCCATTGCTGAGAAATGATCAATAAATGCTATAACAGATATAACAATAACTGCTGAATAGTTCTTCTTTTTCTTCTTTTTCTTCTTTTTCTTCTTCTTCTTTTTATTCTTTTTCTTCTTCTTTCTTCTTCTTTCTTCTTCTTTCTTCTTCTTTTTCTTTTTCTTCTTCTTCTTTTTCTTCTTTTTCTTCTTTTTATTTTTCTTCTTTTTCTTCTTCTTCTTTTTCTTCTTTTTATTTTTCTTCTTTTTCTTTTTATTCTTTTTCTTCTTCTTCTTCTTCTTCTTCTTCTTCTTCTTCTTCTTCTTTTCTTCTTTTTATTTTTCTTTTTCTTTTTCTTTTTCTTCTTCTTCTTCTTCTTCTTCTTCTTCTTCTTTTCTTTTCTTTTCCTTCTTCTTTTTATTCTTCTTCTTTTTCTTCTTCTTCTTTTTCTTCTTCTTCTTCTTCTTTTTCTTCTTTTCCTCTTCTTCTTTTTATTCTTCTTTTTCTTCTTCTTCTTTTTCTTCTTCTTCTTCTTCTTTGTGTCATGCCTTTTCACGTCTCCCTATCCCTGGTAACTCTTAGCACGCTTTCTCTCGTCACCCCCACCCAAACCCGCTCTTCCATCCACCTGCTCAGGCAGGTCAAACAAGTTTTCTGCTGATTTCCCCTATCTCCCTTTCCTTCTAACTGACCTGGGAGTATCAGATTCTCCAAGCATTCCTTCCTCATCACATGTCCCAAGAACTTCAGCTGTCTCTTTCTGATGCTCAGTATTAATTTCTTTTTCGTTTCCCTTCTTTTCTAAAACCTCATCATTGCTCACATGCTTGATCCATGATATCCACAGCATCCTTCTATAGAACTATGTTGCTTCAGTTTATCTTTCATATTTGATGACATTGTCCAGCATTCACTGCCATATTGAAGGACAGACATCACATAGCAATCCAGAACTGTCTTCTGTGTTTCTATCAAAATTTTCCTGTTTCTTAATACTCTGCTTAACTTCAGGATTGCATCCTTGGCCATTCCAATTTTTCTTCAAATCTCAGTGTCGCACATCCCGTCTTCCGTTAGAACACTTTCCAAGTACTTAAACCTATTTACTTGCTTGATTTTAGCATCCACAACCTGCAATTGGCCTTTTGGGCTGATGACCATACATTCCGTTTTATTGTAATTTATTTCTAGTTCTTACTTTGTGAATTTTTCATCTACCTTTTTAGGGGGTCTTCTAGTTTTTTTCCGTGTCGGCTATCAGCTCTGTATCATCTGCGTATCCTATGCTGTTCAGATTGTGTCCGCCAATGATGAACCCTGGCATAACTTCTAAGGTCCTCACATTAGTCTCGCTGTACAAGTTGAATAGATCCGGTGAAAAGACATATCCTTGTCTTACACTCCTTTCTGTCTTTGCATATCTGCTGAATTCATTTCATGTCTGGATGCAGGTGGTTCTTGATTACTCTGTTGTCTTAGCCAAATATATCTATTATCCTCCTCTTGACATTTCCTATAAATAACCCATCTTTCTCATCACGTTCTCCTATGTAACCCTCTGCGAAAAAGTGGCAGTAGAATGCCTTGCTTGGTGGTGAAATGATTAAAAAAAATAAAATAAAATCTGTACTATGAATATTTTCTGTGAGGTCGTAGAATAGACCGGCTGAAAAAGCTAAGAGTAAACTAAGAAAATTTTATTTAAATGTTTGAAACTGACAATGTTCTCTAATTTCCTCTTTTGGTCTTTTGCAGATACCTATTTGTTATGGAAGGGCATTCGTGCCAGAATAACCAAATCAAACATCTTGGCTTCAAACGGAATCATCCACGTGACTGAACGTTTTCTACTCATGACGGATAAGGAGCGCGCCGCTTCGTCTCATTCCTCGACAAATGCTGCATACGTTCGTACTTTACACACAATCCCGCCCCGTTTGCTAACCACACCAGTCGGACTGGTCATTCCTCGGCGACACAAGGGTGGTGTGGTCACTTACTCCAGAGCTGTATATGCCACCCCACGGACAACTACATCTAGGATGGCCAGTCATTCAGAGTACTCTCTGACGGCAGCCTCAGCCACGCCCCGTTCAGTAAATCTTTTCAATTTTGGACTTATACTAAGCACACCATTTTTACTGACATTCACCACTAGGTCACTGCACACGTAGCAACAATTTCTCACCCCAACCTGTCTTTTTTTCACCTTTGTGTTTATTTTGTACATTTTTTTGAATTGATCTCAGAGCACGATTATTATTAAACATCTGTAACATACTGATCGAAAATAAAAGACCCTTTTACTGTACACATTTTAATCTAACACCACTCGTCTGTTGGTATAATTTTGTATTGGGGAAAATGATATCAAAATGAGGCACATATGGGCGACTATCGAAAGTTAAACACTAACAAAACAAATCGTCAATGTTCATTAAAATAGATATCGATTTTATGTAAAATAATATTATATGACGTGAATATATAATATATATATATATATAAATTTAGAAAAGAGTTTTGATTTATTACAGTTACAATGGGTAATACATATTTCACCGCATAATATGTATTACCTATTGTAATTGTAATAAATCAAAAATCTTTAATAAATTATATTACTCTGTTAAATTAAATAAATGAATTTAACATTGAGTTCTTCTGAGTTCGTCTCTATCGGAATTTACCTGGATAGTATACCAAGTGTACTACGATATATATATATATATATATATGAACACTTCAATCAACCAGGACACACATTAGAAAACAGCAAATGTTTACTGATAGATTCCGATTTTATTTCCACATACTCACGCAGAAAGAAAGAAAAATACTGGATTTTAAAATTAAATACATTTAGGCTAGGGTTAAACAGGGACTTAGGTATTTTGAATCTTTATAAATATTTCAATAGTTAAACATTTTTTAGATACACTGAAAATTTTTTCTTTAAAACAACATTTAAAAGTATTATTACAGTTAGGTTTAAGTTTAAAAATATTCAAAAATCTCTATCGCTTTCTACATCACGTGATGTAAACATCTCGCGACAGACGAACGCTTCTAGTTTAAATTTTAAAACCATTTGTTTCTGATGAAAGGCCGAGATCGGTCTGAAATATCAAATATATATATACTAATAATAGAAATAAATAAATACTCTAAAAAAATACATTTTTAAACTTACAACTTATATATATATATATATATAGGTAAAGGTGTCAAGTCTGTAAACGAAGAGGATAATCGAAAAATATATAATTAATATAAATAATTAAAGAGATAAATCTATATAGAGCTCAAAGGATATTATCCAGAGCAATATGATATACATAAAGGAAAACTCAACAAATCATCTAAAGTGGTTATAAACTATAATTAATTTCGAGGAGTAGGTTTTGTTACCCATCATCTTCATATCTGTATTCTGAATACAGAAATGTATTCGGAAACGTATTCTGCGGTCTGCGGTAGACCTGTTGCCAACCAAGGCTATAGAACTCAATCTGTCCTGTTGTTTAAGCCATAACTGGAGAAAAGAAGAGGGCTGATATCTTTCCCAAGGGTATTTGCGTGTAAGTGAATTCAACTGAAATACAAACCCAGGTCGTAGATAATAATGGCAACATACTGCGCGAAAATCTTCTGCCCAGTCAGTAAAGTCTCATTCGAGAGGTCGTATGCCACTTAACTGCGTGACTGATTCTGCGGTCTGAAGATGATGGGTAATAAAGACCTTACCCGTCGAAATAAATTATGGTTTATAACCAATTTAGATGATCTGTTGACTTTTCCTTATATATATATATATATGTGTGTGTGTGTGTGTGTATGTGTGTGTGTGTGTGTGTATTTGTAAAAATATACTCAGTTATGATTTGAGATTAAGGACAGGATGGTTAAAGAAAAAGACGAAAAGACGAAAACTGTATTTAACTCGCCTACACCTTTGCTTGTGAAAATGAAACTGAAACAGACTAACATACATCATAAAAAGTCCAAGAAAACGGTTGAATTTGCTTCATTTTAACATCTCGTGACATTGCACTACACATGAAGGTGTTCTAAAACTAAACTATTCTGTTAATCAATTTGAATGATTTGTGAGTGTTTTCAGAGTTGCCAACACTGTTTGTTTATAAATACGTAATTTGGAATAAAACTCATTTCGGCTTTTTTGCCTTTATAAAGTCCATCACAGGACGAAACGCGTAAGCGAGTTAAATATAGATTCCCTCTTGTCTTATTTTTATTTAACCATATATATATATATATATATATATATATATATATATATATTAAAAAAGGATTAATTCAAAGATGTTGAATATATATATATATATATATATATATATATATATATATATATATATATATATATATATATATAAAGACAAATATGCGCTCTCCGGCAAAATTTGAACCTGCGTCCTTCTGAGCAGATAGAAAGGCTATGAGGAGAGAAATTTCCCTTCAAGTCATTACTAAACCTTACCTGTCCGGCTAAGTTTTTCGTAACTCAGTCTGTCTAAAAGACGCCGGATCTAAGAACGGTTTCTCCTACAAAGTGTGTGTGTGTGTGGGGGGGGGGGTTCGAATTCTTCCGGAGAGAACATTTCTTATTTAATAAGATTTATAGAATATTCAGGCAGGTAGGCGAAAATAAATAGATATACTGTTTAATAAATAAAAGGAGCGTCTAGTTGAATTCGAGTATCTCTTAAAAAATATATATGTGTATGTTCTAATGCTTCATCTCAAACAGTAGCATTACATCGTTTATAGAATTAATTTTAAAATATATACGTCAATAAAATTACATTTTCTAAGAAAATAGTAGTATTAAAATAAGTTCTACGCATGAATTAAAAAAAGGTATCCAGGAAAATTGGTGTTCGGATGATTTATGTGGCTATTTCGCAAGGATATTTGTGCGAGATGTATGCAGTTGAATTCACTGCATTTACTTACATGCAAATACTCCTGGAAAAGGTATTAATCCATCGTTCTTCCCTCCAGCTATGGGTTAAGTAGCAGGGTAGATTGCGTTCTATAGCCTTATTTGGCAACCAGTCTTCCACAGAAAGTAATGGCAACCTACTGCGGGATAATCTTCTCCCCAGTCAGTAATGTCCCTTTCGAGACATGATCGCCCAAGCGTGTATCACGTATGGCACTTAACTGACTGATATGATATAAATAAATAAATTACAAATTAAATTTCTGGCTCTCACATCAATAAAATTCCGATATATTGCGCCGATCACATTTTTTCCGTTGGATATTTAGAGCAGACATATTTTAAAAACTGCCTGTTTCTATTAAACATCTCATCGTTAGGCATTAGGCATTTAAATTTTGGGAGGTGCTACAAGCGAAAGATTTTTCAGCACCCACTCATGGATATATATATATATATCCCAGTGTGCGAACAAATGACATGATGAATTAAGACAAAGAAATGCCAAATGTTATTGATATGTTTCGTTCCGAGATCTTTGGTCTGAAGACAGCCATTCTATGAACGAAACGCATCTCTAGTAAGTATTTTCGTCTTGACAATCATTTTCCCCAACACACATACACACAAAACACACACAAACACACACACACACACACACACATGTATAACACTTTCATCAGGCAATTTTAATATTCGAATATCAAGGAAATTCTGGAAAAAAGTATTTGCACTTAATCGATGTTCGATTAATTTTATTAGACTTTTCTTATTATCATGTTCTGATGATGATGTTAATAAACATCGAAATAGTAAAACGTATTTTTTCACATTATCCTACGTACATTTAATATGAACTACTGACAATAAATATGAAATTGTAAACAAAATCTATCGAGCGTTATTGACTCTCCGAAAATGGATAAGCTGCATTCACTTTCGTGTTAACATCACACACACACACATATATATATATATATATATATATATATATATATATATGATGTGATAGATAACTTCTCTTCTAAATTACTAGAAAATGAAAATAACACTGACATCTCATTTTAACCGAAATTACATATCTCGAAATACTTAATAGTACATTTATTCAATAAAATCGCCATTGGCTTTAGTCACCGCCTCCAGACAACTTCATAGTCTTCCGTATCTCTTTCGAATAGGCTTCTTGTTTAAGTTGGTAAATGCAGCCATAATCCTTGACTTCGGTTGGTTTTTGGTGTCATTAAGTGTTTGGTTGGTCTTGTGCTCAAGTGCATCCCGCACAAAATAATCAAGTCTGGTGAGTTATTTGGCCAGATGCAAAAGGTTATCTAGTCGCAGAACTTTTCTGACAATAATTACTGGGTTCTCTTGCTTGTGTGGTATGGTGCAGAGTCCTGTTTCTAGACATAGGGTCTTCCAGAAGCCACTCTTTGGACCTAGGGTAGCACTTCCTCCTGAAGGCACTTGAAGTAGATTTCCTTGTTGAATTTGAGGCTATCTTCAACAAACTCTGTAGTTCTTTTCTTATCAGAATGTTCAGAGTGAGTTTTCTGAGGTGCTGTATCTTCATAATCACCATTAGACTCCTTCCGAATTACCAAAACTCTTCTCCGACTGGCACTCAAACACTCTGAAATGTGCGTACTGGGCCTTCCGGCTTAAATTCTAAGCAGTAAATCGTTTCAAAATTTCTGGCGGAGTGAATTGCATTATATTGCTCTCTTCTTCACAGACGGTGCCCAACTGCCCATATATATATATATATATATATATATATATATATATCCTATCCAAGTGAATAAAGAACGAAGAAAGTATCAACAAAGTTTAAAAGATTAATTAAAAACAGTGCTCAATATAGAAATAGAGCTATGAATATTTATTATAAGTTATAGACTAGAACGTGTACAAATTATAATTTACTACAAAAATGTACATTTTGTTCCAAGATAGTAAAAACAATGTCTCATCAGATACCATCATGGTACCATTTTTCAATGTCGAAACAAAATGTACACTTTTGTAGTAAATTATAATTTGTACATGTTCTAAACTATAACTTATAGTATATATGTTCTAATAACTTATACATGTTCTAAACTATAACTTATATATATATATATATATGTGTGTGTGTGTGTGTGTGTGTGTGTGTGTGTGTGTGTGTGTGTTTATACTCTCACCCACAGATACACTTAAATATTTGCTTGCACTAGTTCGGTACGAATGCAAACCAGTGAAATAATTGATGACTGCAGAACTCGTTCGAATGCTTCCATATCCTAAAACTTCGTACTACGGTAGGAACCCGAAATATAAACAGAGAAATAAATTTCGGAATTTTATTGATTCGGTTTTCCCTGAAAATCAGCATTCAAAATTCGGATAACTGGACTTAATTTAAAGGCGTTTCACAAAATACGCCACAAAGAATTGATGGAGATGCTCGGCAGCCCCGACATATTTGGGAAAAACCTAAGAATAATCAAGAATCTCTACTGGCAGCAAAATACCTGCACACGGACAGGTAACGAATTCAGCAATTATACTAAGATTGAAAGGGGCGTAAGACAAGGATGCGTCTTTTCAACGGATCTATTCCACTTATACAGCGAGACTATTTTAAGAAGCCTAGAAGCTATGCCAGGATTCGTCATCGGAGGCCACAATTTAAACAATATAAGGTACGCAGATGTTACAGTGCTGATAGCAGACACAGAAAGGAAACTACATGACCTTCTACAGAAGGTAGCTGAAGAGAATGACAAGAAAGGACTCCAAAAAAACTGCAAGAAAACCGAATGCATGGTCATCAGCAAAAAAGGGAGCCCAAAATGCCAATTACAGGTGAGGGACTCTAAAATCAAGCAGGTACAGAAATTTAAATACTTAGGAAGTGTTCAAACAGAACACGGAAAGTGCGACACTGAGATCCGAAGGAGAATTGGCATGGCGAAAAAAGCATTCTAGAAGTTGAGTAAAGGATTAGGAAACAAGATAATTTCACTAGAAACAAAGAGGAGAGTACTGGATTACTATGTGAGGTCGGTTCTTCAATATGGCAGTGAATGATGAACAATATCTTCGAAGATGAAGAAAAAACTTGAAGTAGCTGAAATGTGGTTCTACAAAAGGACGCTGGATATAAAATGGGGGATCAATTATATATTACAATCAATATATAAAATGACCCCTCACTTTGTGATCACATCAGTTTCTATACATTTATATTCCTAAGTTCCAAAAGCACAAGGAAGCATTCCAGAAGTTGAGTAAAGGATTAGGAAACAAGACAATTTCACTAGAAACAAAGAAGAGAGTACTGGACTTTTATGTGATGTCTGTTCTTCCATATGGCTGTGAATGATGAACAATATCATCGAAGATGAAGGAAAAACTTGAAGCAACTGAAATGTGGTTCTATAGAAGGATGCTGCTGATATCATGGATCGAGCATGTGAGCAATGATGAGGTTTTGGAAAGGATGGAGACGAAAAGGAAATTAATACTGAGCATCAGAAAGAGACAACTAAAGTTCCTGGAACATGCAATGAGGAAAGAAGGCTTGGAAAACCTGTTACTAACAGGCCAGATAGAGGGAAAATGAGACAGGGGAAAGCAGTGGATAACATATATGAAGGACCTGATCAGGTGGATGACGGAACGAGGGATGCATGGTGCAACAGGAGAAAGAGCCACCAGGGACAGAGAGATGTGGAAAGCCATGATCGCCTACGTCCTGAAAGGACATGGCACACAAAAGAAGAAGAAGAATCTAGCTTCAAATGAAATCATGCAAAAAAAAATACATATTGATGTTTGTTGGAACGAAATGATTTCCATTCGTGGTGTGCTTTCTTAGGAGTAATTAATGTCGAATCTTATTTCGTACACCTAGTGAGAAACAAATTCGCTACTCTGTAAAATAAGCCAGACTAGCCTCGTTAACCGTTACACCATGTTTAGACTCTTGAAATGATAAGCTTTAAAAGAAATCTCCATTTGTAAGAATTACAGGAATGCTTTCTTTTTTATTTGCGTGTCTCTTCTAGAAATCCAGAAATCCCTATCCTTGGTAACTTTAAGTGATGCTTGTCTCTTCCAGCCTCGGTTCGGGATTCTTTTTTTCAGAAGCTGGTTAGGAAAGTTCTCTTGCTCTTTCCAAAGAGAATTAAGACATTGATAAAAGGACAGAACTAAGCGTGAAAGATTTTGCTCGGGAACCGTAGCACGTGAGTAAATATAAGAGTATCGAGAGTAACGAGGCTTATGCTTCACTGCGAATTGATCAAAGACGCAAAAAATCAAATTCCTGTGGAGATAAGAGATATAAAGAAGTATTTAGAATGTTATTTTTATTTCCTCTATTTGCTGTGTATCTTCCGAAAGTCAGCGATAATGCCACTCCACAACGTCCCATCTTTTTTAGTTCTTCACAATGGTTTTTATTGTCCTTCCCAGTTTTTGTTCTACTATCCATTTACAAAAGCTCATTAGGCAGGTTGATCATGGCTCTCCACATCTTCCTGTACTTTGCAGTTCTTAGTAATGTCTGTCTTTTTATTATCCTTCCTACTTCTTGTTCTTCCATCTATTTACAAAAAGCCGATAAGATGATCATGGCTCTCCACAGCTTCCTCTGCTTTGATGTCTGTTTTTTAATTCCTTCCTACTTCTTGTTCTACCATCTATTTACAAAAACCCAATAAGTAAGTTGATCATGGCTCTCCACATCTTCCTGCACTTTGCAGTTCTTAGTAATGTCGAATAAGGGACAAGAGAGGTTTTTGGGTGTCAAAAAGATAGAAAATGGTAATTGAGGTTGCATTTAAATTTTTGGAGATTCTGGCTATTATGGATATGAGCAAATGCAAGGGCGTTTCACAAACGGAAAATGCGAGAAAAGTAACTATTAGAATAAAAGAGAGATTACACTTTACTATTTCGATGGTAAAAGTGTGGGACATTGATGCCAAACTAGCAGGACAAGTAAATTCATGTGGCCATCGTTCCAAAGAAAGAAGCTCGGCAGAGCAATTGCCATGAAAATACTTGTAGAAATGACAGAGGGAAGCCACATAACGCTAGTGAGAATGTGATTGAGGCCGGACTGCTAAGTCAGGAAGAATTACATTGCAGTTCCTCGTTTAGCTTTTGTCGAGAACCTCAAAATGAATAGCAAGAGCACCCAACCAGATATGGCAACAATATATATAAAGTCTGCCTTCTTCTACTGTGCGCCCATGGCCCAGAAGTAGAACCGCCGACTAACGCCAATGCGATCGGATTTCAATCCTGGTTTAAAAGCAATCGGAGTCTAACCGTACTGATGAGCTGTGATACAACGAAACAGATCTGTCTTCGGATTACTATATATATATATATATATATATATATGCCAGTAGATATATAACTGTTAGATATATGTGGCGGAATGGTATCACAGATTCTGAAATCAGTTGTACTGACCGAAATACAAAGGTTAAAAAATGCCAGCAAATATCTCTGTTCCTATGTCCCGAGATCCTAGCTGTTGCATATTATGTTGACTTATATGCAGGTAACTTGCGGGAGTGAAGAGTCACATATCACATTTTTTTTTTTTTTTTTTTTTAATCATATCACCCCGAGCAAGGCAGTAACGCCACTGATGCGCAGGGGGCTACGTAAGGGTAAAAAGAATGGAAAAGAGAAAGCCGAAAACCGCATCCTAAACAGGAAACAAGGGATGAGCCTCTTCACCTGTTCAATAGATGTGGGTGGAGTGTGAACCGGGCGATAGTTTAGTCTATCTACTCCAATTGAAAAAAAAAATAAAATAATAAAGGAAAAGAGTGAAAAGATTGGAAAAGAGAAAACCGGAAACCGCATCCTAAACAGGAAACAAGGGATGAGCCTCTTCACCTGTTCAATAGATGTGGGTGGAGTGTGAACCGGGCGATAGTTTAGTCTATCTACTCCAATTGAAAAAAAAAATAAAATAATAAAGGAAAAGAGTGAAAAGATTGGAAAAGAGAAAACCGGAAACCGCATCCTAAACAGGAAACAAGGGATGAGCCTCTTCACCTGTTCAATAGATGTGGGTGGAGTGTGAACCGGGCGATAGTTTAATCTATCTACTCCAATTAGTTTAATCTATCTACTCGGGAACCCCTTCCTAAACTAGAAACAAGGCGATCAACTCTACTCCTGTCCAAAAGAAGGGGGTGGAGTGTGAGACCTGGCGATAGAAGGTACTATCTACTCCAATTAAAAAAAATAAATATGTGACTGAAGTTAATGAAGTTTTAACTTAGTATAAGTCAAACCTAAATTTCATAATTAAGAACAATTTACACAAAAATTAGGCAGAAAAGATAAGAACCGAAAAAGAATAAAATAAAATAAAAAATACAAGTAAAAATAAGTAAATAAATAATTCAAAAAATAATAAAAAATAAGATCACACTGGCTAAACTCACCAAGTTGCAGGCTTGCTGACAGAAAAAAGTTAAGAAAATTTCAAAAATTATCTTCATTCTGTTTCTTCTATACAGTTCTGGAGAGTTCTGGAGAGATTAAGTTACCTTAAGCAAGCAGTAACAGACAGTAGTGTGATGGAGGGGGGAATCACCTCCAAGCCATGTGTCCAGTTAGCAAGGGAATGACAGAGAACAATAAAAAAAAACAAAAAAAAAACATGGCCGGTCTTAGAATTCCTACATATAACCAAAACCCTAATATACCAAACCTAAATTTCATAATTAAGAACAATTTACACAAAAATTAGGCAGAAAAGATAAGAACCGAAAAAGAATAAAATAAAATAGAAAATACAAGTAAAAATAAGTAAATAAATAATTCAAAAAATAATAAAAAATAAGATCACACTGGCTAAACTCACCAAGTTGCAGGCTTGCTGACAGAAAAAAGTTAAGAAAATTTCAAAAATTATCTTCATTCTGTTTCTTCTATACAGTTCTGGAGAGATTAAGTTACCTTAAGCAAGCAGTAACAGACAGTAGTGTGATGGAGGGGGGAATCACCTCCAAGCCATGTGTCCAGTTCGCAAACATAAAAACTGAATGAGGTTGTCAGACCCTCAAAAATTAAAATTGATGGGAGAGTCCATTATATGTTAAGTTAAACATATTGTGCAGATAAAATGTATATATATATATATATATATATTATCTGAACAATATATTTAACT
This sequence comes from Ascarosepion bandense, assembly GCA_037127315.1. Lineage (NCBI taxonomy): Eukaryota > Metazoa > Mollusca > Cephalopoda > Sepiida > Sepiidae > Ascarosepion > Ascarosepion bandense. The sequence goes on from JBBBDQ010001604.1 coordinate 1,636,360, forward strand.
TAATAGCAAGTGGTCAGGCAAGTAATATATGCCAAGTGTTTTACCGAGATCCTCTAAGTGTATGTAAAATTAATACCGCTTGAATTAGTTTAATATATAAAGTAATTTCAATTTGTTTGACATAAGGTTTAATATATTTATGAAAGTTATTTTGAGCAACAAAAGTCCAGAGGTGAAAACTACAAATTAGCGATGTCAAAATCTACTTAGTACAGAAGATTAAATATCTGTAAAGTGTTTTAACAAATGGCAGAAAGAATGAGATAAAAAATCTGAAAAGACCTTGAAATAGCTAAGGTTAACTTTCAAAAGCTAAGCAATGTATTAAGAAACACGACGATTCTGTTAGAAACAAAGTAAAGAGTGTTGAACTCTGTCATATTGCAGTGAAGACTCAACAATTTTCTATGGATCTACAGAAGGATGCTGAGTATTCCATGGATGGATCATGTAAAGAACGAGAATTTCATTTAAATGAAAACAAAAGGGATATTTATCCTTAAAATAAAAAAAACTGGTGAAATTTCTGAGACTAAAGAAAGAATGCTTTGACCCTCACTGGACATATCGCAGCCACGAGAGACAGACAAAAACACCGAATAATTAACGTGTAAATGACTGGTAGAGCAGTTAGGTGCGAGATTGTAAAAAAAAAATACGTTGTTAAGAAAAATAAGTAGTTGTGGAGAGTAATGATCGCTCTAAAGTGACAGCGGACATAGAAGAAGAAGAAGAAAAAGAAGAAGAAAAAGAAGAAGGAAAAAAGAAGAAAAAGAAAAGAAAAAGAAAAGAAAAAGAAAAAGAAGAAGAAGAAAAAGAAAAAGAAAAGAAGAAGAAGAAGAAGAAGAAGAATTGTCAAAAGTGTCACATTTTTATTATATACAACATACGTTCTCAAGCGTGAGACAAGCAGCAACTAGTTAAACATTCAATGTTAATGCAATGTATTTATGAAGCTAATGGCTGTCTACTAAAGGGAATACAATTCAGATCACGAGAAAGACAGTGTGTCACAATTAATTTCATGGGCTGCAAACTTGCGCTTGAAGGATCAGACAATCGGTTGACGGAAGAATCAAACCAAGAATTCTTGAATAGTTTAGTATATTGCAAGACATTCGATTGGTCATTCTCTGCTTCTTGTCGCAAACGCTGACTTCTCGTGGGAAAAGAGCATGGCTTGTAAACAGGATTAAAAGTGCCGTGCTTTTATTCTACTGCAGACATCAGCCGTGTTTCCATGGCAAAAAATGCTTTGTTGAAATGAGGTCCTCTAAATATTCTCTAAAAAAATCAGCTTCACAGGTTAATATCTGTCGTGGGCGCGGTTAAGAGTCCAGCAAGAAATAATACGACAGCCAAAATAGGGAATAATGATATTGATTTAGTAATAATTGGAGTAGATAGACCTATCTATCGCCCGGTTCACACTCCACCCACGTCTACTGAACAGGTTAAGAGGCTCATCTCTTGTTCCCTGTTTAGGATGTGGTTTCCGGCTTTCTCTTTTCCAATCTTTTCACTTTTCTTTTTTTTTTCAATTGGAGTAGATAGACTAAGTTATTGCCCGGTTCACGCTCCACCCACGTCTATTGAACAGGTGTAGAGGCTCATCCTTTGTTCCCTGTTTAGGATGTGGTTTCCGGCTTTCTCTCTTCTAATCTTTTTACTCTTACGTAGCCCCCTGCACATCAGTGGCGTTACTGCCTTGTTCGGGGTGATATGATTAAAAAAAAAAATAAATACAGCAAAATACAATACGTGGAACTCTGTTAGCAGCACAATGAGGAAGGAGAGCCTGGAGAATCTGATACTGACTGGCCAAATAGAAGGAAAGAGAGACAGGGGAAGGCAACGGATAACATATCTGCAGGGCCTGATCAGGTGGCTGACGGAACGGGGGTTGACAGGAGTAACGGGAGCAAACATACTAGGAGCCACAAGGGATAGGGAGACGTGGAGAGCCATGATGACCTACGTCCTGAAAGGACAGGGCACATAGAAGAAGAAGAAGAATGGTCGTACGGTAGCAGTCTTGGCTATCTCACTCTATCTCTGTTTATCGCTGCCTCCACCTCTTGTGAGGGGTAGTATATGTAATTGTAGGAAGAGTCCACTCCGTTGTAATGGGTGATGCCAACATGACAATATCGTAGCTATTTGAAGTTTTGATTTGGGAAAGGTAAACGAGGAAAATAATTTACTAAACGTTTGCTTTCCCGTTCTTGAAAAAAAAACCAAGAACCCAGGCAATGTTAGAAACTATGCATCGATTCTATCTTGTATCATTCAGTTATATTTTCAAGTACGGGTCATTTCGTCTTTGGAGTTTGCGAAAACCTTCAATTTGTTTCCCACAAAATTAGATAAAAAAATATTGATTGGGTATTTATAGAGCATTTTCCAATTAACGAAAAAGAGCCGCGAATCGATCCGAGTTGAAAGTGATCGATCGTCATTTCAAAATCAACAAATTCTCTCCAACTAGATATGAAATTCTACCCCGAAGTACATAAGTTATTGAGCAATTTCTGTATTTTGAGGCCCGACATACATATTTAAAAATAAAAATTGTTTTTTCGACTGTCTAAAAATGAAACAAAATCTAAGCTCTTAATTAAATTTTCAGTAAACGTCTGTAATTTAAAATTTACGCACACTACACACACGGGTTTTTGAAGCTGAAAGTTTACTTGAAAGCAAGAAACCAGAAGAGAGTTCTACAAAGTTTACACATAGAACAAACTTCTACACCTATACAATCCAACTGTATACTATTGACATCGAGTTGCTAATCAAGTTATGCTACTCTTCATGGTCTGAAATGGTAAACTGTCATTAGAGGAACGCAAGTTCGAATTCTACTGCAGAACGATTATTCTTCTAATAAGATTTTTCGAATATTGCTGCCGTCAGGTGAAAATAAACGACGAAGGAAATTAGTGGAAAGTAATTGAAACTCACCTGATCTGAATATTTAATGCTTTCCTCATGCCAATAACATTTCCACCGAGCTTCTTGCCGGCATATGACTTCATTGAACTTCTTTTAAAGTGTTCCTTTCGAATTTATATTTAAATTAGAATCAGGCAGAGAGAATGTGCACCGTTTCAGGGCTTTCCTCTCAAGGCTTAAATATACTGTTTAATAGACAAATCATCAACTCAACCCTTCTATTCGTGACCACAGGTTATGGGTACACACTCAAATTGACTGGACAAAAATATGAACAAATATAAAAATATTATTTATATGAATAAGCAAAAATTGATTTCTTTTTTTTTTTTTTACGATGACGAATGATTAAATTCGTAAATTTTCGTTTTAGGCCCCTAAGGCTTTTCCCACTTCAAAATTTTCCAAAATAGCATTATTTCTGTGCAAATTTATATGCTGAACTCAAATCAATAATTAGTTATTGAAGAAACCTACCTTTTAGACCTTAACATCCATAAAAAATCGAACTACATTTTGTCTCCTGTAACTCTAATGCAGTCATGTAATTAACTGCTGAATGACCTTCTGCGTAGGACAACAAATTTCGGTCTATTTTCGGTTGATTTTCTTCCTTTACTGAAACTTCCGGCGATTTACTTCCTGTAATGAAAGTAATACGCTACTGTATTTCTACGCTTATTACTTTCATTACAGGAAGTAATAGCCTGAAATTTCAGTAAAGGAAGAAAATCGACCTAAATTTGTTGCCTACGCAGTATGTCATTCTGCAGTTAGTTATATGACTTTGTGAGAGTTACGAGAGAGAAAAAGTGCGAGATATAGTTCGTATTTTTTATGGACTTTCAAATAAATAGGTTTCTTCAATAACTAATTGTTGATTTGAGTTCAGCATATACATTTGCACAGAAATAATGCTATTTTGGATAAATTTGAAGTGGGGAAAAGTGTTCGGAACCTAAAACGAAAATTTACCATTAAATTGAGAGCATGACAAATCTTTATTCGTTAAGCTCATCAAAACAACTTACTGCTTAATGCAACAACAGCCTGGCAATTAAGCCCGAGTCTTGAACTGTCTCAACAGACAGCGTTTAATTGAAGCTAATGCGTAATTCTAATATAAGTTTTTACGACCCACTAACATTCCGCTTGCGACCTATCAGTGGGTCGCGACCCATAGTTTAGAAAACGCTGCTCTGGCTTGTTTGGTCCGACCTTGCACCAATGGAGGCTACTTTTAATTGCTTCTTTGTACCGTTTCTTTGACCGGCGTTCATATCTTCTATCACACAGATGCGCACCGTTCAATATATTTAACTTAAAAGCAAGTGAAAACACATATCAAGGATACCAAATATTGTTAGGATTTTATCAGAATAGAGAAAAACTGACAACGTTCAATTTAGCATACCATTAAACTACCAAGGTAGTATTTTATGTGTGCGTAGCCTAACAGTTATCGGTGAGGAATGTGGGATAGCATGACAGGTTCAAATACTGGCGGGTCTTCTTGCATTCACAAATACTCTTGAGAAATTTCTGAATCCATCCTCTACGGGTTCGATAACACTGGAAACTTCAACTCTTAAAAAGTTATTTTCTAAGGAAGGCAGACCGGCAACATCTACTGTGATAAGTATGATAAGAAATACAATTTATATTAGAAATATTGATTTTTTTTTAATTATTTGCCAATATTGCCAATATTTCTGTAACTCATATTTTATCTGATTGTATTTAGGAAAAAAAATAGTTGTTGCTAAATACGGATCGTGGAATACTATCCCAACTTTGTGAGTGTTTTGAAGAATATTTTTATCGAAAGTAGATATTTTGCCATTTCAAAAGAATTGTAAAATATTTATTTTAAAGAAGTCTCGTTAAATTTGTTTGTAGTACGAACTTTTATATCATAAATGATGAATATCAAGTAAGATATTTGGTGGTATTAAATAACAGCGCGTATAGATCTTACGCTTCTCACCAAAAATCATCAAGCCATATAATAATTATTTAAGTCTATTTACATGTTTCTTATCCCATTTGATAAAGGGAGATAACTTTATGTATTCTTCATAAAGGTATATAGCAATACTTTCTGATAACTTTAGATAATCTGAAGAATTTTGTCATCAATAATCAAATCAAATCATCATAAAATGGAACATTCCCTGGCAGAAATGAGTTTAGAATGAGAGCCCAAAAAGAAGGCTGCGGTCAAGCCTATCAGAGGAGCAGATAGAGTCACGGCGGAAGGCTGACAGGAAAAGATATTCACGGGCATCGTGGGAACGCCGTGAAGCAATAAGAGAAGAAGCTAGAGGACGCGAGGTTTGAGGAGACCTAATGAGATAGAAAAAAAACTCGCGAAAGAGAGAAAAAGCAGAAACTAATTCACATAGAGTTTCTCTGAAAGGACCTGTGGGTGAAATGAGTCAATTTTAAACAAAGGAAAAGTACAGGCAAGAAAGAAAATTATACGAATGCGAATGAATGGCCATCTTCGACAAAAAAAAAAAACAAAAAAAAAAAAAGAAGCGCAATTGAGAATTTTGAATTGAGTTATAACCCGACCTAGGTTTCTACCATAAGTGGTGTCTTCAGGGGATTTGGAATAACTAACTGTACCGTTTACCGATTTTTAAGAACGCTCACGTAATGGTGTTTCTTTTTTTTTAATGCTCACGTGGCAGGTTTTTTGAACGCACAGTTTTGATAATTACAAGGAATTATGGCGTTTTCATCCATGGTTGCATGAACATAAGAGGTATTTTTTAGTTCGGTTACACTTGGTCATAAATTCTGTTCTTTCATTCCACGATAAACGCAAAAAATGCGCAAAACAGAATTTATAGTGTGAGTAATCGGTTCACTGAGGCTAATTAGAAACAATATAAGTTTGATTAGTAAAAATATGCCGTCCCGGGTATATTAGTACAATATATAAAACAACATTAAAAACAGGCTATTTTAAAAGATAGTTTAAAAGTAACTGATTATACGACCGTCTCTTTTTATCTCGTTATGACTCAGAAAACTGATAAAAATTGCTTAAACTTTTTCTTCGGGAAAAGTCACTTAGATGATATATTAAAATTCCTAATATTACAATCAGTCAGTTAAGTGACATACATGATACACGCTTTGGGCGACCATGTCTCTTTCTAGACTGGGCAGAATATTATCCCGCAGTAGGTTGCCATTACTTTCTGCGGTAGACCGGTTGCCAGCCAAGGCTATAGAACCCAATATGTCCTATTATTTAACCCATGACAGGAGGAAGAAAAAGTAGATTATATTACATTATTATATTAAGTATAATTAATGGGGGATCAGTTTATTACTTCATAACAATATAAAACCAATCCCCCACTTTATGCTCAGTAGAAGTTTTAATCATGTTTCTAACTGTTATATTCAGTCAGTCAGTTAAGTGCCATACGTGATACACGCTTGGGCGATCATGTCTCGAATGAGACATAACTGACTGGGTAGATGATTATCCCGCAGCAGATTACCATTATTTTCTGCGGTAGACTGGTTGCCAGCCAAGGCTATAGAATCCAAACTGTTCTATTATTTAACCCATAAATGGAGAAAAGAGACGGATTAATACCTTTCCCAAGTGTATTTGCGCGGAAATGAATGAAAGGAATTCAACTGGAATTCGAACTCGGCTTCGATATCTACTGCACCACAACGCACATTCTAATATTACAGTAAGTTCAAAAATATGTTTTCGTTAATTTCAACAGATCGGTAATTAAACTATTTTCTGGCCGTATCCTAAAGTCAACCAAAATTGAAGATATCCAACCTTACACATAATTAGATTTTTGTATTGCAGGATTAATATTTTATTTAAAGCGACTTGCCGAGTTGAATGAGACAAAAGAATATGGCAATAGGAAATGGACGGAGCAATAAGCTAAAACGACAATTTACTACAAGTGGGCGGGCGGGCGTGGGGGGGGGGCGTGTAGCTGAAAGGATTCAAAATAAACGCCAAAGCAAAAAGAGAAAACATGAGAATACAAATGGAATGACGTCATCGACAAGAAAAAGAGTAACCAAACAGAACGAGGAAAGAGAACATTAACGCCATGAAAAATGCACAAAGTAGAATTTATAGATTGAACTAGCAGTATAGCCCGGCGTTGCTCGGGTGTAATGAAAGCTTTAAAACTAATTCATGATCCTGGAGCTCAAACTCTTTGGACGTTGGCACGAAAGACTAAAAAGCAATAGTTTGTTCAAGTTAAAGCGAAACCGTAGACTGAAAGAAAAATGAATGGATGTAAGTCAAATTTGGATTTCCTGGTATTGATATTAAATAATATTTTTTTTTGTCGTAAACTGAATTTTGAAGGCTAAATAAGTCCTCTGAGTAAATGGTATCATGGCTGAGACTAAGAATTGCAATTATACCTACTTAGAGCCAAACCCGAAGCAAACACTAAAATAAAAGGGCCGAAAAAATACAGATATACAGGCAGATAAACAGACACACAGACAATCATCTTGCCTTATATATATATATATATATATATATATATATATATATTATCGATTTTCTGCACTATTGTCAGAACTGCAACCTTGAAACTTCTGAATATCATTTTTTAAATCTTTGTCTATGAGTGTATGAAATTTGATTAAAATCAGACCATTCCTTCGATAAAACCTATTTTTCGATTATCGATTTTCGATATTTATCGTGAGTACCTCGACACAAAACCTAGCTAAGAACCCTCGCAGATGCTAACAGTAGAATTGTGTAAATTTTCAAGAAAATTGGTTCAGCCACACACACACACAGACACACACACATTTACACACACAGAGACAAAGTTCCATTTATAAATAGGTTTAGATATACTTCTATTCACTGAAGACAATTATCAATTAGCATAATTGAAAGGGGTAAACAATGAGGCGTCATTTTCTTACAGCATGGGTATGTTGGTACAAAATAAGCGATATGACGAGAGGGGCTAAAGGTTAAAAGGTACTTCCGGTTTGATAAGAAACAAAATCTAAATACGATTCTTTGTTAGCCTGAAAAGGTAACACGGAAAATATTACATATATCGTCGGCACCCGCTTGCATCTGCGCATCGTGGTCGTCATCGTCTGTTCTTATTCTCCTTCAACGGAGATGACTGTGAAGTTCCAGCTCAAAATAATTCTTTTTTATGGATACAAGTCGTTCTATTTAACCCATACACTGTCCTCTGACTTCTCCGTCCGTACTGCTATGCATTATATCACTCGCACACATAACTCAGCAAATATATATATATATATGTAGTCAACAGATCTGTTTCACAGCTCATCAGTACGGTTAGACTCCGATTGCCATAAACCCAGGATTGAAACCCGACCAAATTGGCGTCAGTCGGCGATTCTACCTCTGAGCTATGGGCGCTATATATATTTAGGCAGCATTTTTTCATTGATGCATGTTTCATTAAATAATATAGACAAGTTTTGTCGATTTATTTTATGTAATTTTTTTTTTCACATCGTCTGATAAGCAAAAGGATTATCCCTGAAAAGGAAAGATTAATCACAGTATTGATACATATTTTTATTTAATTCTTTCTGAGCTTTCGGCTTACATCAGCCATTATCAAAAATGAAAATAGTGTTGGTTGTAACGAGTAGTTCACGGAAGTACAATAGTCGTTTATTTTGTTTGTGTAGAAGATATCGACAAAACTTGTCTATATTATTTAATGAAACATGCATCAATATATATATATTTTTTTTTTTTTGGTTGAGTTATGTGTTCGAGTGGTGTAATAGATAGCGGTACGGAAGGAGAATTCAGAGAAAAGTGTATGGGTTAAATATATGGGCTAATTAGAAGGACTTGTATTCGGAAAAAAATCCTTGTTATTCTCAGTTTTTAATGCAATATTCACTCGCAAAAAAGAATTAATTTTATACTCTTACATTTCTTTAAATGACCCAGAAAGGGTAAAGTTTATGGAACGAGAAGAATACAGAAAAGACTGTTGTATTCTTGAATACGAAGAATACTGAAAAATTTTCGTCTCAACCTACTTCCAAAGATCTAACGAAATGACCAAATCTCAGATTACTTATGGAACGGCTTCTAGGCTGACCTTATAATTTTTAATACCTTTTGACACAATGAATTTATAAAAGCTAAATTTAGTACCCCCTTTTCACCTTATATAGGTGTGTGTGTTTTCGGCTTGCGATTTTTAAAGTGACCACCGCTCACCGATAAATTTTTTTATAGATCAAGTGGTCTTTGGCCGACTCAATTTATTGATCTTTTAAAACACCACTTTCATATCTTCTCTAAAACTAAACTTGTATGAAGATGATTTTCTCGCGTGTTAATGGGGAAGTTGAGATATTAAAAGCCAACACATACAACATCGTAAACATGAAAGAACGCTCTAATAATGTCAAAAGTCGATCCACTTTGTAACTAAACTAGTTCAGATTTAGATGCAACACCACTGGTAAGTATTTGAGTTCAGGCAGAATGGCATCGTTTCGAATGCTAATTATCAAGGTAAGTTGGTAAATTTTAATTGGAAACATCACACAACGCAACCTTATTTCATATAATTATTTTTATATAGAGAGATCTATAGAGAGACAGATGCATCACAATCAATATCAAATGATATAAGATTCGTTTTTCGGAAACCATTTTACACGTGACGCTATTTATAAGATGACTATAGTAAATTTAAAATCGACAATTCAAAATTTCGATAAAACGTGGAATATTTTCCTAGATTTTTAAGATTGCTGAGTACTTAATAATTATATACAAAGGCGTTGACGTCATTTTCTTAAATTATTTTTTACAGATAACATCTCCGTAGAACAACATTAGATCTGTCATCAGGTTGTCAACACGTCAAAACAGCTACTTTCGGGTTAAAAAAAAAACAGCTACGGTCAGGTCAAAAAATGTATTTCCGCGAAATTTTAAATTAAAGTAAAAAATATTTGTTCCAAATCAGATCAATTATCCCTTAAATCAGCTAATATTCCTCAAATAAAGTTTCAGAAAAGTATATTTAATTTTGAAAATGTTTTTGATAAAGCGAATTACATCATGATGAGAAATGACTAAAAAGTGCTAATACAAAAATTAAAAAAAACAATTTTTCGGGGTGGTCTTTATAATATATATATATATATATATATATATATATATATATATATATATATATATATATATCACTTGTAGACGGGAAGGTAGAACTCGCTTAAAAAAAACTTTCGTTCGGGTAGTCCAAGACAGTCTTTAAGAAACCCTCAAGCTGTTTATGAATCGGCCATCGGGCAACATCTGTTCGACAATCATGACTGAGCCTCTTGGTATGAGAACACATGGTTCTCTGTTCTGTACACTGCTTGCTCGGCCTATCATCTACGTTTTCTGGAGGCTGTTTACCTAAAAATCCACCAGCCTAGTCTTCATTCGCTCCTTACGGTTGTTGGATGGTTTGTGAGTCCCCTTTTTTCCCATTGTTTTGCTCTTGTGGAACTTTAACTTTACACACCCCTTGCATTTTAATTAATTTTGAATAAAATTTTGGTTTTAAGCGAGTTCCACCTTCCCTTCTACAAGTCAATTTTATGTGTCCTGTTTATCATTGAAAATTCTACCAACTAGCACCTTTGGTAATGTGTTGACCGAAAGGGTCCTAAGGTCTTATGTACATTATGATGTCAATTCTATTTAAATTCCTTTTTCTCTGCGGGTCAGTCAGTCAGTTAAGTGCCATACGCGAAACACGCTTGGGCGATCATGTCTCGAAAGAGACATGACTGACTGGGCAGAAGATTATCCCGCAATAGGTTGCCATTGCTTTCTGCGGTAGACTGGTTGCCGACCAAGGCTATAGAACCCAATCTGTCCTGTTATTTAACCCATAGCTGGAAGGAATAGACGGATTAATACCTTTCCCAAGGGTATTTGCGCGTAAGTGAATGCAATGAATTCAACTGGAATTTGAACTCGGCTCCCCGATTTCTCGTTCCGAGCCGATATCCACTGCACCACAACGCACATCCGCTGCGGGTACAAGTATAAAAATATAACTGAGCGCTCAATGTCAAAGTCGACAGAGCTTAAATATCTTAAACATATAAAATAATAATAATAATAATAATAATAATAATTAATTAATTAATTAATTAATATAAAAATCTGTTATTTTCATGCGGTAACACAATCATAATGCGGATAAAATATGAACCTAATAGTTATAACCCGACTTATATCATCCAGAGCTGGCAGGGTATCCATTACCCCCGGATTTTGATTTTAATTAGATATATATTCTGACGCCATCGACTCATTTCCTTGATTTAACAGCTCGTCATTTATTTGCTTGTAGGGTTACTAATTATTTGCGTAGACACAATTTTCAGCCTTCTCTAACTTCGGTTTAGCCAATATCGCTCATTAGTCGGCACTTCCATTCCGCTTCTGATAACATCCCAATAATTGGTACAAAAAAGGGGGACTACTTTTGTAGTGGTATTTTCTATTGCTCAGACTCATTTCATGGTTGCAGAATCGTCTTTTCATTTTCGAATCGGAATTTCTTGTGTAGTCTCGCCCTCATTAATTGCCGTAGCTTCATAAACAACGTCACTTACTAAACATTCTCCGTTAAAAGGACACTCCTCTTTCCACTTCAGTTATATCTGCTAGATTCCTTGCAAGCACACACGTCCATTGTTTTTCTATTATGTTTTATCATAATTTTTTCTATACTGCTAGTGAAGCTATAGAAAAACGGAGTGTGTTTACTAAGTGGGGTTGTTTATTAAGCTATGGAGATTAGTGAGGGCAAGACCAAATACTATATGGGTGGCGCCGAGTGTAAATGGAAAAGACGCTTATTGAATTTTTGAAAATTTGAAATTTTGATACTCTCGGGTTACTTTTAAAGACCTAATAAAATTATTTTTTTGTTTCTGATTTTTGGGGTCGGTACATTATTGATAATTGTTGGGGTCGGTACATTATTGATAATCGCTCCTCACCCGTTATCGCGATTTATCGTCTTTTCTTTTGCATAATATTTGCTCTCCTCATGTCTGTTTTCAAACTGCTTTTGGGTACTTTTGAATCCAAAGTTGTCATTATTCTAGTGTTGTGACCGAAGTGCCATAGAAAGATAACACTGATCCGGATATAAGGTTGAATAGTATATTCTCGGAAAACGTAGTACAAAGGTAAACGTTGACTGGAGAGTTCTTTCTCTCGCAGCGTCTTGACTCACTCATTCACTCACTCTGTGGCTACTACTCAGTGACTCCCTACTCAGGGTTAGTAGCCAATTATAAGGTGTGGATGAGTTTATCTGTAGGTAGGACCCCACAATACCCAGTTAGCTTTGCTATTTTACCCATAGCTGGGGAAGAAGAGATGAATTCATAAATTTCCTAAGGGTATTTGTTCGAAAGTGATTACAGCGGACGTGTCTAGAGTTCAAAATATGCTCGTTGATATCTTGTTCCAAGTCAATAGCCATACACCCCACCCACACGTCTACATTTACGCTCTGTAATAACTTGTTTTCAGACGTAATATATTATGGTTTTTAAAACAGCGTTTTTCAAGGGTCAATGTAAAGTCAATTTCTGGGCAAGAGCAGAATAAATTTATAAAACTTTCTTCGAATGGCCTCTTGAATGCAAGAATTTGGAACTTGTAAGAAAGCCCTAAGAATATATTTGACAGAAGATATATCGTTAAAAAGAAAGATCTGGTCCTTATTGCTTAATAAGAGTTGGCAAAATTATACTGCCGTTTTAATTTTTAATCTAGTGAGTTCGATCCTACATAGGCGCTCAATATTCTGAAATTAGACAACTTTAGGTGAAACTAAATGAATTGCGAAACTGTCTTGACAAAAGTTGCCGGTTTTCAAAACCAAAAATAATCTGGATTTCGAATGCCTATTTTCAAAACTGATATACCCTCTCCACACAAAATATTTACAAAATACAGTCTTCTACAAGTTCTCCCCATTTCGCTTTGTAATTCTTTTTAATCATCTCACCCCAAGCAAGGCATTCCACTGCCACTATTGCGCATGGGGTTATATAGGAGAAGGTAAAGAGAAAGAGTGGTTAGATATAGGAAATATCAGAAGGAGGGTGATAGATGGGTAAAGATACTGAAGCTGAGGGTTGGGTAGATGGGAAGGGTGTTTGAAAGAATGGGAGCAAGTTAGTGTGTTAGGAGGTGTCTATTGACCTTACATTTAAACTCCTGGAGATTGTAGCCGTCGGGGAAGCAATCATGTGGAAGGGAATTCTACAGTCGGGAAGTGCGAGAAAAGAAACTGTTGGAGTAGAAATTACGGTTACATTTTATCGGTTTCACTGGAAAAGGGTGGGACCTCGTTGCTAATCTAGTATATGGTGCAAATGCGTATTTAGGGGGCACCAGTAATCTAAGTTCGTCAGAGCAGAAGCCGTGAAAGTATTTATAGAAGAGGCACAGGAAAGCCACGTCGTGCCGGTGAGAGAGAGACTGCAGCCGGTCTGCCAAGTCGGTATCGATCACATTACAGACTCTCCGTTGTATTTTGTCAAGAACCCCGAGGAGAAAAGCAGGGGCACCCGATCAGATGTGGCAGCAGTATTCAATTCACGGGCAGATGGTAGATTTATATATGTGCAGGATAGATTCAGACGGAAAAGGCTTCCGGGCCCTGAACAAAGAACCGATTTTCATAGCAGCAGATTTAGCAATGGATTCGAAATAGTCATTCTACTTGAGGTCCGCTGAAAGTGTGAGACCAAGGAGGCACTGTACTGGGTTTAATAATTGTGAAAATAGTATTACTTCTATCCCATAATATTTGTTACATGTATTGTATAAAATTTGATTTAGACTCGTTACATTTGTAAATAAAAGGATAAACTCATTGAAAATGAAGGAGTTTATTAATTCAGAGCGTGTAAACTTTGATATTGAATAATTTGTTTTATATTTAAGTTTTTTTAAAAATTTCGCATTTATAAATATCGTCAGTTTTATGTTTAAGGGTGTGTCAGTGTTTCATGTTAGAGATATTGTAATGCGGCATTTCTAGAATCAGTTGCCAATTTAGCTCTGAAAATTCTAGACACTGTTGATTGGATCTACTGCAATCAGGCACAATTTATAAAACCCCAATTAGTTCTTTCCTTTGAGATATACTCTTTAAAAAATTCACTTCATTAAAACAATATTTCTAATCCACTTCAAACTTAATCGTTTCTGCTAGCACTTTTAAAAGTTACTTTTATTAAATATTAACAGTTGTGATAAAAAGCTACAGATGAGAATATTACAAAAAGATATTGTAATAAATGATAATCAGGCGAAATGAACGAGGCATCAGCTCAAGTTAACCATTTTGTTGTTGGCGTACATGTGGCTATTTCCAATAATATTTCTACTTCGCAAAATTCCTTGGGACACCGAACAGAACTGGGATTACGTAGATAGCAGTATTAGAGCAGTTCATATGCTAAGTAAAGAGACCATCTTCTTATATGTGTTATTTCTTTTCGGGGCTTAGGTGATAGTGGCCCTCCACATTTCTCTACCCCTTGTAGCCCTTAACAAAATATGAGTGTTTATTATCAAATTTTAATGATATTTCACTCTGTAGCTTTTGACGTTAGTTACATCAACAAAAACAACAACAGCAGCAATAGAATAACAATAATAGTTACAAGGTTTTATTTAAAATCCAATGACTATTTCATCTGATAATACATAACGGTGTACAGAAAATCGGAAAATCAAAGAATATTATTGTACGGTTCATGTGAATGCCGTATGTTTGGAGAGTAAATTTTCGTTTTAGGTCCTGAAGGCTTTTCCCCCTTCAAATTTATCTAAAATAGCATTATTTCTGTGCAAATGCACATGCTGAACTCAAATCAACAATTAGTTATTGAAGAAACCTACGTTTTTTATCTGAACGTCCATAAAAAAACGAACTACATCTCGTACTTTTTGTTTCCCGTAACACTCATGTAATTAACTGCAGAATGACTTTTTACGGAGGCAACAAATTTCGGCCGATTTACTTCCTTTACTGAAATTTCCGCCTATTTACTTCCTGTAATGAAAGTAATACGCGTAGAAACAATCGCATATTACTTTCATTCCAGCAAGTAAATAAGCGGAAATTTCAGTAAAAGAAGTAAAAAGGCTGAAAATAGACCGAAATTTGTTGTCCTACGCCGAAAGTCATTCAGCCGAAAGTCATTCATGACTGCGTTAGAGTTACGGGAGACAAAATGTACTTGGATTTTTTTCTGGACGTTCAGATCAATAAAGGTAGGATTCTTCAATAACTAATTGTTGATTTGAGTTCAGCATATACATTTGCACAGGAATAATGCTATTTTGGATAAATTTGAAGGGAGAAAAGCCTTCGAGACCTAAAACGAAAAATGACCGTTTGGAGAACTTTCGTAGTCAACTATGTGTTGTGCCAACAAAATAGATGCCAAAGTATAAAAGATTTAAATTCAAATATCACCAGAAGATGGTGCTTATTTAATTCTGGCAAAATATTGATATCAGAATTGCTATAAAAAGCAATAGAAATTAGATAAAAATATACTTTTCGAAAATTACTAATGCATGACAAATTTTCATCTAAGAAATTCTAAGAACATTACATTTGACACTACAAAACATTTCCACCCCGAATAATGCATGCAATAAAGTTAACTTAATCCAAAACAATTGTTTTGAATGATGCTTTGTGCAGCGGTCATTATGAATGTCGAATGGTGTCGTCTAGCTATGCAAAACCATCTGGAAATAAAGATCAAATCTCTTTAGAAATAAGTTATCGAAATAAATACATTTTTTCTTATCCTTGTTTGTCTTGTTTCTTTCAAATTCTGAAAAATATTTTAAAATTTATTATTTTACGTTTTTCATTTGCATTATTGAATAAACGAGCGGTAAATATTGATTTTTTTAAAAAAATTAAGTAAAAGAAAGCGACCATTATAATGGTGAGGGTCGAACTCACTTCTCAATTGTAGTAAAATCCAGCGTAACAAGCTTGTTAACCATTACGTCAAGTCGAGGTGCCCCAAAGATTATGAGAAAGATACGGATTGACAAAGAGAAATATAGAAATGAGAACTTAAAAGAATGGCATAAGAGTGGTAGGGAGACAGAGAAGAAGAGAAAGAATTAGAAAACAGTGTGAGAGATATAGAAAGAAAGAGCATAAGAGAGAAGTAGTGAGCGTGATAGAGAGAGGGAAAGTGAGAGGAAATGAGAGAGAGCGAGAGAGAGCGAGAGAGATAGGAAGCTAAAAATAAAAAAGATAATTTGAGAAATCCTAGAAGTGCATTAAAAGCTCAATGGGAAAAGTTCAGAAAACAAATATATAGCAGTTGATAGATGATAACAAGAAGAAATTAAGAAGAGAAAGACGAAAAGAAAAACACTTAAAAGTAGAAGGATGGAAAGTTTTGGTGGAAGAAATTGAAATCTAACTGGAGAGAGAGAGAAAGAGAGAGAGAGAGAGAGAGAGAGAGAGAGAGAAGAAAAATACCGCATTGCGTTAATAAGTCGCACCAAAAAGAAAGAAAAGTCAAAGAAAGAAAGATCTCAGAATGTTGTTACGTGTCAATGAAAAAGAAAAAAGTTAAAAAAAAGAAAGAAATATCTCACAATGTTATTAAGTTTCAACGAAAAAAAAGAAAAAGTAATTAAAGAAAGAAAGAAAGAAAGAAAGAAGGAAAAATCTCACAATGTTATTAAGTGTTTAATGAAAAAGAAAAAGTGAAGAAAGAAAGAGAGAAGGGAAAAAGAAAGAAAATTCTCATAATGTTATTAGGTGTCAATGAAAAAGAAAAAAGTAAAGAAAGAAAGAAAGAAAAAAGAAAGAAAGAAAAAAGAAAAAGAAAAAAGAAAGAAATATCTCACAATACTATAAAGTTTCAATGAAAAAGAAAGAAAAAAGAACAAAGAAAGAACAAAAGAAAGAAAAAAGAAAACAAGAAAGGAAGATCTCACAAGTGTCAATGAAAAAGGAAAAGTGAAGAAAGAAAGAAAGAAAGAAAGAAAGAAAGAGAAAAAGAAAGAAGGAAAAAATAAAAAAGATCTCACAATGTTATTAAGTGTCAATGAAAAAGAAAAAGTGAAGAAAGTAGGAAAAAGAAAGGAAGATCTCACAACGTTATTAAATGTCAATGAAATAAATGAAGAAAGAAAAAAAGAAGGAAAAATAAAGGAAGATCTCATAATGTTATTAAGTGTCAATGAAAAAGAAAAAGTGCAGAAAGAAAGAAAGAAAGAAAGAAAGAAGGAAAGAAAAAAGAAAGATCTCACAATGTTATTAAGTGTCAATGAAAAATAAAAAGGAAAGGAGGAAAAAGAAAGAAAGATTTCACTGTGTTATTAAGTGGTAATGGAAACGATAAAAATGAAGAAAGAAAAAAAGAAAGAAAGAAAGAGATAGGTAAAACAATGTTATTAACTGTCAATGAAAAAGAGAAAAGTGAAGGAAAGCGACAACGATCTCACAATGACAATAAGTGTTAAATGAAAAACGGAAGAAAGAAAGAAGATAGCACAATGTTAGTATGTGTGACTGAAAAATGACAAAAAGTGAAAACAGAATTAATGAAAGAAAGAAATATCGGACTACGTTATTTAGTGTAGGTACCTCCACAAAGGATGTGCGTTGTGGTACAGTGGATATCGGCTCGGAACGAGAAGCCGGTGTGACGAGTTCGAATTCCAGCTAAATCCATTGTATTCACTTACGCGCAAATACCCTTGGGAAAGGTATTAATCCGTCTCTTCCTTCCAGTTATGGGTTAAATAGCAGGACAGCGCAGTAAAGCAATGGCAATCTACTGCGAGAAAATCTTCTGCCCAGTCGGTCATGTCTCTTTCGAGAGATGATCGCTCAAGCGTGTATCACGTATGGCACTTAACTGGCTGACCTTCACAAAATCGCTGAAAAAACAGCATAGGAAGAAGGCCCCAAACTAAATAAAAACAAAGTTTTATCGGCAAAATGTTTATATTATCATTAAGATCGAAGAATTTTAAAATTATTTTTTAATTTTTTTAATTATTTCTAACACGTTCGAAATTTTTGTAGAAAGTTTCTTTTTTTTCTTACGTCAGTGTGAGACCTAAATTGCCGCAACGTTTATTAAGTAAAAAAAAAACAAAAAACGCAATATTGCACAATATATATTTTTTGACCGTGAAAGACACATTAGTTGGGAAATTCTCGCAAAAATCAAATAATGGTCTGATTTTGATGAAAATTTCAGGACTTATTCCTCATTGACCGATATCAATTTTGAAATAATTATTTTGTATAAAATATTAGTAAAAATATACTTTTTTACATATGTTACCCCCCCCCCAACCAGTAATTAATTTCTAGAAATGCTTAAAAATTCGACATTAGGCAGCAATAAGCCTAATATAATTAAATTCAGGAGTCATTGGGGATGCTAATCAACAGTTTTTTTTTCTCCAAAGGAGCCCGTTTTCTAAAAAACAGGTCCGAATTGCAAAAAATGCAATAACTATGCCAATTTTTATGTGGATAAACTTCTGATTGCTTTTATGAACAATATAAATTAAGCATATCATAGACTGAAAAGAAAAAAAATTCAATGAATAATTAATTTTTACAAGAATTATTTTCATTCTTTTTTAATTTTTTAATTATAAATAAAAAATATGTATAAAATGTTTCAAAATTATTGTTCCTATATTGGGCCGGCTAGGGTATGTAATTAATGCATGAAGACTACAATTACTAATCGAAAATTTAAAAGCTTAATACAAATGATTGAGCCAATGGATTTTTAAAGTAATTAAAACATTTTAATTGTGTGCATTTTGATTGCCCGTATCTTTATTTGTATGGGTGGCCGTACGTGATATTTATCATTAAAAGGTCACGTGATTCAAGGGTTGCCTTCCCTTACATAAAAAATTATATTAGTATATTTTTGTCGCCTTTGCACCCCCTACTTTAGCCTTCTTGACAGCTTCCGGTTGTCATTAAATCTGTCAACACTTGAGATAAGTACTGATACTCGTACTACCGTAACTGATAGAAACTTTTACCGGATATTTCAGAGAGTAAGCAAGTATAATTGTTTGAAATCTGAAATAGGTGAGTTTTAATTTAAAAAATTGATTTCAATAAGGTGTCAGCGACGTATATTTTATTTTTGCCAGATTTTTAAAACAGAAATGTGGCTACTGTTTACATATGTATCGATCAATCAAAAAAATGGCGGTACGTTTAAATTTATTTTTTAATCTGAAAAATTTTAAATTCCAATCAATGTAATTTAGCTTTAAAATACGCCAGCGTATTTTGTTTAATGGAATTACTACATTTAATCTCTTGACTTTCAATTAAAGCTAATTTTAAAGCTAAAATATAACTTATTTATTTTAAAAATTTCATTTTAAAATTAGGTATCGAAAATTTATACTGAAAAGTAGAGGTACCTAATTTAGTGTCATTAAAGAAAAGAGAAAAGTGAAGAAAGAAAGAAAGAAAGAAAGAAAGAAAGAACGAAAGAAAGAAAGAACGAAAGAAATCAGCTATACAGTTATGTACCAACTACAGAAATTATGCCTAGTAGCATGTAGTCTGGCAAAACAGTGCAACTCGACGTGGTATCGATTCCACAAATGGTCGGTAGACCGCTTGAAAGACATTAAACGGTGTCGATTTGTTGATATTTCTAGGACCATGCGTACGAATAAAACTCTACTGCGCCTACTGTAAATACTCGAATGGGCTCATCTTGGGCAAATATAATGTTCGCACTTTTCTTCGAAAACCTTCAGAATGCTCCTCAAATCAGTTCTGAGTAACTTGGGCCCCATGACATGGTTTATTATCTTGTTGGAATATTCCACAATTTTCGAATTACATAAAGTCCAATAATGGTCACAAAGTAGTGTAAAGTAGCGATGACTGGCAAATGATGTGTCGTCTATCGTGACCGGCAGTTCTTTAATAGAGTTAGACACAAGGCATTTTATCATGGTTTCAGATTTCAACGAAACAATCACAATATCTTCGAAATCTTATTTGCCTTTCGATAAAAATCTGGACAGGCCTGCTGCGTGTTCCAAATTTTAGGCGATAGAAATTTCATCTTGAAATCATAGTTCAATAAAATCGTGGTCAAATGCTGTCGTCAGTTTATAGTTTAAGCGGGAATCCCTTTCTTAGAACCGAACATATTTAATAATACGTAATAATCATGGATTTTCTTCCCAATATCATTTTGTGAAATGTTTTTACAGCAAAAATTATAGCAAGCGTTTTTTTTAAATTTAACTGTAACATTTTTTCTTTTTTGTCAAACTTTTTTAAAACGTGGGCGACTGCTTTCACTGTACCGTCTTCGAATTTATGGTATATTACTGCTCCTACGCCGTATAACACTGCGATAACTTTGAAGTTATTAATTTCTAAATTTCTTTCAAAAGCTTTTTGACATTCCGCCGACCAACTGTATTTTATGCCCGTCTTAAGTAAATTATTCAGAGGTGCTCGCAATTTATACACATCTGGCAATTAAACATTATAATAATTTGCTCGAGAAATGTTTGTAGGGTCACCGAATTTGTCGAAGGAAGTAACATTTTAATGGTACTAGCTCTGGTGAGATCAGGCTTTCCTCCTTTTTTGGCAATTCAGTCAGTAAGTTAACTTCCATACGTGATACAAGCTTGGGTGGATCATGTCTTTTTATATCCATGACTCACTAGGCAGACGTTTTTTCTGCAGTAGGTTGCCATTCCTTTCTGTGGCAGACTGGTTGAATTTTCTGTTCTTCAACCCATAGCAAGAGGGAGAAGAGATTAATTTCTACCTTTCCCAAGGGTATTTATGCGTAAATGGATGCAACGAATTCAAAATGAAATTCAAATTCTCAGATTTCTCATTCTGGATTTTGAACACGCCGCCATGTAGTCTATGATATACTTGTTGAATCAGTTTCATCTGTTGATCTCTTTATAAGTAGATCATCAATGTAAGCCACAGTCCCGTCTACTTCAGCCAACAAATTATTTACTGGAAAATATTTGGCACCACATTTACCCAGAAGAGTAATCTTTTAAACTTGTAGATGCCTTTATGTAGGTATATCAAAAAATCGCTTTTAAAAACAGCATAGTCCGAAGAAAAAGGTTTCAAACTAAATAAAAACAAAGTTCTCTCGGCAAAATGTTTATGCTATCATGAAGAGGATAGATCAAACTATTTTTTAATTATTAAAACTTTTTCAAATTTTTTCTAACAGGTTCATTTAGTGGTAGAAAATCTGTTTTTCTCTCGTCAGTGCAAGTCATAAATTGACGTCAGGGTTTATTACATCAAAATGTAATATTACGCAAAGGCATTTTTTGACTGTGAAAAACACATTAATTTGGAAATTCTTGAAAAAAAAATAATGGTCGAATTTTGATGAAAATTTCAGGACTTATTCATAATTGACTGAAATCACTTTCGAAATAATTATTTTTAGAAAATATTGGTAAAAACATTTTTTACATATGTTATCCGCCCCACCAATTAATTTCCAGAAATGTCGAAAAATGCGACTAGGTCTCAACATATAGATAATTTTAATTAAATTCAGTAGTCAATTGGGAATGCTATCAACTGTCTTTTTTCTTCAAAAGCTGCTCACTTTTAGAAAATCTGCTCCGAATGCAACAAAAATGCAATAAAACTATGTCATTTTTTTATTTGGATAAACTTTTAATTGCTTTTATAAACATAAATTAAAATGATATCATAGTCTGAATAGAAAAAAAATTCCATTAATAATGAATTTTTACAAGAATTGTTTTCATTTTTATTATTTTTATTAAGTAATTTCTAAAGAGTTCCAAAATTTTTAAAAACTTTTCTCCTCATCGGTCTCTTACATTTTTTGAAATTAATGTGTGGCGAATATATTTACTAATCGTAAAATCGAAAAGCTTACAATAATTAAGGGTGCTCATTTTTGGTTAAATAATTAAAACATTTTAATTTTCTGCATGTTGATTACCCGTATTTTGTTTGTACGGGTGGCCGTACGTGATCTTTATCATTAAAAGGTTACGTGATTCAGGGGTTGTCCTTCCTTACATGAAAAAACATCCGCATATAAACCTTTTTATACCAAATTCATCTTCCATACTTTTGTCCAGCTAATGTAAATCCTCTATTAAGGCTTCTGATAAGGTGATGACAGCTGTGATAACAAGGCTACCGTAAATGAAAAACGCTTTTTTGAAAAATTTCAGGAAGTAAACATGTACTTGTTGTTTCAAGGGAACTTCAGGTAAGTTTCAATTCGGTAATTTGAATAAAATAATGTGTCAGGTGTATTTTATTTTTGTGAACTATTTTAAAACCGAAAATTGGCTACTGTTTACAATCGATGAAAAATGGCGAAATTTTAAAAAATTGTTTTTAAACCTAGAATGTTTTGATTCCGATCGATATAATTTCGGTTTGAAATACACCAGGGTATTTTGCTTACTGTAATTAGTATATTTAATCTATTGGCTTTCAATTAGAGCTAAAATTATATCTTCAAGAAAACATTTTATTTTTAAAAAATTCTATTTAAATTGAGGTATCAAAAATTTGAGTGGCGGTACCTACCTTCATGTGAATTAAGGGTCAAACACTTCTGGTATTCACCATCTCCTTCAATTCAAAAATATGTTTCAAACAGTTCAATTTTTTAAAAAAAATGCCACTATTTAATTTGCCAAACATATATGAGTTTAATTTTTACGTTACTCAGTCTGTCTTTAGCTCTAATTTCAAGAACAATTAATGTTTTCCCATAATGAATTAATGGAACAATTCCACACTTCAAATAACTATAACGCCTTTTAAATTTGAGTTGATATATTTCATATGTTAACATCTGTTTTTTTTTTCATTTCTATCAAACAACAGCGATGTTACACGTAATTTTTCAAAGAAAAAAAAATTTCCTGCCCGATATTCCTCTTGCAAGATTACTGTTTCTTTTCTAGTTAAGCTTGTCAATTCTGTTCCAAGATTTTCATCAATAATTGTAACATTGCTACCAGTGTTGAACTTAAATTTCACCGTAGCATCATTCATATGTACTGACAAGATTTTTCAGCTTTTAGCAGGTAGTACTACTCTCAGAAAGTTAACGGATATATTTCTTTGCATTTTCGACTTGCAGTAGTTTAACTTGAGGCCTATTTTTCCACGATTAAAACATGATAGATAGATAGATAGATAGATAGATAGATAGATAGATAGATAGATATGAACAGCCTGAAATAGATAGATAGATAGATAGATAGATAGATAGATAGATAGATAGATAGATAGATAGATATGAATAGACTGAGATAGATAGATAGATAGATAGATAGATAGATAGATAGATAGATAGATAGATAGATAGACTGACATTTACTTGTCAGGCTTTGCAAAAATAGAAATGAATTAATTTTTTACCGCAATTTCGGTGTGTGCAGAAAGTAGACATGTGAAATGGATTCTTTAAATAGTATCGTATGTCAGTAACAATTTGTTTCTGACATTTAATGAAGGAACACAGCGCAAGGTGAAACAGATTCATGCCTTTCCTTCGGAAATTAGACCAAAGCAAACAGAAGAAACATCAAGTGCCATTCGGACACAGATTGCCAATTTCCTTTTCTAGTGCCATTAGCAGTTCATCTTCATTTCATCTTAGCACACAGGTGGTCAAATACTTCTGGTATTCATCATCCACTTTGGATGAGAGAAATCAAAAGAAACATAGAGAGATAGATATGAACAAGCAGAGCTAGATACAAACAGACCCGTGCTAACTAGCTAGTTTTCTAGGAACAGGGACAGACAGACAGACAGACAGACAGACAGACAGACAGACAGACAGATAGATAGATAGATAGATAGATAGATAGATAGATAGATATGAACAGACTGAGATAGATAGATAGATAGATAGATAGATAGATAGATAGATAGATATGAAGACAATGAGATAGATAGATAGATAGATAGATAGATAGATAGATATGAAGACAATAAGATAGATAGATAGATAGATAGATAGATAAATAGATAGATAGATAGATAGATAGATAGATAGAAATGAAGAGAATGAGATAGATAGATAGATAGATAGATAGATAGATAGATAGATAGATATAAACAGACTTAGATAGATAGATAGATAGATAGATAGATAGATAGATAGATAGATAGATAGATATGAACAGACTGAGATAGATAGATAGATAGATAGATAGATAGATAGATAGATAGATAGATAGATATGAAGAGAATGAGATAGATAGATAGATAGATAGATAGATAGATAGATAGATAGAAATAGACGGAGAAAGATTGATAGATCGATAGAACAATCGATAGATATGCACACACTGAGATAGATAGATAGATAGATAGATAGATAGATAGATAGATAGATATGAAGAGAATGAGATAGATAGATAGATAGATAGATAGATAGATAGATAGAAATAGACGGAGAAAGATTGATAGATCGATAGAACAATCGATAGATATGCACACACTGAGATAGATAGATAGATAGATAGATAGATAGATAGATAGATAGATATGAAGAGAATGAGATAGATAGATAGATAGATAGATAGATAGATAGATAGATAGATAGAAATAGACGGAGAAAGATTGATAGATCGATAGAACAATCGATAGATATGCACACACTGAGATAGATAGATAGATAGATAGATAGATAGATAGATAGATAGATAGATATGAGAATGAGAATAGATAGATAGATAGATAGATAGATAGATAGATAGATAGAAATAGACGGAGAAAGATTGATAGATCGATAGAACAATCGATAGATATGCACACACTGAGATAGATAGATAGATAGATAGATAGATAGATAGATAGATATGAAGAGAATGATAGATAGATAGATAGATAGATAGATAGATAGATAGATAGATAGATAGAAATAGACGGAGAAAGATTGATAGATCGATAGAACAATCGATAGATATGCACACACTGAGATAGATAGATAGATAGATAGATAGATAGATAGATATCAAAAGAGAGTGAATATTCTAAAATAGAGAGAATGAGAAAGTATTAAAAAACTAGGCAGCTGTCTATCATGAAGTGTTGGGCTTTAAATTTATTAGCAACAGTTGAGGTATTAGTAAAACACTGACACTGAATTTGATCGCATCAATTTAACAGTTTCATTCCACAGTTTCTTCCCATTGATAATTGATAGCATTCAAAGAGCCTGCTGAGTCCGCCATTTTTTCACATTTCAAAATTGATGGCATGTCTTCTTTATGAGGAAGGGTCGTTGTCACCCGTTTTACGATGCTGCATGACTTGCTACTTAATACAACGGTTTCTCTTATCGCAGATTTTGCAAGTATAGTTAATTGAGGCAGCAAATGGCTTGTAAATTTTAATGCCTTGAAAACTGTTATATCCCGGGTGTGGATAAACAGAGAAAGAATAGTGCAAGAAATAACATTTAACACTGAGTATATATAAACAGAGATTTCTTATACCCCAGTACAATAAACCAAAAACACGTACACCAAGAACAGTTAACACGAATAGCAATTAAGAGGGCAATGTCTCTGTATAGGACGTATGCATTCGTCTTGAGAAGAAGGCTTCTGTCTAGTGACGTCTAACTTTCGTCTAAGACCGATGGATCTCGATTTCTCTCGTATGACGAATAATCTCGATCACTCCTGTGTAATGAGGAAGACTCTCGTATAGTCACGAACATTCTCGATCACTCCCGTCTAATGACGAAGACTCTCGAATAGTCACGAACATTCTCGTTCACTCCAGTGTAATGAGGAAGACTCTCGTATAGTCACGAACATTCTCGATCACTCCGGTGTAATGAGGAAGACTCTCGTATAGTCACGAACATTCTCGATCACTCCCGTGTAATGAGGAAGACTCTCGAATAGTCACGAACATTCTCGATCACTTCGGTGTAATGAGGAAGATTCTCGTATAGTCACGAACATTCTCGATCACTCCCGTCTAATGACGAAGACTCTCGAATAGTCACGAACATTCTCGATCACTCCGGTGTAATGAGGAAGTCTCTCATATAGTCACGAACATTCTCGATCACTCCCGTGTAATGAGGAAGACTATCGTATAGTCACAAATATTCTCGATCACTCCCGTGTAATGACGAAGACTCTCGTATAGTTACGAACATTCTCGATCACTCCCGTGTAATGACGAAGACTCTCGTATAGTCACGAACATTCTCGATCACTCCGGTGTAATGAGGAAGACTCTCGTATAGTCACGAACATTCTCGATCACTCCGGTGTAATGAGGAAGACTCTCGTATCGTCACGAACATTCTCGATCACTCCGGTGTAATGAGGAAGACTCTCGTGTAGTCACGAACATTCTCGATCACTCCCGTGTAATGACGAAGACTCTCGTATAGTCACGAACATTCTCGATCACTCCCGTCTAATGACGAAGACTCTCGTATAGTCACGACATTCTCGTTCACTCCAGTGTAATGAGGAAGACTCTCGTATAGTCACGAACATTCTCGATCACTCCCGTCTAATGACGAAGACTCTCGTATAGCCACGAACATTCTCGATCACTCCCGTCTAATGAGGAAGACTCTCGTATAGTCACGAACATTCTCGATCACTCCCGTCTAATGACGAAGACTCTGGAATAGTCACGAACATACTCGATCACTCCGGTGTAATGAGGAATTCTCTCGTATAGTCACGAACATTCTCGATCACTCCCGTGTAATGAGGAAGACTCTCGTATAGTCACGAACATTCTCGATCACTCCCGTGTAATGACGAAGACTCTCGTATAGTTACGAACATTCTCGATCACTCCGGTGTAATGACGAAGACTCTCGTATAGTCACGAACATTCTCGATCACTCCGGTGTAATGAGGAAGTCTCTCGTATAGTCACGAACATTCTCGATCACTCCGGTGTAATGAGGAAGACTATCGTATAGTCACGAATATTCTCGATCACTCCCGTTTAATGACGAAGACTCTCGTATAGTTACGAACTTTCTCGATCACTCCCGTGTAATGACGAAGACTCTCGTATAGTCACGAACATTCTCGATCACTCCGGTGTAATGAGGAAGACTCTCGTATAGTCACGAACATTCTCGATCACTCCGGTGTAATGAGGAAGACTCTCGTATAGTCACGAACATTCTCGATCACTCCGGTGTAATGAGGAAGACTCTCGTATAGTCACGAACATTCTCGATCACTCGGGTGTAATGAGGAAGACTCTCGTATAGTTACGAACATTCTCGATCACTCCCGTCTAATGACGAAGACTCTCGTATAGTCACGAACATTCTCGATCACTCCGGTGTAATGAGGAAGACTCTCGTATAGTCACGAACATTCTCGATCACTCGGGTGTAATGAGGAAGACTCTCGTATAGCCACGAACATTCTCGATCACTCCGGTGTAATGACGAAGACTCTCGTATAGTCACGAATATTCTCGATCACACCGGTTTAATGAGGAAGACTCTCGTATAGTTACGAACATTCTCGATCACTCCCGTCTAATGAGGAAGACACGCGTATAGTCACGAACATTCTCGATCACTCCCGTGTAATGAGGAAGACTCTCGTATAGTCACGAATATTCTCGATCACTCCCGTGTGATCACGAAGACTCTCGTATAGTAACGAACACTCTCAATCTCACTCTCGATCACTCTGTAGTTCGTTCCCGTCTAGGTCTTTTATAACCCGGGCCATACTCATTCCTGGCTAAGACAGGATATTTCTTCACAACGAAAACAAAACTGCTCTCATTGAAGCACCATCGAGACTCCTGGAGGACATCTCATTGCGCCTCCTTGGTCTCACTCTTTTAAACAAACTTAAAACGGAACGACTGCATCGAATCAATAGCTGCATCTACTACTAGGAATGTTGGGTCTTTTTGGTCAGAATCTTGCACATTTATAAATCTATAATTCGTCCGTGCATTGAATACTGTTGTCATATCTGATTTGATTCTCTTGCTATTCATCTCGAGATTCTTGACAATATATAAAGAAAGCTCTGCAATATAATTGATCCTGACCTGGCATCTCGACTTCTGTCATTTTTTAAAATATTTTCATGGCAACTGCTCTGACAAGTATTTTTCCCTGTTGCCCTGACCGCCTGAATTTAAGCGTGCTACCAGATTGGCACTTAGGTCTCATCCTTTTTCTGTTGAAAAACTTAAATGTAACTGCTACTACTTCAACAGTCTTTTTTTCGCACTTCCCGCCTGTGGAATTCCATTCCGTTTACTTGCTTCCCTGATAACTACAATCTGTAAAAATTCGAATGAGATGTAAATAGCCATTTTCTCTTTTCTTGTGTCCGTTCATATTTTGTCCTTTCCTCAATAAAACCTGTACCAAGTTTGTTTTAGTTTTTCACTGTAATCCCTTTTGTACTTGCTTGGTGTGAAATGATTAAAAATTCTATGTTGATGGCAAATAAAACGGGAAAGAAAAATGTCAATGCTTGCTTGAATTCATACTGACTTGAACCAGAATGCAGATAATTTTTTTTCTGGTTAGTAGATAAATAGGGATTATTTTAGGTATAAACATTTTACAATATAATGAGCCTACTGGTTGTGTGTTGTGGGCAGTGTATATCAGCTCGGAACGAAAAATCGGAGAACAGTGTACGAAATTCCAGTTGAATATTTTGCATTCACTTACGCGCAAATACCCTTGGGAAATATATTAATCAGTTTTTTCCCTCCAGTTATGGGTTAAATAAGAGTACAAACTGGGTTCTATAGCCTTGGTTGGCAACCATTCTACCTCAGAATGTAATGGCAACCCCCTGCAGGATAATCTTCTGCCCAGTTAGTCATGTTTCTTTCGAGACATGATCGCTCAAGCGTGTATCAAGTATGGCACTTAACTAACTGACTGACTGGATTATTGGCACTGAAATGGATTCATTAAAAATCAGTTTTGCGCTAATGACGTTGTGAAAGGCATGAAACCATCACTTTCTTCCCAAGTATGGATTAAATACAAGAGCAGACTAAGCTCGCTACACTTTAGCTGCAGCTAGTTTAAAATAATGAAAACTACGAATTCGAAAACAATGCGAATTGCAACAGAAACTACACTGTTATCTTTTTTAATACGTCAATGCAGGGAAGAAACGGTTGAGAGACGTAATCGCTTATGTTCTGAGACGGTATATATATATAAAAGTATTCAATATCATCAATGCAAAGAAAGATAGTTATCATCTTTGCACTGCCGACTACAGGTGTCGTTGACAATGGCGGATTACTGGAATGAATAATGCCAACAAGGCGATTCTCATCGCTGTAAAATCTAGAAAAAAGCAAAAACGTATCAGAAGATATCGGTGAACAGAAAAGCAGTGTAGAGCATATTAATTGCTAAAATATATTTAAGGATTAATTTGCAAAATCTTTATAGTAAACACATCGTTATACTTGATGACATGAGTAAAAACATTATTTTAATGAAGATAAAAAATGTGAACTGTAGCGATTGAAACGACACTCAATTCCTGAGACCAATACTACTGTCAAAGACATGGAGGAATATCATCGTCTTTTAATATGCTACAATTATAGCCCGGCGTTGCTCGGGTGGAATGAAAGCTTTAATACTAATCCATGGTCCTGGAGCTCAGACTCATTGGACGTTGGCACGAAAGACTAAAAAGCAATAGTTGTTTCCAGTTAAAGTGAAACCGTAGACTGAAAGAAAAATGAATGGATATAAGTCAAATTTTGATTTCCTCGTATCGATATCAAATAAGTTTTTATCTCTCGTAAACTGAATTTTGAAGGCTAAATAAGTCCTCTGAGTAAATGGTATCATGGCTGAGACTAAGAACTACAATTATACCTACTTAGAGCCAAACCCGAAGCAAAAACTAAAATAAAAGGGCTGAAAAAAATACAGACATACAGGCAGATAAACAGACACACACACAAACATCTTACCTTTTATATATATATATATATATTATCGATTTTCTGCACTATTGTAAGAACTGCAAGCTTGAAACTTCTGAATATCGTTTCTTATGTCTTTGTTTATGAGTGTATCATATTTGATTAAAATCAGACCACTTCTTCTATAACCCGATTTTTTCGATTATTGATTTTCGATATTTATGGGGTGTACCTCGACACGAAACCTAGCTAAGAACACTCGTTGACGCTTATAGTACAACTGTGTAAATTTTCAAGAAAATCGGTTCAGATGTTTCGGAGTCTATAGGCAACGGGGACACACACACACACACACACACACACACACATACACACACAGAGACAAAGTTCAATTTATAAATAAGTTTAGATTTGACGACTAGAAGCAATAGAGACCCAGGAGAGTTAGAGAAGATAGAATTCATAGCTGCCTATAAAGTTAATAGTAAATCCTTTTAAAAAATCTAATTATAAACAACTTCTTGAAAAAGGTGTCTTCTCCCCACTGTCTTTGCTGAACACCGGACCTGTGGTTTTTAAATTTTCATAAAACGGTTGATGATTATCTTTATATCGTATTTCATTTATTATTTCTCCATTCACAGAAAAGAGAATCAACAGTACACAACGTCAGTCAGTCAGTTAAGTGCCATATGTGATACACGCTTTGAACGATCATGTCTCGAAAGAGATATAACTGACTAGGTAGAAAATTATTTCGCAATAGGTTGCCATTGCTTTTCTGCAACATCAGCGATTATTTTTAACTAAAATTTCTAAAGTGTTGTTCGCTCATTGAATAAGTAGCAAACAGTTCTCTGTTAACAAGTATCAGAAAACTGATGAATTAACTTCTAGATAAGAATTATTTTTAAGTAGCCAGACTTCAGATCAAAAATGATTTTACAGTTGGCAGAGAAAAAAAAATCATTCTATTATTGATGACTTTGATCTAAAATCGGGTAAAAATCACAGTGAAGTGATTTACGTATAAAATTGAGCACAATTCCAGATAATGAGTTACTGTTAAAATGATAAAGATCAATTAAGATTGTGATATGAATAAAATGGAAGGTGGTAGATAGTGAAAGTTATGAGGATAAGTAGAATAGATAAGGACTGAACTTAGACTTATAATGTAAAGAATCTGAGTAGGAATCCTTCGGAGAAAAAATCTCATTGGAATTTTCTATTTACATTTAAGGAGGAAATGAGTGTGATTCAACAACGTGGAAGTGACATCGCAATGTAATTGTATGAACTGATAGAATTACACAAGGCAGCTAATCTAAATATTTTTCAAAGAAATAAGAACAGGCTTGTCTCGTTTCGTTCGTGAAAAAGAGGATGAAGAGTAGAAGAAAATAAAATTATATTCAACACTCCCAATCATAAAAATATATTGTCATTTTGTCTAACGTAAGTTAAAGTGCGACACGGAGATCCAAAGGCGAAGGAAGCATTCCAGAAGTTGAGTAAAGTATTAAGAAACAGGACAATTTCGCTAGAAACAAAGAAGATAGCGCTGGATTGCTATGTGATATCAGTTCTTCAATATGGCAGTGAATGCTGGACAATATCATCAAAGATGAAGGAAAAACTTGAAGCAGCTGAAATGGGGTTCTACAGAAGCATACTAGATATAAGGTGGGGGATCAATTCCATATTACAATCAATATATAAACTGACCCCTCACTTTGAGATCACAGCAGTTTCTATAGATTTATATTCCTGAGATCCAAAAGCACAGGGATGCAATCCAGAAGTTCAGTCAAGTATTAAGAAACAGGACAATTCCGCTAAAAACAAAGAAGAGAGTACCTGATTGCTATGTGTTATCAGTTCTTCAATATGGCAGTGAATGCTGGACAATATCAACAAAGATGAAGGAAAAACTTGAAGCAACTGAAATGTGGTTCTACAGAAGGATGCTGCGAATATCATGGATCGAGCATGTGAACAATGATGAGGTTTTGGAAAGGATGGAAACAAAAAAGAAATTAATACTGAGCATCAGGAAGAGACAGCTGAAGTTCCTTGGACATGCAATGAGGAAGGAGAACTTGGAGAACCTGATACTAACAGGCCAGATACAGGGGAAAAGAGACACGGGAAAGCAACGGATAACATATTTGAAGGACCTAATCACGTGGATGACAGAACGAGGATTGCATGGGGTAACAGGAGAAGGTGTGCTAAGAGCCACCAGGTATAGGGAAACGTAGAAAGCTATGATCGCCTACGTCCTGAAGGAACAGGGTCCATAGAAGAAGAAGAAGTTTCACTGTTACATCAATGTTATTAATATTTAACTAGCCAAAAACCTGTTTGGTAATCATCTTTATTAATAAATCTATTCATGAGTAAGTTTGAGTTTGAGTTTGAGTTTGAGTTTTCGTTAACGGCATATCAACACCTATGTGGGTTATATAATGCCAAAAAGGTGGGGGTTTAAGGTATTCTTTTTTCATGTTCGGTTATAGTAAGAAGCTGATTTAGTCAGATTTTGAGTTTGAGTTTGAGTTTTGGTTAACGGCATATCAACACCTCTTTGGGTTATTTAATGCCAAAAAGGTGGGGTTTTAAGGCATTTGTTTAATGTTCAGTTATAGTGAGAAGGTTGATTTAGTCAGATTTGAATTAATTTTTTTTTTGTTTTTATTCTTTTTTATTTTAGAAAACTGAAAATGTCTTCTGGTTTTGTATTCAAAACTGTTTTGTTGAGAATAATCTTTTCCTTCAAAAATGTCTACTTTTCTATAAAAGTCTATTTTTATACTTTCATATTTTCTTTTTATCCCAGTTTGGGGGACTAACTATTTGTCTATAGCTAGAACCCTAACAGGTGTTACCACTCTGGGTCAGGGTTAACCTGAGAACAATACCAACTATAAGTTGGTTCCAGGCTCGTCACAACCTCCAAATCAGAGGCCTTGCTGCCGGATGCAGTTTATCGTCATTCCCAGAACCTTCATGAGTAAGGCTGTACAAATAAAAAGATTTGAAATCGACAAGTTTTTCCAATTCATAGAAACATACTTTAAACACTTCTATCTTACAATATTTCTTTCCTTCTCCCATTGAAACCAAGTAGCGTCTCCATGCGGCAAAAACGAAATATTTCATTATTTTTGCTGTATCAACATAGTGTATCGATCACGCTAAGTAAAGTGGAAATGACAGCAGAATTATAAAAGAGATTGTATTGACTTTTTTTTTTATAAGCGTTTCACCCCGAGCAAGGCATTTCACTGCCACTATTGCGCAGGGGGCTACATAGAGTAGAGAAAGGATGGTTAAATATAGGAAATGTCAGAAGGTGGGTGATAGGTAGGTAAGGATACCGAGAATGAGGGTTGAGAGAATTATTGGAAGTTAGTGTGATAGGAGGTGTCTATTGAACCTACATTTAAACACCTGGAGATTGTAGCTGTCGGGAAAGCAGACATGTGGAAGGGAATTCCATAGGCCGGAAGCGCAAGAAAAGAAGCTGTTGGAGTAGAAATTACGGTTACATCTTATCTGTTTAACTGTAAAAGTGTGGGACCTAGTTCCTAATCTAGTATCTCGTGTAAATCCGTGCCTAGGCAGCACCAATAATATAAGTTCATCGGAGCAGAAGCCGTGAAAGTACTTGTAGAAGAGGCGCAGGGAAGCCACATCACGCCGGAGAGAGAGTGGTTGCAGCCGGTCTGCCAAATCAGTATAAACCACGTTACAGATTCCCCTTTGTATTTTGTCAAGAAGCCCAAGGAGAGTAGCAGGGGTACCCGACCAGATGTGGCAGCAGTATTCAATACATGGGCGGATGGTAGATTTGTATATGTGCAGGATAGATTCAGGAGGGATTCCGGGCCCTGCACAGAGAGCCGACTTTCATAGCGGCGGATTTGGCAATGGGTTCGATATAGTCATTCCATTTGAGGTCCGCCGAAAGTATAAGGCCAAGTGTTTATTCCCAAAGGCATCGATTTAATGCTCAGTTCCCCGTCATGTTATTGACATTGGAGCTTTGTGTTCAATTTATTCGAAACAATGTCAATCTAAATATTTGTATATAAAGTTATAAAATAGAATTCTTTAACAAACGTATCCTATCATGTCTATTCTTAGTACCTGTACTTTTAAAGGTCGTAAGACATTTTGGTTTAGATTCTCTTTTAGTGTTTCGTTTTGTTTAATTCTTCCGCCAATTATTCGATTATATCGTTGAATTCAAAGAAAAAAGTAAAAGAGTTGCGATTGACTGACGGCGGATAGCGATTTAAATCAAAGACAAAATGATAGAATTAAATGAAATAAGAAAGGAGAGACAGGAAAATTGATTTTAATGAAAAGATTTGATTGAAGAGAAAGCTGTCTGAAATAAAGTATAGCACTTAAAAAATAAAATAAAGAAGAGGTGAAGAGGAGGAGGAGTTTGGGGAAAGCATTTTTCAAGAAGTGAATAAATAAGAGATAGGTGGACTAATTCAAGTGAGAGTTGCTTGGTGAAAGAAGAGAAGAGATGAAAAGCAGGGAAAAAGAGCCAGAAAGACAGAAAATATTCAAATAATAAAATAAAAGATTCATATGTTGAAAAACAAAGCATATTTTAAAAGAACGAATTGAGCATAACTAGAATATTAAAGGAAGGGAAAATACTACATAAAAGAAGTATAAAAATCTTTGGGATGATTTGAAATTCAAACGAACTACGCTACGAGACGAATTCTAGACATCGTAAACAAAAGGACAAAAATCTGTTATTTTATTGTTGTCGGTGTTTACGTAAGCTAAAGGGTTGTTCTCAAAGGATATACCTGTGTCAGTAGTACAAGTAATTATTGGAGAACGTGGAAATATTTAAAAAAAAACTTTGAAAAAGATTAGAAAAAAACTGAAGTAAAAACAGAATTAGAAATATTCCAGACATTAAAAATGGTTACCATTATTTATTTTTGAATTAAGGATCTTCATGTTTATTGTTGACTAGCATCATAGCCCAGTGTTGTCCGTGCAATATTTTTTTTAATTAGATGATTAATGCAGCGTGTTGCGATTTCCAAGCGCTTGTAGTCACCGCCTCAACCTTGGTGCTGGATGCAGCAGTTGCCCTTCTTGCCCTGACTGCCGCAGCTTTAGCGCTCATATGCCGTAATCGAGCTCTATTTTTAGGAGACATGTGAAAAAATCACGTGACGCAATAATGTTTATAATATTAAATGGATAAATTCCTTTAAAACTCAGTTATATAAAAAATAATTATATAAAAAATTCTTGTTTAAAAATTGTTTAAAAATTCCATTAAAAAACTATTTTCTTTTGTTTTGCGGAAACCTGAGTTGATGTTTTGTGTGACATTGTAAACAGCATTGCGTTTGTTTTTGTTTCAAAATTACGGGGTAAAATATTAACACTTTTTGTTGACTAAATGAATTTCATAAATTTTCGAAGAATATTTAAAATGTAGACATTTAATTTTAGAGGAAAAAGTTATATTAATGCCACACGAATTACAGACAGTTGATTTCCTACATGAAATATATAGCGAAAAAAAAAACTTTATTTTTGAGAATTTTGTTTTCTGAAGTATAAAATATTAAATCAGAAAAAAAGGCTTAAATAACTGAAATAACCATTGGCACTTTTTTTTTTTTACATATTTTGTTTTTGTTTGAAAAAATACTTGTTTTAAAAATATTTCTTTGTTTCAAAATTACGGTGAAAAATATTCACATTTTTTTGTTGACCAAATGAATGTTTAAAACGTCGGAATAAAAGTTAAATATAAAGGCTCATTTTTTCTTTTTTTTTTAGTCGCGTTTGGCACGTGTGATTTGATTTCTGTGACGTAATTCAGCAACCATCTGAGATCTTAAATGTTTTACGGAGCAAATGTAAACAATCGGCCCCATTGGCCAAAAAGTGCGAAAGGGAAAATTGCTGAACTTAAACTCAAAAAGTATGTGTCGACCTGGCTTCCCTGTAGATATGTGTCCCTAGAAAGTTTGAATGTCGTAGCTTAAAAAATGTAGGCGTGCATAAGGAATAGACACACACAGACTCAAAGATTGCTTTTTATATATAGAGATTAGTACAAATGTAAATATTAACAATTCCTCATCCCAGAAATTCAGAAGGAAAAAGAATCAATAAATATAGAGGAATACAGTCACTTGATGTTCAAAATGCCAGATAAAATTGATATCTAAACTTATTTATAAATTGAACTTTGTCTCTGTGTGTGTGTGTCTGTTTGTGTGTGTGTGTGTGTGTGTGTGTGTGTGTACGTTATCTATAGACTCCAAAACGGCTCAACCGATTTTCTTAAAAATTTGCACAGTTGTACTATGAGCGACTGCGAGTGTTCTCAGCTAGGTTTTGTGTCGAGGTACCCCCGATAAATATCAAAAATTGATAATCGAAAAAATCGGGTTATAGAAGGAATGGTCCGATTTTAATCAAATTTGATACACTCATAAGAAACGATATTCAGAAGTTTCAAGGTTGCAGTTCTTACAATAGTGCAGAAAATCGATAATATATATATATAAAAGGCAAGATGTTTGCGTGTGTATCTGTTTATCTGTATGTATGTCTTTTATACACATGCACAATTTTTATCCGATTCTCACCAAACTTCACACAAATAATCTTTAGGCTGAATTTAAGCTCCATGATCATGGATTACTTTTAACGCTTTCATTACACCCGAGCAACGCTGGGCTATACTGCTAGTAAATATATAATACCGTTCGATTATAAACAGAAATCTACTTAAGTACGAGTATCTATCAAAAGTAATGTTCCAACAAATCATTTCAAATTGTCGGTTGTTTAAAGACCATTTCTTTAATATTCGTTAATTTCCGTAACAGGTTTACATTTGTTGACATTACGATACAGTTCAGATCAGATATGGTTATTACGATAAATCGAAAATTGTGTTATATAGGCTTAATTTGACTTTGTTCAGACTGTTGCTCATTCGTGGTCGAGAGGTCTCAGATGCGCCAGATCAATTGGTGGCTTCCCCTATGTGGATAGGAGCCGCAGGTTCGAATCCTGCCGAATGACACACATTTTCGTAACAAAAATTTATCTTAAATAATCAGGCCAATAGAAATAAATATATAATACTGTTTGATTATTAACAGAATATCTACTTAAATACGAATATTGATCAAAAATAATGTTCAAACAAATCATTTCATATATATATATATAAATATTTTTTAAAATATATAACTTTAATCCAAAAGGAAAAGCAGGTAGGTAAATCCCAAAGACCCGATTCTAATTAATATTAATTACATTAATATTAAAACTGATCAAGGTGGAGGGCTTTACTTTCAACTCTCGACTCAGTTTAAAAGTAAGGGTTTTCAAAAATCTAAAAAAAAAATAGACATAGATTTCTATCTGCTTTCTTATTAAACCGTCTCCTTTAGTTTTTCTGTGATTAATATGTTTTTAACCTCCGCCGGTGTAATATCTTGGTTTATTTTGTAAATTGGCTTTTATAATACAGAAGTTGCTGATGATACGTAAAATTTCTCTTAGGAATTTCTCGTAGAAATGGCCATACAACTGGTTTGAACATCGGAATTTATTTTATTTTATATATATATATATATATATATCAATTGGAGTAGATAGACTAAACTATCGCCCGGTTCACACTCCACCCACGTCTATTGTACAGGTGTAGAGGCTCATTCCTTGTTTCCTGTTCAGGATGTGGTTTCCGGCTTTCTCTTTTCCAATCTTTTCACTTTTCTTTTTTTTTCTTTTTCATTTTTTTTTCTCAATTGGAGTAGATAGACTAAACTATCGCCCGGTTCACACTCCACCCACGTCTATTGTACAGGTGTAGAGGCTCATCCCTTCTTCCCTGTTCAGGATGTGGTTTCCGGCTTTCTTTTTTTCAATCTTTTCACTCCTACGTTACCACCTTGCTCGGGGTGATATATATATATATATGTATATATATATATATATATATATGTGGACTTTCCTCACTTCGTGAATTTTCTCACTTTTAACTCTTTGTTAATCCCACACGTCACATGACCTTTATGGGCATCTACCTATATTTTACCTCTTACCTAAATTTGGGTTTATTTCTCTCTGTGTCCTTATCAGCGGCTCTCACCTCATAGCTACTTTCTTTCTCTCCTATTTTCCTTTTTTGCTATTTATTTCTCCAGTTTGTACATTTTTTATTTTCTCTGTGTTCCTTTTATTTTCTGTATCCTGCTATGTATTTCTTCTGTATCTCACTTTTTCCGTTTTCGTTTCTCTTTTTTCCCCCTTTTTGATTCCCCTTTTTTGTTTTCCCATCTTTTATATCCTCTTTACCTCGTATATAAAAAAATTTTCCAAAATAAATTGAAAGTGAGATTTTTTAATTTTCTTTTTTAAAAATTACGGTTTATTACCATCATTAAACTACCTGATGAGACATTTTTCTTTCGTTGTCGAAACAAAATGTAATTTGTGCATGTTCTAAACTATATATATATATATATATATATATATATATATATATATATATATGTATATAACAGCACGAAGCAATGTAAATTTAATACTTACAGGCATTTTTAAATGACTATATATATATATATATATATATATATATATAGCATATTGAAGATCCACGTATACTGTCTTAATATGTATAGGAAAAACTAAAAATTTGTAAGTTTAAAAATGTATTTTTTGACATACAAAAAATACATTTTTAAACTTACAACCTTTTAGTAGTTTTTCCTATATATATATATATATATATATATATATATATATATATATATATAGGTGCGTAAATATCTGTGAGTAGCTACAGTTTTTAAAGTCTACCATTTCTCCAGAGTGCTCAATATATATATATATATATATTGCTTTGAATGAAAAACATTTTCTGAACAATAATCTATTAAGCAAGATTTTTCAATACGAATACACTTAAAATTAAAATTACGTTATAGTTTTGCTGGAAATTTCGAAAAAATTACAAGAAACAAAACAAAAATATAACAATAATATTTTAATATTTTAAATAAAAATATAAACCTAAATAAAAATAAGAGTAATTCTAAAACTGGAATCAATCATTTAGACAATGAAAAACGTAACTGTAGAAACCTTATAGAGTGTGCATTGGAATATAAATGATTTACAGAATCTATTGTTTATCAATGCACGATTTCTTTTACCGAAAACCCTGGTTATTTCAAGGTTTATGTTGATTGTACAAAAAATTCGTTTAAATGAAGATTTTATCAGCATACTTCTTCCTTTTAATAATAATAAATACCGCAATCGATGATCCCATTCGACATAGTTTTGGTATCTAAGCAAAATCAATAAAACTGCAACAATAAAAAGGAAAATAAAAAAAGCTACAATATGTAAGTCTCTAAATGATCCACGCTCCTTGTGTCAATATGAAAAACTTTACATTCTTAATTTTTTTACAAAATAAGGATCTATTAAATAAACGTAATTAAATTAATGTTACATGTAAACATTGCAAAATGTTCACCTCAGGATACAGCTAATAATTTTTCATAAAAAATGTCGATTAACTTACATATATCCGGTATTTGTTTTGTATTATGCTATAATATTAATTTAATAGATATTACAATTTATGCAAGTTAAATATTTATGACGAATTGATAGGCAAGAACCTGAACCAAATAAAAATATTTTAATCATGTCAAAATTTCCTTTAAGTCAGGTCGAAAATAAAAGGTTTATATTTTTGTTTTTAAAATATCTGAGATGCATGCAAATCTAAGAAAATTACTTTGTAGTTAAAATGCATACATCTTACCGCATGTAAACTGTCTAAACTCTAGCCGAATAAAATTATTTTTTTCCGTAAGCATGAATGAAAGCCCCACTTACACCCACATCTAAGATATACTTTAAAATTTCAAAATTAATTTTCATTCTGATTACGTAAATTAAATACATCCATAAAATTTAAATTTTCAGTTTTCCCACTTCATATTAACTCTTTAAAAAGCAAACGAATTGTTTTCTACATTCAAATGTAAATCATTTTCTTCAAAGTTATTGAACATTGCCTGATGACATTATAAATAAATATTTAAATCTTGAAGCATAGAAATATCTGTGTCATGATGTAAATTAGATTAATTTTAAATAAAAACTAATTTAATTATATTATGCTCAACAATCTATGTTACATTGAGCACTTTTTTAAAAACGTGAATGCCAGAGAACTCGGGATTCTAAACGTGATGGTGCTCTTCATCTGGATATATATATATAATACCAATAAATTAGAATCCGTATGTTTACACTAATCAAAATAAACATAAATATTGGAAAATGTCAACAAACAGAACCTAAATCCGTTAAAATACGGCGGAATATGTCGTCGGATAATGGGGGTGAAAAAAAGAAACCAGCGGAACAAGAACAAACAGTCAAGGATCCGCAGGAAAGAAAAAAAAAAGAAAAGAAAAAAAAAACGATCCGTAGGGTGAAACCGCGGTAGGTTGTGGCTCACTTATAGATTTTTTCGTATATATATATATATATATATATATATATATATATATATATATATATATGCGTTCAATATATAGAAGAATCCAAAGGAGTAACCAGTACGTAAAGTGGTAGGATAACTCTTTAGGAGAGCTCTAAATATATATGTATATAAATACATATACCTCAATGCCCATCACTCTGAGTGGCTTGAAGACGCCGTTACTGATCCAGCGGGCATTCACGCCATGAACTTTGCTATTTCCCAATCCATAACGCAAGTGGTGAACTTCCCCACTCGCTTCCCAAGCAGCCCCTCGGGTCATTCCTCACTGCTAGATATATGTTTCACCTCTGCGCCTGACGCGTGTCAAGTCTCGTAGCTTTGCCTCTCGGCAACTCCGACCACGTTGTAGTTTCTCTCAGTATTTCTTTCTAATCTCATTCCACCCAGGAGCCCCCTACCTATAGGACCACCTACCTCTACCAAAAAGCTGACTGGGATGACTTTCACGATTTCCTCTGCGACGTCCCTTGGGGAAAAGTGTTCGACCTATCAGTTGATGACTGTGCCTCTGAGGTCTCGTCATGGGTGAAAGCTGGCATTGATGCCTTCATACCTACCAGGAAGTATTGCTTAAAACTTCATTCCTCTCCGTGGTTCTCTCAGCCGCCATTGCCCACAGGAACCATTACTTCCGTCTATTCCGGAGACAGTCAACTGATCACAATAGGCGCCGTTCACATCTGCTCGCAATGAGTGCAAGAGAACCCTAAATGACGCCAAACAGTTGTTTGCTGAGAGAATGCGACAAGGACTATTGGAGGATTTGTAAACGAGTTCTCAACAATAGGAAATCCTCAATACCTACTTTAATCCATGGATTTGAGGTTCTCACGTCATCTGCGTACAAAGCTGAGTGCTTTGCCCACAGATTCTCATCCAACTCCACATTCGACTCGTCCGGAGTACACCCACCCGACTTCCCTATTAGAACTGAGGCCAGACAGTACGACGTATATATTACTCCGACAGTAGTATCCAGAGTAATTTCAAAACTCGACCCACATAAGGCATGTGGAGACGATGAAATCCCACTGATATTCCTTAAGAGGTGTGCTCCTGAACTTTCCCCTGTCTTCTCTAAACTATTTAACTACTGCCTTTCTGCTTCCTGCTTTCCTGCATGCTGGAAGTTCTCTTCAGTCGTTCCTGTATTTAAGAATTGTGGTGAACCCTCGGACCCATCCAACTATCGCCCTATCAGTCTTCTACCGATATTCGGGAAAGTATTCGAGGCTATAATCAATGCTGAAATAGTTCATCATCTCACCGCCCAAAAACTGTTCTCCGACAGGCAATATGGATTCCGCTTTGCCAGATCCACGGCCGACCTGCTAACAACCGTGACGGAGTACATGCTACAGACCCTTGATGCGTCTGACGAGGCTCGCGCGGTTGCTCTGGACATCTCCAAGGCTTTCGACAGGGTTTGGCACTCTGGCCTCCTATGCAAACTACGCGGTTATGATATTACCAGTCGCCTGCTTGACCTTAGCCAATCTTTCTTAAAGAACCGCAAAATGAAGGTCGTTCTGAATGGGCGTGCCTCTTCGTCCTACAGCACGAATGCTGGTGTCCCACAGGGCTCTATCCTGGGCCCGACGCTCTTCCTTATTTTCATCAAAGACCTCCCAGATGAGATCAAGTCCCAAGTAGGCATCTACGCAGATGACACCACAATATACTCCCGCACCAGTAAGAAACATGTCGTGGCGAACAGACATAATCTCGCTGCTGACCTTGAGCGGGATCTACACTCTGTGATGAACTGGGGCAAGAAGTGGCTTGTCAACTTCAGTTCATCTAAGACCAAGCTGTTGTCTGTCAACCATTACAGGCAACCTCTCCTGCCTCCCATAAGCATGGACCAAGCGATTCTCCCGGAGAGTAATACACTACGCCTCCTCGGACTTACCCTGTCCTCAGACCTCAAATGGAACCACTATATTGAATCCATAGCAAAATCTACTGCTAAGAAGTTTGGGTCACTATGTCGATCTAGGATGTTTTTTCCACCTGAAACCATCCTGCATATATACAAGTCTACCATCCGTCCGTGCATGGAGTACTGCTGCCATTTATGGTCAGGTGCCCCTGCCGTTCTCCTCAGTGTTCTTGAGAGGCTCCAAAGGAGAGTTTGTAATGTGATAGGTACTGATCTGGCGGCTCGTCTGCAGCCACTTCCCCATCGTCGAAATGTGGCCTCCCTTTGTCTGTTCTATAAATACTTTCATGGCTTCTACTCAGACGAACTTAAGTCACTGATGCCTCCTCAACAGGTGTTTACTCGTGCAACCAGACTGGCAACTGGGTCCCACCCATTCCCAGTCAGGTTAACCAAATGCAGACGACAATTCTACTCCTGCAGCTTCTTCTCTCGCACTTCCCGCCTGTGGAACTCGCTCCCGTATTCTTGCTTTCCTGACGGCTACAACCTCCAGAAATTTAAATGCAAAGTCAATACTCATCTACTAACCACTGGACTCTAGCTCTCCCCACCCCTGTATAACCTTCCCTTTCTCTCCACCTATGTATCTGTCATCGCACCTGCTTTATCAGCTTTCTATTGTTCCTTTCTAACTAGTTTGTACTCCTCACTCTTTTCTAATTAATTTTTTTTACATTTATGTAGCCCCCTTCACATCAGGTGAAATGATTAAAAAAAAAGAATATATATATGTAAAAATTAAAACTGACACGGTATTCCATGGTTAAATGGAAGTGTAGGCCTATTTCAGCTTCCGTCTTTATAGTACAGAAGATTTTACACGAATCATTCGTATAATCTTTTCTGTACAATAAAGACAGAAGCTGAAGATGGTTCGCTTGAAATATGCCCATACTTTAACTTAACCATGGAATAACGTGTCTGTCTTAATTTGCATATATATATATATATATATATATATATATTAAGGAAAGTTCATGAGATTTACGAAATGAATTAACGACCTAACTGACATATTAAAATTTATTTGTTTGAACATTATTTCTAATAATTAAAATACGTCGGTTAATCCATTTCGTAAATATCCGGAACTTTCCATAACATTGTCTGTTTACATTTGTTTATATTAAGATACGATTTTAGAGCAGAGACGAGCATTACAAAAATAAAAAAAAATTGTGTTTATAAGGCTTGTTTCGGCTTCGTTTCGACTGTAAAATCATTCGTGGCCGAGTGGCCTAAGACGCATCAAATCAATTGTTACTGGTCGCTGGTT
Source organism: Ascarosepion bandense (assembly GCA_037127315.1). Taxonomy (NCBI): domain Eukaryota; kingdom Metazoa; phylum Mollusca; class Cephalopoda; order Sepiida; family Sepiidae; genus Ascarosepion; species Ascarosepion bandense. The sequence continues at coordinate 1,680,246 of JBBBDQ010001604.1, forward strand.
GGATTCCTTTCGAATGACACGTACTTTACTCAAATGAATTTTTCAAAAATATTCAGGCCGGTGTGTGTGTGTGTGTGTGTGTGTGTGTGTGTGTGTGTGTGTACATATATATATATATATATATATATATATATATATATATACAATTTTTGCTGTATATATATATATATTTTGTGTTTACAAAAAAAACTTCAAATTATTAAATTCCCGAAATGAAACCTGCTAAAGAAACGTAATGAAATAATTTCTATTTGTCATCATCGTTTCATATCTTTTTTTTTAATCATATCACCCCAAGCAAGGCGGTAACGCCACTGATGTGCAGGGGGCTACATAAGTGTGAAGAGATTGGAAAAGAGAAAGCCGGAAACCGCATCCTAAACAGGAAACAAGGGATGAGCCTCTTAACCTGTTCAGTAGATGTGGGTGGAATGTGAACCGCGCGATAGTTTAGTCTATCTATCCTATATTCCACTATAATATAACTAAATCCCATAATCTATGGTCTACCCCTAGGCATAAATATTTTGTTTCTCCCATCTTCTGATAATTAATTTGTTTTGGTTAACTGATATATCACCTACATAAGTCGACAACATATGTGTGACATACATTATATTTTAACCGTTTCGTGTTTGTTATAACTATTCCACTAGTTTAAGTGATAATAACTTACACAAATCCTGTAACCTTTACAAGAATACATGCGATACCATTACAAACATGGTAAGATACAAATGGATAAATCCGAATGGCATTTCAGGGCCTGGGTTTCTTTACATCTCAATTCTATAACCTCTACGCTAATAATCTAATTCCTCCTATCCATCATGACCTTGCCTTCTATTGGTTAATTGAAACAAACCCTCTGAATCCCATCCACCCCTTCATTGACTTAAAATGGTAAAAACTGCATTGTTTTTTTTTAAATTCTATACATAATGATTTCTAACAGAAAATATATTTCACTGCCTGATGAAATGCCAATAAGCTGACAGCACCAAAACACTACAGCTCTTGTGTTGCAGTAAACTATGTTTCTTTTATAAACACTTATAATAAAGATATTACTATCTATAATGCTCTATAAATTACCGAGCAAGTTTCAAAATGCAAATTACTACAAACAACGGACTGTTAACTCATTTGTCTATACTACTTCTAATATATATATATATATATATATATAAACATGTTACGGAAATTATCTACGGCCTGATTATTTTACGATAAATTTTATTACGAAAATGTGTGCTATCCAGCAGGATTCGAACCTGCGACCCCTATGTAAATAGGGGAAGCTACCATTTGATCTGGTACTGTCTTAACCACTCGACCATGAATAGCCTCTTGATCAGACGCGGTTTTTATCATGGTTATATAACACAATTTTCGATCTACCGTAAACAAACCATATCTGCTCTGAAATGTATCGTAATGTCAACAAATGTAAACATGTTACGGAAATTAACGAATTTTAACGAAACTTGGTTATAAGCAACCGACAATTTGTAATGAATTATTTTGAACATTATTTTTACCGATACTCGTATTTAAGTAGATATTCTGTTTTTAATTAAACAGTATTTTATATTTATATCTACCGGCCTGATTATTTTACGATAAATTTTATTACGAAAATGTGTGCTATCCAGCACATATATATATATACATATGTATGAATGTAAACTTATCACTATACTCGTTTCGAAAAACCCTCCGAGTATATATGCAGAAGGAAAAAATGGATGTAAAAAAAGAAGAGCTGAACATCAGTCAAAATACGTAGCTCAAAGAAAAAAACCTGAGACGAGAAATCTATAACAAAAACAGTATATGTTTAGAAAATTATTTGCTGCCTCGATACACTATATATATATATATATATATATTAGTCATTCACATACAAGCTGTTTTGCTATATCAGTGTGACTAGACACATCCACTTGCTTCTGGCCGGGATCGAAACTCGACCAATTTGGGGTCAGTCGGAATCCCGACCCCCTAAGCCATAGGCGCATGGAATCAGTGAAGGGAAATTTTAAGGTGTTGTAAATAAGCAGTGTATACACGCGCCAGTCACTGAAAGAACTCAGTTCATTTCTGAATATTCACGCATATATCGCAGAAGTGGAAATTGTTTTTTAAAATTTTCGTTATATGGTGGATTGGTTGACGATGGGTAGGTTCTTATGGTGAACGGAAAAACTGTAAAGAGTATATGGGTCCTGTTTGCGATTAGCTAGGTATAAGATATTTACTCATGACCAGTCTTGGTTGTCTTCTCCTCTCTATTTTGGTCATGTGTCAATATTGTAATTTATTTACAATAAATATCCATAATATCAGCAAGCCACCTGCATACGGGTAGAAAATGAGTTCAGTTTATATACAAAAATAGAAAGAGGTGCAAAGCAAGGGTGTGTTATCTTATCAGACTTGTTCCAGCTATACAGTAAAGCGATGCTATGAGAATTAGAAGTCCTACCCGGTTTTATTAATGGCAGCCATAATCTTAACAACATAAGACATGCAGACGATACATTTTTTTTTATAGAAGACAAAGAAAAGAAGTTATAATAACTCCTGTAGAAGATAATGAAAAAAAGTGGGAAGACGTTACGAACACAGGATGTATAGTTGTTATCAGAAGAAACAGTTCAATATGCAAATAACAAATTGGAGATACCAACATAAAACAAGCACAAAAATAAAAATATATAAGAAGTGTTTTAAATCCAGATGCGCATTGAGATAGCGAAATATGCCTTCCAAAAGATAAGCAGAGAACTAAGAAAGAGGAAAATTTCATTAAAAAATTACAAATAATATCAATTATTTTATATGGCAGTGAATACTGGACAATTTCCTCACTGATGAAGAAGAGATCTGATAGAAACGTGGTTCCTTTTGTAGAAGGATATAAGAATACCATGTACTGAACTGAGCAAGGACAGATTTATAGAAAGGTGAAATAGAAAGAAATTCATTACAGTTATCATCAGGAAGGGACAGCTGAAATTGTTAAGGCATATCATGAGTAAAGAAAATTTGATACTCAATGGACAGATTGAATGTAAGAGAGACAGAGGTAAGCGAAAGGACACTTATATTTAACATAAAAAAGAGACTATTGAAATTTCTCGGGTTCATAATAAGAAAAGAAGGCTTGGAAAATGTGATACTCACAAGACAGATAGGAGTCAAGAGGAACACACTAAAGCAAAGTATAACCTATTGAGTGAGCTTGAGTGAATGGGTGGCGGTGCAAGGTTTAGGTGAGATAACAAAAAGACACCATTTATTAAGTGCTACATAGGAAAAGACATCGTGGAGAGCTATAATCGTCAACGTCCTGAAAGTACACCGCATATAGAAGGAGAAGATTGACTCTTTTAAATTACAGAAAAAAATTATCATGAGCAGAATTGAAGTTACACAAAAGTAAGAATAAATTGGGCGACGGTGTACTATCTGGCTGTTTAAGTCAATCAGTCAGTTAAGTGCCATACATGATACACGCTTGCGCGATCATGTCTCGAAAGAGACATGACTGACTGGGCAGAAGATTATCTCGCAGTAGGTTGCCATTGCTTTCTGCGGTAGACTGGTTGCCGACCAAGGCTATAGAACCCAATCTGTCCTGGAGAGAGAAGATATAGATTATATTAAGTATTAGTGGGGGATCAGTTTATTACTTCTTAACAATAGAAAACAGATCCCCCACTTTGTGCCTAGTACAAATTTTAATTATATTTCCAAATATTATATTCAGTCAGTCAGTTAAGTGCCCTACGTGATACACGCTTGGGCGATCATGTCTCGAAAGAGACATGACTGACTGGGCAAAAGATCATCACACAGTAGGTTGCCATTGCTTTCTGCGGTAGACTGGTTGCCGACCAAGGCTATAGAACCCAATCTGTCCTGTTATTTTACCCATAACTGGAAGGAATAGACGGATTAATACCTTTCCCAAGGCACTTACTGTTTCAGTAAGTAGCGCTAACTAAGAATAAAGAAGCGACTTTCGACGAGATTGAACTTGAATCGCTTGGATGATTTTCGCAAAGGATACAAAAACACAACATTATTTTAATTGGACTACTAAAAATTGGAATGCTGAAAAGAAATATGAAGAAGAGATTTGGGAGATGAAAAGAAGAGAAAGGAGTGAAGGAAGGAAGGAAGGAGTGAAGGAAGGAAGGAAGGAAGGAAGGAAGGAAGGAAGGAAGGAAGGAAAAGAAAAAGAAGAAGAAGAAAAATTAGAAGGAGGAGGAGGAGGAGGTAACACTAAGGATGAACAGTAAAAAGAAAAGGAATAGGAGACAAGAAAAAGGAAGAAAAGAAATATGCAAATAGTTTCAAGTTTTTGATGAAAGAGGAGGAAGACGAACAGGAAAAAATATCGGGAGACAGGCAAAAATCGTTTTAGGAAAATGAAGAACAGTAAATCGACTTAGCAGCAGCAAAAAAAGGAAAGGGGTAAAAGAAAATGCCGAATTGCAAAAATGAATACGAAAAATATTAATAAATAAATAAATAAATAAATAATAGTAATAAAAATAGCCACCACGAAAAACAATCCAAAAAGTATAATGTCAAAATAAAATGAGGAATAATAAAAATAAATAAAGAAATAAGTAAAATAAAATATAATAATAGCAACAACTATAATAATAAAAACAATAATAGTAACTTAAAATAAGATTTAAGAAAATAGCAAGTAGATCACAAGCAAGACGCCTGCCGCCACTAATCATTTTACACTGAAAAGATTGAAACCGTAAGTTGTTGAGGCAAATCAAAATGGCGTTGAAGTGACGTGATGGGAACGAATGAAAAAAAAAAAAAAGTAAAAAACAATTACACTTCGCATTTTGGCAGTGGAGATCCGAAATTTAATAACTCGTATCCAAAATGAAAACAACAAGATGAAAGCCGTCAGAAAATAAAAGCAGGTGTGAAACGGGGATGCCGGGGCGCCGAAATGAAAACATGATCTTAATAGGAATCAAAAATCAATTCGGATTAGATAAAGCCTTCACGCGTTGCAAAAAAAAAGGAAAAAGAAAAAAGAAAAAAAACAAACAAACAAACAAAAAAACATGAAAGAATTTAATGACAAAAAAATATCCCTACCATTTAACTTAGGCTGCTTCTGATCTTTTCCTTTTTGCTTGTTGAATATATGAATTTGTATGTTAACTTGTATCGTCTGAAAAAAAAAAGGAGCGGGAAAAATAAAATAAAAAAAAAAAACATGGCGGCGTCCAACTGTGACCCCGTTCGGCCAACCTTGCCTGTTTCCTTCGCAACTCCCGTTGCTGTTTGACGGATGTCTATTATCAAACAAATCGTTTACCGAACCACAGTGATATGAGCTTTCGTGTTTGTTGATCAAACGTTTTTCTTTTTCAAGAGTACATGCAGAAGGAAATTCTTTCACGAGGAAATCGTGTCGGGCTGAGATTGAAGCCTTTTGAAGTTGAGCAACTTGTAAGCCAGTGCAATTCTAAACTTCCAAAATAGCCGACATCCAACGTCACTTACGCTCCTTTCTCCTTATTTATATTCCTGGTTGTAATTATTTCATTTTGCTATTGTATTCGCAGCATTACATTTAAGTCGTGGAGCCAATCAAATCTTGGAATGTTATTGATATTGTTGAGCGAGCGCTCGCACGCACACACACACACACACACACACACACACACACACACACACACACACGTGAGTGTAGTATCGTAATTATTTTTCGATTGAATTTGATTGGCTGCCAGTCTAACTGAAGAACAAGTCTAAATTCCTAACCGTAGTGAACGCAACCTTGAACTACGTCGCTGTCGTTGACAAGAATTTGAATTTAAATTTTTTTAATGGCATATCAACCTCTGTGGGTTATTTAACGCAAAAAAAGTTAGGGTTTTAAGGTATTTTTTTTAAATGTTCGATTATACTGAGAAGGTTGATTTAAATGAAATTTAAAATTTTTTTTATTTTATTTTAGAAAACTGAAGATATCTTTTTTGTATTCAAAAATGTATTGCTGGTAATAATTTTTCTTTGTAATATTTTTCTTTAAAACTGTATATTTTTCTAGAAAAGTCTATTTTTATGTTTATATATCGATAAAATTCTATCATAGTGTTTTGACCCGAATTTGGGGGTTAACTATTTATCTGGGACCCTAACAGGTGCTACCACTCTGGGTCAGGGTGAACCTGGGAACAACAGCAATTAAGAGGTGGTTTCACGCTCCTCACAACCTCCCATCATACCCAGAACCTCGTTGACAAAAATCATGTGATTTAACATACAATAAAGAAAATTGAACTATGACCACACACACACACACACACACATGCACACACACATACAAATGCACACACACACACACACGCACACACACACACATATTTATATATAAATAATTCAAAATAATTCATTACAAATTGTCGGTTGCTTATAACCAAGTTTCGTTAAAATTCGTTAATTTCCGTAACATGTTTATATTTATATATCTAAACTTAAAAACTTATTTATAAATGGAACTTTGTCTGTGTGCGTATGTGTATGTGTGTCTGTGTGTGTGTGTGTGTGTCCGTTACCTATAGACTCCGAAACGGCTGAACAGATTTTCTTGAAAATTTACACAGTTGTATGATAAGCGTCTGGGAGTGTTCTTAGATAGGTTTTGTGTCGAGGTACCCCCGATAAATATCGAAAATCGATAATCGAAAATTACAGAAGGCGTGGTCCGATTTTAATCAAACTTGATACACTCATAGACAAAGACATAAGAAACGATATTCAGAAGTTTCAAGTTTGCAGTTCTTACAATAGTGCAGAAAATCGATAATATATATATATATATATATATAAAAGGCAAGATGTTTGCGTGTGTGTGTGTGTTTATCTGCCTGTATGTCTGTATTTTTTCAGTCCTTTCATTTTAGCTTTTGCTTCGGGTTTGGCTCTAAGTAGGTATAATTGTAGTTCTTAGTCTCAGCCATGATACAGTTTACTCAGAGGACTTATTTAGCCTTCAAAATTCAGTTTACGACGAAAAAAACTTCTTTGATATCGATACGAGGAAATCAAAATTTGACTTACATCCATTCATTTTTCTTTCAGTCTACAGTTTCGCTTTAACTGGAAATAACTATTGCTTTTTAGTCTTTCGTGCAAACGTCCAAAGAGTCTGAGCTCCAGGACCATGGATTAGTTTTAAAGCTTCATTACACCCGAGCAACGCCGGGCTATACTGCTAGTATACTTATATATAAGTATAGAGTGGGTATGGATGGAATATTACTCCGTATCCAAAGAAACACTATTCCTAAAATATTGTTCAATACAAAGTGGAGCTAATAATATTTATTCAGAAATTATAACATAAATATGTTATAATATGACAACAAAAGTAGCTATTTTGTTTCGACACTACTCTTGTCGTATCAAGTGATGAGGCATATTTCAAGTTGAAGGGTTTTAAAAGGTTAAATACAAACCAAACCCCCTTAATCAGGGAGGCATTGTTGCACAGACAGTGCGAACCAATCAGCATATAGTAACTTCTAATTTGAAGAATATGTAAGCAGACTCAAAGAACAATATTTTGGCGGGGGGGGGGCATTAATATTAATATTTGATTAAACTGAGATCAGCATTATTAATCGACTATTAGATTCACTTTATCTGTATTGCGAATTTTAAATTCTAAGTTCAACAAAAATTAGATTTAGAAAGTTATTCATATATTAAAAGACATGAACGCACACATATAAACCTACAAACATCCACACATAGACAAATAGACGAGTATACACACATACACTGGCAAACACATATACAGATTAATATACTCTCGCATATATACATACACAAATTTAAAAATTTTGCTTTTGACTAAATATATTTATATATATATATATATATATATCCACACACACACACATACACACACACACATATATATATTACGGAAATTAACGAAACTTGGTAATCGGCAATTTGAAATGATTTCTTTGAAGATTATTTTTTTTATCGATACTCGTATTTAAGTAGATATTCTATTTTTAATTAAACAGTATTATATATTTATATCTACTGGCCCGTTTATAAATTTTTATTACGAAAATGTGTGTCCTTCGGCAGGATTCGAACCTACGACCCCTATCCACATAAGTTTCGTTACTCTTCCTTAATTTCCGAACATGTTAACATTTGTTGACATTACGATACATTTCAGAGCAGATATAGTTATTGCGATAAATCGAAAACTGTGTTATATAGGCTTGATTAAATCCTCGTTTAAACTAATGGTCATTCGTGATCGAGAGGTGTAAGACGTGCCAGATCACATTGTAGTTTTCTCTATTTGGATAGGGGTCGCAGGTTCGAATCCATTTTTTTATTACATACTTTTATTTTGATGGTTGTTGATATCTAATTTAACTGAACTATTACCAAACTAATCTAGCTACTGACCAAGTTCAATGATGTTTAAATTCGTACAAGAACCACTGTTTCAACGTGATTTGTTGAGGTTATGCAGGAAAGTCAATGCCTAACTCTAGACTTGAATAGGTCAAGATTTAAATAGTGAATAACATTTTATAGTTCAGTTGGAGACATTATAACTATAGTGTGGAAGTAGACTTTAGAAGAAATAGAAAACCCGATCCTAAACATGACACAAGAGATAAACCTCTACTTCTGTTCAAAAGAGCCAGCACCAGACAATAATCAAACCTCTTTACTCCTACTGGGAAAAAAGAAAATATAATTATTGAATAAAATTTTAGAGATCAGTTGAAACTGTTAGGACAGAGTTGAAGTAGACTTAAGAACAAACTGGAAACATGATTCCCTCCTGCAAGATATGGTTTGAATTCAGTTTTTTTTTATCTGCTTAGACATTCAGGGTAAGGAAGTTCAGTCTACCTTGTTATTTAATTCCTAGCTGGATAATGATGGATTCATGCCTTTTTCAATCCTAATAAGTGTAAAGTGAACAAAGTAGATATCATTTTAATTTAATACAAAAATGATTCAGAGTAGATAGATCTAATTGGAGTAGATAGATCTATCTATCGCCTGGTTCACACTCCACCCACGTCTATTGAACAGGTTAAGAGGCTCATCCCTTGTTCCCTGTTTAGGATGTGGTTTCCGGCTTTCTCTTTTCAAATCTTCTCACTTTGTTTTTTTTTTTCAATTGGAGTAGATAGATCTATCTATCGCCCGGTTCACACTCCACCCACGTCTATTGAACAGGTTAAGAGGCTCATCCCTTGTTCCCTGTTTAGGATGTGGTTTCCGGCTTTCTCTTTTCAAATCTTCTCACTTTGTTTTTTTTTTTTCAATTGGAGTAGATAGATCTATCTATCGCCCGGTTCACACTCCACCCACGTCTATTGAACAGGTTAAGAGGCTCATTCCTTGTTCCCTGTTTAGGGTGTGGTTTCCGGATTTCCATAAGCTTTAGGATGGTTGCTATTATGCTTCTTTTAAATTTTCTATCTTGTTTTAGGTATCTGCATAGTTTAACCGTATTCTTTTTTCGCAATAGTATAGTTTGCGATTTTATTTGTTTGCTTATTTTCTTTTCTCGAGTTAGTTTAATTTGATTATCAATTATGTGGTACGGAAAATTAATGTTAATTAATATTTGTTTGATGTTTTTCAGTTCATTAAGAGGACATTGTGCGTAAAGAAAATATTAAGTGTGTTCTATTTATTAAATTATTTACGGGGTTTATTTTCTGTCAGTGTGAGCATTCATTGTTGTAAAGTAGGCATGCGTTCGAATTAGTTGGTTATTTTGTAGACGGGGGTCCGTAAGTTTTCATTAATTACGACGTCATTAAAAGAAATTTCTAGGATTTATATTTAGTCCATACTTGAAATTAAAGATGGAGTTATTTACGAATGCAGTTCTCATATTTTTCGCATCGTACTTGCTGTTAATTAATATAAATATGCCGTCAACGTGGCGGACGTAAATTGCTCGCTCACGACGATTTTATTTTTATAATTTCGTTTACTCGGGTCGACATATAAAATATTCAAAGTGAACCTATGGCGATGCCGTCAGTATAGGTGTATGGACATTCATTACTGTGGCTATTTATTTATATATTTTTTTAAATCGTCTCACCCCAAGCAAGGCATTCTACTGCCACTGTTGCGCAGGGGATTACATACGGCAAAGTGATGAGAAAGAGGGTTAATTATAGGAAATGTCAAGAGTAGGGTAATAGACGGATGAGGATACCGAGGATGTGGGTGGAGTAGATGAAAAAGAGCTTGTGAGAATGGATGCAATTTAGTGTGATAGAAGATGTCTATTGATCTTACATTTCAATTCCTGGAGATTGTAGCTGTCGGGGAAGCAATTATATGGAAGGGAATTCCACTGGTGGGAAGTTCGTGAAAAGAAGCTGTTAGAGTAGAAATTGCGGATACACTTTATCGGTTTCAGTGTAAAAAGGTGGGACCTAGTTACTAATCTAGTAGCTCGTGTGAATTCATACCTAGGAAGCAACAGTGATCTAAGTTCATCGGAGCAAAAGCCATGAAAGTATTTATAGAAGAGGCACAGGGAAGCCACGTCACACCGGTGAGAGAGCGGCTGCAGCCGAGCTGCTAAGTCGGTATCGATTACAGTGCAGATTCCCCGTTGGATTTTGTCAAGAACCCCGAGGAAACTAAATCTGTGAGAAGTCAGGAAATTAGTATAATATATTAGGACCTTGAATAAGTTCTTGTTGATTTTTCATGAAAAGTAATATTTTATTTACAAAAATTAGTAAAACAAACATGTCATTGAAAGTATTGTCTATCGCTAGCCACAACTTTTTCTCGTATTTCTAGCTGTATTTAAATTCGATGTCGGAAAAATTACTTTGAGGATAATCACGAGTCGACGCATTTTTTGGCATCTTTATAAGAATGAAAATGCCACTCAGCCAGGCCATGTACCATCGATAGGAACAAGTGATAATCGGACGGAGCATTGTCTGATAAATACGGCGTTTGGGGTAAGACTTGCCATTTAAGCGTTTTCAAGTAGGTTTTCCCCTTTTTTACAACATGTGGTTTAGCGTTTTCATGTTGCCAAATCATGTTGTCTTATCTCTGCTCGTATAGAGGCCATTTTCCTTTAATGCTCGGCTCAAACGCATCAGTTGAAATCGATAGCAATTTCCCGCGATGGTTTCGGTCGGTTTGAGCAGCTCGTAATAATACGCGCAGCTGATTTCACCAAATGCAGGCGGAACCTTAAAACCATGGATATTCAGATTTGCCGCCGATGTTGACACATGGTCGGTCTTTCTCCATAGTCTTCTACACTTAGGGCTATCGTAGTGTATACATTTTTCATCGCCAGGTTCCGCTACAATGCAATAAATATTTTCGTTTTCTGTTGTTGAAGCTGCTTTTCACACGTGACAAGAGGCTTTTCGATGTCTTTTGGCTTCAACTTGAACGGCACGCAATATCCTTTCTTTTGAATCATCCCTAATGTTTCAAAAGTTTCCAAACTGTTGTGTGATCAACTGCTAGTGATTCTGCAAGTTCAGCTTGCGCCTGACATGACTCTTCATGAAGTAATGCCTCCAATTCTTCGTCTTCAAACTTTTTCGGTGCGCTAAAATGTTCTTTATCTACAACAACAAAACCATTATTTTTGAAGCGTCTAAACCAAGCAGTACATGTTGGTTCCGACAGAGTAAGTCTCAACAAGAATTCTGTCTGCTTTATCTGCTGATTTCTTTTCAACAAAGTAGTGCAGTAAAATTCCCACTTTCTTTGGCATGAAATCCGACATGTTTAATTCTGTGAAAAGCAAAGTTGTTTACACTTCGGCAAAATGACATACACTGAATTTTTAACGCTTGCTTATATAGTACTTCCTTATAGATGCGTTGTCATCTGAAACTACACTCACACACTTCTGTATTTAAATTTTTGTACTTGCTTGATTCTAGTATCCCCTACCTGTATTTGGCTTTCTCGGTTGTTCTTTTTGCTGATGGCCATGCATTCAGTTTTTTTTTGCTGTTTATTTCTAGTCCTTTTTTGTCACTCCCTTAGCTACCTTCTATAGGAGGTCCTGTAGTTTTCTTTCCGTGTCTGCAATCAGCACTGTATCGTCTGCATACCTTATGTTGTTCAAATTGTGGCCTCCGATAACAAATCCTGATGTAGCATTTATAGTCCTCAAAATATCCTCGCTGTACAAGTTGAAGAGATCCGGTGAAAAGACACATCCTTATCTTATGCCTCTTTCTATCTTTGTGAATCTGCTGAAATCGTTACCTGTCCTTATGCAGGCAGTTTGCGACCAGTAGGGATACTTGATTACTCTAATGTCTTTCCTAAAAATGTTGAGGTTGCTGAGCACCTCCATCAATCCTTTGTGGTGTATTTGTCGAACAGCTTCGCACAATCAATAAACCATAGGTACAAGTCCTTCTTCATTTGCATTGCCCTTTCTGAGAGCCCTTATATCATAAATATAGCGTTCCTTGTTCCAGTGTCTTTGACGACCCCACACTGTTCCTGTCCTATCTCTGGTCTGATTCTGCTTCTCGTTCTATTCATCAGGGTTCTGACAATCAGTTTTGTAATGTGACTCATTAAGCTGATAGTTCTATGTAGTTTGCACTCGTTTGCACCTGACTTCTTCGGTAGTGCTATAAAAATCAACTTGCATAGGTCATCTGGTATTATTCTACTATTATATATTTCGTTTATTATTTCTGTAGTTTTCTCTATGCCGAATTCTTCCAGGGCTATCAGCAACTCTATTAAAATGTCGTCTGAATCAGCTGCTTTGTTTCTGTTCAGTTTGGCCATTGCAGCTTCCACTTCGGACTATAATATTTCCGGTCCGTCCTCATCTTTGTGTATACTCGGTTGCTCTCTCCTGTCGCGGAAAAGATCCTTTATATACTATTCCCATCGTTGGAGTATTTTCTATTTCTCCAATATGATTGTTCCATCATTGGATTTTATGCATACTGTTGAGGAGCAGGTTTTTGTCCTGTCAGTTCTCTTGTCTCTTTATGCATCTCTGCGTTATTGGTCCTGCTCAGTCTCTCTACGTCTGTGCATTTGTTGTTGAGCCATTCCTCTTTAGCCGGTCTGCATTTGTTCCTTATCTCCTTGTGTAGTTTCCTGTATTCTCCTCCATGTCTTGGCGTTAATTTTTGTCTCCTTTGCTTTATGTTAAGAATCTCTTCAGTCATCCACTCATTTTTTTATCTGCGTCTGATTTCCTTTGGGTCAATATTGTTCGCTGATATCACCATCGATTCCTTTAGTGAGTCCCATTTCGAGTGTCATTTTCAAATTTGTTCTTCATATTTCTTTCTCACGCTGTTAGTGTATTCTTTCTGTAGGTTGAGGTCATCACGAGCATGTTGTATTTCAATCTTGGTGCTGTGCTAGGCTTCTTCATTCTCCGGAGTTTTATCCTTAGTTTACAGATGACAGGGGCATGGTCGCTTCCGCAGTCGGCACCTGGATAGGTTTTATACTGAACCACTGCGTTCCTGATTTTTTTGTTTATAGTTATGTAGTCTATTTGGTTCTTCGTGTCGCCTCCTGGGCTTCTCCATGTACATATACGTCGTTAGAAATCTATTTTTCTTATTTCTGCTTCATGACATACAGATGGATTGCCGAAAATTCACAAAACTAATATTATGTCAAAAAGTGTAAAATGCATCGTTCAATATAACAAATTTTATTAACGTCAGAATTAATGAGCCTCTATTCCACGCCGGAAAATGGATATGGAACTCTAGACGAATCAAGTGTGGAGCTGGAAGAAAATGTATGAGCAACGCATTTTATTGTTGAAATAGTTAAATGTATTCACTACTTCTACTCGAACAGTTTCTTTTCTTGCACTTCCCACTTTTGCAATTCCCTTCCCTTTACTTACTTCACTGATAGCTACAATCTCCAAAAATTTAAATGCAACGTCAACAGCCATCTTTTATTTTATTTAATCCCGTTCATGATTTTATCCTTTCTTTAATAGCCCCCGTAGCCAGCCTTTTCTCTCAAAGTAAACCACTGCTCACCAGTGTTGATCCCGCTTCGCTTGGAGTAAAATGATTAAAAACTATAAAAAGGGAAAACCTATTGCCTTTAATGTAATAGACGTTAGTAGGCTAATGGCTAAAAAGATTTACAGTTCAGTGTAATCTAGTCGGTGGATATAAATCGAAGAAGGTGGAAAACTTAAAATATAGGGTAACTAGAAGTATAGCCCGGCGTTGCTCGGATGTAATGCAAACTTTAAAACTAATCCATGGTCCTGGAGCTCAGACTCTTTGGACGTTGGCACGAAAGACTAAAAAGCAATAGTTGTTTCCAGTTAAAGTGAAACCGTAGACTGAAAGAAAACTGAATGGATGTAAGTCCAATTGTGATTTCCTGGTATCGATATCAAATAATTTTTTTTTCGTCGTAAACTGAATTTTGAAGGCTAAATAAGTCCTCTGAGTAAATAGTATCATGACTGAGACTAAGAACTACAATTATACCTACTTAGAGCCAAACCCGAAGCGAAAACTAAAATACAAGGGGTGAAAAAAATTAGACATACAGGCAGATAAACAGACACACACACGCAAACACCTTGCCTTTTATATATATATATATATATATATATATATATATATATATATATATAATCGATTTTCTGTACTATTATAAGAACTGCAGCCTTGAAACTTCTGAATATCATTTCTTATGTCTTTTTCTATGAGTGTATCAAGTTTGATTAAAATCGGACCACTCTGTCTATAACCCGATTTTTTCGATTATCGATTTTCGATATTTATCGGGGGTACCTCGACACAAAACCTATCTAAGAACACTCCCAGACGCTTCTAATACAACTGTGTAAATTTTCAAGAAAATCGGTTCGGCCGTTTCCGAGTCTATAGGTAACGGACACACACACACACACACACACACACACACACACACACACACACACACAGACGCAAACAGACAAAGTTCCATTTATAAATAAGTTTAGATACTAGTTCCAGATATCTGAATTTAATTTTGTTCAATATCTGTTTTAGAACCGTACATCACCTCATTATTTCAGCCTTGTGCCAGTCGAAGGCAGACAAATGTTAGAAATAAATTGTTATTTAAATGACACCGAGATATATAATATAAGTTCAGTCGAAATGTTCTCTCGCTTGAGTTTTTCCTTACATAAATCTCTATGTACATTGGACGGACTAAAAAAAACAGTGTTTTAACTATCTTTGCCTGACGAGAAATCGATATGTCTCATTCGACGCAGTCTTCATCTTGAAAACGACTTCTGTCGTACAATTTGGAATAGATTCTAATTTTCGATATATACATACGATGGCGATGCTGCGGCGTCATTTTTATTTTGGTCGGCATCATTTTTGGTCTTATTCCTGCCATTTACCAGACCCTGTCTTGTAATTGCAGCTTCTCGGCAACTTGAGGTTTTTCTTTAAATCGCAGGTAATTTGCGTACTGAGTGACGGGGGATTTGTTCACGACACTCAAGTAATGAACTCAAAACGAGGCAAGAAATAAAACAAAAAATCTTGGTTTACATGCCAGCAGACAACGATAAGGCAAGAGATGAATGCTCGTCTGATTTCTATTGGACTACGTGGCAGCATACCAATCCTCGCAGTCTTTGGTACTTATTAACCATATTATTTTCTTTAAGGTCGATCAGGCGAGGTTTTAAAAAAATACTAAGCCTGGAGTATATCGCATTTTGATGAGATGAATTTGTTTGGTTGAAAAGAAAAGTGTTTTATGTCCAAACACACACATAGATATATAAATATTACTAATATGAAACTAATTATAAGGGCTTTATGTTTTAGATGTACATGTATAGAAAATGATATAAAAAGTATATAAAAATATAAAAATATTACTACTCATGTGAAGTAATAGTATTGTAGGTGGATCAAAGTTAGCTAGCAATTTGATTCTTTATGAGGTACTCAGTTGTTGTGGCCTTGTGCCAGGCAAGGTTAATTTTATACGTACTTTAAATATTTTTTCGAGCGTAATAATGAGAAAAATAGCAAGTCACCCTAGTTAAGCAACGTCGAGTCTGGTCAATATTTAAAATTTTGGATAAAGGTTAAAGCCCATCCCCAAGATTTCGAAGCATCGAAAAAAAAAATTCAATGTTGCACATTTTTTTTTCAAAACTAAGTTTCACTAATCCTCCGGTTCACACTTCTTTCTGATCTTTTGTACAGGAGTAGAGGTTTATCCATGGTTTTCCTTTTAGGATTTGGTTTCCCGTTCTTTCTAAAGCCTGCTTTAGCTTTTTACTCCTAACGCTTGTCTTTTCTTACACAAATATAATTTCACACAGTAAACTTGAGTGGCTCTTAGGCCTTGTATCGGGTGAATATTAGTGAAAAAAACAAAAAATATAACCTACTTCAGTACAGAGGGAAATTGTTTTGAAGGTGTTTCATAATATATTCAATCATAATAATAATAATCCTCTTTGCTATAAGAAAGATATTTGTATATATATATATATATATATATATATATATATATATATATATATATCACCCGTCACACAATGAATCCCGGACCTTACGAAGAAAACAACAACTTTTAGGCAAAATTCGACTTTATTTATCAACATAGTCTCCTTCTAGGGTGATACACTGATTTCAGTGCTTCTCTAACAATTCGATGCCTTTTTTTGTAGAAATATTTGTCTTTTGCCTCTAAATACATTTTTTCATTGTAGCCAAATTTCTTTCCCTAGAGCATTCTTTTGAGGTCTGCAAATAAACAGTAGTCGTTACGAGCCAGATCGGGAGGATAGGGTGGATGCTGAATCAATTTAAAATGCAATTCATGTAGTTTCGCGATCGTTGCGATCGACTTGTGACACGGTGAGTTATCGTGGTGAAAGATCACTTCTTTCTTCTTCATTTGTGGTCGCTTTTTTCGATTTCTTCCTTCAAACGCACCAAAAATGTTTTATAATATTTCCTATTGATGGTTTTTTTATTTCTCAATGTAATTGATAAATAAAATACCATGCGCATCTCAAAATACGGAGGCCAAAACCTTGCCTGCTGATGTTTGACTTTGGCCTCATTGATCGGCTTTCATCTGCTGCTGTCCACTCAGCTGACTGCCGATTTGACTCCGAAGTGAAGTGGTGGATCGATGTTTCATCCATTATTACATATTTACGCAAAACAACCCTTCTTGTTGCGTTGAAACAGTTGCAAAGAACGCTCTGAAACGTCGACGCTTTGTTGTTTTTGATCGACTGTGAGCAAACGTGACACCTACTTTGAACACAGCGTTCTCATTGAAAAATGTGTATGCAAATGGTGAATAGACCACTTTCTGATATGTTCAACTCCTCTGCTATCGCACACAACTTCAATTTACCATTAGCCAAAACGAGTTTGTAGATTTCTTTGGGCAGAAAATTATACCGCAGTAGGTTGCCATTGCATTCTGCGGTAGACTGGCTGCCTGACAAGGCCATAGAACCCAAACTGTCCTGTTTATTTAACCCATAGCTGGAGGGAAGTGACGGATTAATACCTTTCCCAAGGGTATTTGTGCGTAAGTGAATGCAAGGCATTCAACTGGAATTCGAACTCGGCTCCCCGATTTGTCGTTCCGAGTCGAAATCCACTGCACCACAACGGATTAAAAAAAAAACAAAAAAACAAACAAACAAACAAAAACAGATAGCGCAGACAGTCCTGCAACTTAACCTAAATCTGAGGGAAACGCGATGGATTCATGCTTTTTTATTTTTGTAAAAGTAAACTTAACGGACTCAGTCAGAATTCGAACACGGTTTGAAGATTTCGCTTATGGAAGCTGGTAATTGGTATTGGCGCGTGCACTGATGAATCAGATCTAACACGTATCTTGCAGAGGAATATCTGTCAAGTATATGGAGATTCCTTCTAAAAAAAATTATGCACTACAATCTGCAGAAGGTATTGTAAGCATTAATTGCACTAAATTCACTTAAATTGCAACTGACTTAGTCAGCTTTCGAACTCTAACCATTCATATACAATGTTCGTTCGAGTACAATAATAAATAAGAATTCTATTCCATTATTGACAGGCTTATGGCCATATCACGTTGAATACAACGGTTTTCGCTCGGTTACCAAAGTTAAGCAACGTTGAGCCTGGTCAGTACTTAGATGGGTGACCACTTGGGAAAACCAGGTGCTGTAAGCGTTTAGTGACGGATGTGCGTTGTGGTGCAGTGAATATCGGCTCGGAAAGAGAAATCGGCGAGCCGAGTTCAAATTCCAGTCGAATACCCTGCATTCACTTAAGCACTGGTACCCTTAGGAAAGGTATTAATCCGTCACTTACCTCCCGTTATGGGTTAAATAACAAGGGTAGGACTTGGGGACCCTGCCCTTAAAAACAAATCCCAATGAATCTTGATACTCGAAAAGAAAAAAAGTATTACTAGTTACAAGCACTTATATAAAAAAAAAAATAATAAGTTGTTGAAAGAAAAAGTTGTTATTACCAGCAATAAATAAATAAAATTTAGTTGGCAATAAATGACCCGCCGAGGTTGATATGCCATAAAAACAAACCAACCAACCATTATTGACATGGTCAATCCTCGTAAAATACTTTGACATTAAGACCATGTGCCAGATTATTCTAGACCATGACAACGTGCCAGATTATTCTAGACCATGACCATGTGCCAGATTATTCTAGACCATGACCACGTGCCAGATTATTCTAGACATTGCTTGAGATTGTTCTTGATACTAAGTTTTCAGTTGAGCATTCTAATCTATTATTATGCGTTTTGGTGCAATGGAGCCGAGTTCGAATTCTATTTGAATTCGTTGCATTCACTTACGCACAAATACCCTTGGGAAAGGTATGAATCCATTTCTTCTTTCTCCATCTATGAGTTGAATAGCAGGACGGATTGGGTTCTATAGCCTTGGCTGGCAACCAGTCTACCGCAGAAAGAAATGGTAACCTACTGCGGAAAAATTTGCTGCTTAGTCAGCCATGGATCGAAAGAGACATGGTCACCTAAGCGTGTATCACGCATGACACTTAACTGACTAAATTTGTTATTGGTAAATTTGAAACACAGATAGTACTCTACTATCATAGCCTTGTGTCAGACTAATTTACATTTCGAAGAAGATTATTATATTCGATCTTTTTTTTACTGTTTTTTGCAACCGCTGTTTTATCTATTATTCTTCGACATGCTCATTTTCTTTTCACTCATTTGTCGTTCGAAGAGCTAAGAAAGAATAAGAAAGATTGTGTGATGGAAACCTTCCAAGGTGGTATGGGAGGTTTTTCTGCGTGAAAAATCAAAGAGATCGAATTCCTGCGGCATGGAATTCTGATTCCGTTTATAAATCATCTAAACTTAATAAATGGAACTTTGTGTGTGTGTATGTGAGTGTGTCTGTGTGTGTGTGTGTGTCCGTTACCTATAAACTCCGAAACGACAGAACCGATTTTCTTGAAAATTTACACATTTGTACTATAAGCGTCTGCGAGTGTTCTTAGCTAGGTTTTGTGTCGACGTACCTCCGATAAATATCGAAAATCGATAACCGAAAAAATAGGGTTATAGAAGGAGTGTTCCGATTTTAATTAAATTTGATACACTCATAGACAAAGACATAAGAAACGATATTCAGAAGTTTCAAGCTTGCAGTTCTTACAAGAGTGCAAAAAATCGATAATATATATATATATATATAAATAGCAAGATGTTCGTGTGTGTGTCTGTTTATCTGCATGTATATCTGTATTTTTTTCAGCCCTTTTATTTTAGTTTTTACTTTAACTGGAAATAACTATTGCTTTTTAGTCTTTCGTGCCAACGTCCAAAGAGTCTGGGCTCCAGGACCATGGATTAGTTTTAAAGCTTTCATTACACCCGAGCAACGCCGGGTTATACTGCTAGTATTTAGTATATAACTATTTTAGCCACAAGGTAAGCCATTTTTGTATTTTTTGTCAAGAAAGCAACAAAGAGAAAATGAAAGAAAAAAAATCTAAGTTATATTCAGAAAGTAATGACTCTTTACCATAACACAAGACGTGAGACAGAAGCAATAAATACGAGACACTTGATTGATATCGATTTGACTCGTGTCGATTTCGTCAGTCAGGCGATAGAATGATCCTGTTTTCGTCTCGATAGATATTGAAGGAGAAACCTTGCGTATTTACAGAATCATCTGGGGGTTTGCTTATCGGAAGAGAAAGGTGAAAGGACGCGAATGGTTAACGAGTTGTCCAATATATAGACTAAACTGCGTTGAAAGTCTTATTCAGTGCTCTGCCTATAACTGCTTGACCATCGCATTGCCACCCTCCACACACACACACACACACACACACACACACACACACACACACACACACACACACATTCCTTCTCCCGCTCTCTATTTCTCTCGTTCTTTCTCTCTTATGCTCGCTTGCTCGCTTGCTCGCTCGCTCGCTCGTAGCCACCGACACATCATCTGGTTCGTAAAACGTGGATCCAGTTGACTGGAGCCGGGGGTCACTCGATTAACCTGTCTATTCATCAAGTTGTCAAAAGCTCCAAAGAAAATGTCAGATGATAACCACCGATCTGTTGACAGAACAAACAGAAATGCTGAACATGAGGATGGGAAGCAAACTGTTGTTCAGGATAGAAAACGGGGTAATGGTCAGCCCCAAAAAGAAACAAAGGAAAAGTGACGTACACCAGAATCAATCTGTCGGTGAAGGTTCGCGGCAACAATCAAAAACACACGCACGCGCTTATGCCCTGAACACACACACACACACACACACACACACACATATAAATATATATATATATATATACAAACATACACACTACCGTTCATAATTATTAGTCCACCCCAGTGTTAAAAAAATTATGTATTTCATACTATTTTTCAGTATTTATTGCCAAGTGAATAATTGTAAATGAAAATAGAATGGTTCTTTTGTTAATACTGCACAATAACATGTGCATCAAATGAGTTTATAAATATTTAATAATTACCTATATTGAAGTTTCATCAATCAAAGAATGAAAAAAATTTAGTGTGATTCGGATGAGTTCATCTTTGCTTCCTTACCTTGTAAAATTTTGTAAAGTCATAATAATGAAAGAACTATTCTATTTTCATTTAGAATGATCCACTTGGCAATAAATACTAAAAATTGTATGAAATACATCATTTCTTAAAAAAAAACTGGGGTGGCCTAATAATTATGACCGGTAGTATATATATATATATATATATATATATATATATATAAACTTATTTATAAAAGGAATTTTGTGTGTGTGTGTGTGTGTGTGTATGTGTGTATGTGTCTGTGTGTTTGTATGTCCGTTACCTATAGATTCCGAAACGGCTGTACCGATTTTCTTTAAAATTTACAATCGGGTTATAGAAGGAGTGGTCCCATTTTAATCAAATTTGATACACTCATAGACAAAGACATAAGAAAGGATATTCAGAAGTT
This sequence comes from Ascarosepion bandense, assembly GCA_037127315.1. Classification (NCBI taxonomy): domain Eukaryota; kingdom Metazoa; phylum Mollusca; class Cephalopoda; order Sepiida; family Sepiidae; genus Ascarosepion; species Ascarosepion bandense. The sequence continues at coordinate 1,701,845 of JBBBDQ010001604.1, forward strand.
GCAAGGTTGCAGTTCTTACAATAGTGCAGAAAATCGATGATATATATATATATATATATATATAAGGCAAGATGTTTGTGTGTGCGTCTGTTCATCTGCCTGTATGCCTGTAATTTTTTTCAGCCCTTTTATTTTAGTTTTTGCGTTCGGGCTTGGCTCTAAATAGGTATAATTGTAGTTCTTAGTCTCAGCTATGATACCTTTTACTCAGAGGACTAATTTAGCCTCCAAAATTCAGTTTACGACGAAAAGAACTTATTGGATACCAGGAAATCAAAATTTGACTTACATCCATTCAGTTTTCTTTCAGTCTATGGTTTCGCTTTAACTGGAAACAACTATTGTTTTTTAGTCTTTCGTGCCAACGTCCAAAGTGTCTGAGCTCCAGGACCATGGATTAGTTTTAAAAATTTCATTACACCCGAGCAACGCCGGGCTATACTGCTAGTATATATATATATATATATATATATATATATATATATACTAGGTGTGATTGGTAAATTGTCGCAATTAATTTATTATTTCAAATATTCTTTAGGCTGCGTCTGAGCTCCAGGACCATTCGTTTTAAAGCTTTCATTACACCTGAGCAGCGCCGGGCTATACTGCTAGTATATAATATTTGGAAAACAAACCCTCTTTTATACAAGTTTCATTAAAGTCACCTGCCAAGATACTGCGATTTGATTTTTATTTTTTTATGTTCGTCTAATTGTGTTTTTCTGGACACTAAGTATGTAAAAACTGTCAAAATATCTGAGGGCTTTCAGCTGTTCTTTCCGCTAGCATCATAGACAATTTTTATCTGTTAATTATAACTGAATGCGTAATTTTTTTATGTCTGTACTGAATTTATTTACTGGATATGCGTTGTGGTGCAGTGGATATCGACTCGGAACGAGATATCGGAGTGCCGAGTTCGATTTCCAGTTGATATCCTTGCATTCATTAACGCACAAATACCCTTGGGAAAAGTGTTAATCCGTCTCTTCCCCCCAGTCATTGGTTAACTAATAGGACAGATTAGGTTCTATAGCCTTGGCTAGCAACCAGTCTACTAAATAATGGCAACCTACTTCGGGATAATCTTCTGCACAGTCAGTAATGTCTCTTTCGAGACATGATCGCCCAAGCGTGTTTCACGTATGGTATTTAACTGACTCACTAAATTTATAGGAATGTTTTATCATCTAAACCCTGTCAGCACGTTGTGGCCACATTCATAGTTAATATTACTGAGTGTAGGTTGTTTATTTTTTTATTATTAAGGCTTCCATTATTGTGAATATTTTTAATGTAAAATTAGTAAGGCTGTCCAATTGTGGTGCAGTGAATATTGGCAAGGAACACAAATTCTGAGAGCCGAGTTCGAATTCCTGTTGAAATCGCTACTTACGCGCAAATATCCTTGCCAAAGGTATTACTCTGTCTCTTTTCCCGCAAGTTATGGGTTAAATAGCAGGATAGTTTCTATAAACTTGGTTGGCAACCAGTCTTCCGCAAAAATAACGGCAATCAACTGCGGTAAAAAATATTCTGTCCGGTCAGTCATGAAGAGACATGATTCTGTCCAATCTCGAAAGAGGCATGACCGCCCAATGGGTATCACGTATGGCACTTAATTGACTGATGTAGTAATACAAGATAATGTAATCCATTTATCGAACCTGAGGAATCTACGTACAGTCTTGACGACGGAGTATCTGTCTTTGGCCAACTTTGTAACTTCGTGGTAATGTATTTATTTCATTTATTTATTAATAGAAAACAATAACATATAATTGTAGAGTTAATTGTTCATTAAGAAACAGTAGTAACTAATTAAGGGTATCAAGAGTCCATAGTAGTAACTTGTGTGTATGTATATATGATCTTAATGCCAGCGTACAACAGTTCCAGTCTTTTACTAATTATTTAATGTCTTGATTCGCCTTGGTCCAGTATACATAAATTCTCATAAGAGATTTTATCTTTGAAATTATCGAATGTCTACTACGAACTTTATTTAATACACACTTTTGTAATATGATTGATGTGACTACACATTGTACAAACATTAGTCCTCCGTCACATATCGATCAAGTAAACGTTTAAGTCTGGATTGCGTTCTAAAAATCATTTTTCCTTTCGTTTAGTGTTTTTTTTAAATTTTATATTCGAAATAAATATATCCTTTTCTGCTTTTAATTTTATTTTCTCCAGAGTAACTGGTTGTTCACGTATTAAATTACTGAAATAACATTAACAGTTCAGTATTTTTAATCTGGATCTTGATAAATGTCATGGGGTCTCCCCTTTTTCTAGGATAATACACTCGTCTAGAGTATACAGATAACCCTGCCATAGTGGGACATCGAGAGATACCGAGGTCTCAAGGAGAAAACAGCGTGAGTATTTCATAGTAGCTCTGAGGTCCACTCAGCAGAATATTATTCTACAGCAACCGTCAGCTTCCGACGTGGACATACTAATTCTACTACGGCTCCACTTCGGAGACATTGTATATATCCGTCTTACTAACTGTATTCCTGGATTACCAACATGTGTTCGAGTTTGTATTCTTTACGTTTAATATACTTATATTTTTTATCTCATATTCTGTTTGTTGTTCCTTTATTTTGTGCGGTTCCCATTCCCGATATCCACAACAATAAACCATCAGCATATCCTAATTTTTTTGTCTGTTGATATTCCATCTTCTAATCGTAATTCAATAAGATGGTACCCGAGCGTTGTAATCTTAATTCGATAAGATGGTACCCGAGCGTTGTAATCTTAATTCAATAAGATGGTACCCGAGCGTTGTAATCTTAATTCAATAAGATGGTACCCGATTGTTGTAATATTAATTCAATAAGATGGTACCCGAGTGTTGTAATCTTAATTCAATAAGATGGTACCCGAGCGTTGTAATATTAATTCAATAAGATGGTACCCGAGCGTTGTAATCTTAATTCAATAAGATGGTACCCGAGCGTTGTAATCTTAATTCAATAAGATGGTACCCGATTGTTGTAATGTTAATTCAATAAGATGGAACCCGAGTGTTGTAATCTTAATTCAATAAGATGGTACCCGATTGTTGTAATCTTAATTCAATAAGATGGTACCCGAGTGTTGTAATGTTAATTCAATAAGATGGTACCCGAGTGTTGTAATCTTAATTCGATAAGATGGTACCCGAGCGTTGTAATGTTAATTCAATAAGATGGTACCCGAGCGTTGTAATCTTAATTCAATAAGATGGTACCCGAGTGTTGTAATCTTAATTCAATAAGATGGTACCCGATTGTTGTAATGTTAATTCAATAAGATGGTACCCGAGTGTTGTAATCTTAATTCGATATGATGGTACCCGAGCGTTGTAATCTTAATTCAATAAGATGGTACCCGATTGTTGTAATCTTAATTCAATAAGATGGTACCCGAGTGTTGTAATCTTAATTCGATACGATGGTACCCGAGCGTTGTAATCTTAATTCAATAAGATGGTACCCGAGCGTTGTAATCTTAATTCAATAAGATGGTACCCGAGCGTTGTAATCTTAATTCAATAAGATGGTACCCGATTGTTGTAATGTTAATGCAATAAGATGGTACCCGAGTGTTGTAATGTTAATTCAATAAGATGGTACCCGAGTGTTGTAATATTAATTAGATAAGATGGTACCCGAGCGTTGTAATCTTAATTCAATAAGATGGTACCCGAGCGTTGTAATCTTAATTCAATAAGATGGTACCCGATTGTTGTAATCTTAATTCAATAAGATGGTACCCGATTGTTGTAATGTTAATGCAATAAGATGGTACCCGAGCGTTGTAATGTTAATTCAATAAGATGGTACCCGAGCGTTGTAATCTTAATTCAATAAGATGGTACCCGAGTGTTGTAATCTTAATTCAATAAGATGGTACCCGATTGTTGTAATGTTAATTCAATAAGATGGTACCCGAGTGTTGTAATCTTAATTCGATAAGATGGTACCCGAGCGTTGTAATCTTAATTCAATAAGATGGTACCCGATTGTTGTAATCTTAATTCAATAAGATGGTACCCGAGTGTTGTAATCTTAATTCGATACGATGGTACCCGAGCGTTGTAATCTTAATTCAATAAGATGGTACCCGAGCGTTGTAATCTTAATTCAATAAGATGGTACCCGATTGTTGTAATGTTAATGCAATAAGATGGTACCCGAGTGTTGTAATGTTAATTCAATAAGATGGTACCCGAGTGTTGTAATATTAATTAGATAAGATGGTACCCGAGCGTTGTAATCTTAATTCAATAAGATGGTACCCGAGCGTTGTAATCTTAATTCAATAAGATGGTACCCGACGTTGTAATCTTAATTCAATAAGATGGTACCCGATTGTTGTAATGTTAATGCAATAAGATGGTACCCGAGCGTTGTAATCTTAATTCAATAAGATGGTACCCGAGTGTTGTAATCTTAATTCGATAAGATGGTACCCGAGCGTTGTAATGTTAATTCAATAAGATGGTACCCGATTGTTGTAATGTTAATGCAATAAGATGGTACCCGAGCGTTGTAATCTTAATTCAATAAGATGGTACCCGAGTGTTGTAATCTTAATTCGATAAGATGGTACCCGAGCGTTGTAATATTAATTCAATAAGATGGTACCCGAGCGTTGTAATCTTAATTCAATAAGATGGTACCCGAGTGTTGTAATCTTAATTCAATAAGATGGTACCCGAGTGTTGTAATCTTAATTCGATAAGATGGTACCCGAGCGTTGTAATCTTAATTCAATAAGATGGTACCCGAGCGTTGTAATCTTAATTCAATAAGATGGTACCCGAGCGTTGTAATGTTAATTCAATAAGATGGTACCCGATTGTTGTAATGTTAATTCAATAAGATGGTACCCGAGTGTTGTAATGTTAATTCAATAAGATGGTACCCGAGTGTTGTAATCTTAATTCGATAAGATGGTACCCGAGAGTTGTAATCTCAATTCAATAAGATGGTACCCGAGCGTTGTAATCTTAATTCAATAAGATGGTACCCGGGCGTTGTAATCTTAATTCAATAAGATGGTACCCGAGCGTTGTAATCTTAATTCAATAAGATGGTACCCGAGCGTTGTAATCTTAATTCAATAAGATGGTACCCGATTGTTGTAATCTTAATTCAAAAAGTGGTACCCGAGTGTTGTAATGTTAATTCAATAAGATGGTACCCGAGTGTTGTAATCTTAATTCAATAAGATGGTACCCGAGTGTTGTAATCTTAATTCAATAAGATGGTACCCGAGCGTTGTAATGTTAATTCAAGAAGATGGTACCCGATTGTTGTAATGTTAATTCAATAAGATGGTACCCGAGCGTTGTAATGTTAATTCAATAAGATGGTACCCGATTGTTGTAATCTTAATTCAATAAGATGGTACCCGAGTGTTGTAATCTTAATTCAATAAGATGGTACCCGAGTGTTGTAATGTTAATTCAATAAGATGGTACCCGATTGTTGTAATGTTAATTCAATAAGATGGTACCCGAGCGTTGTAATCTATTTAGTGTATTCGTTGGAATTCGTTTTTTTCAAAAAAAAAAAAGTCTATTGCTAAATCCACTGCTAAGAAGGTTGGATCACTGTGTCGGGCCAGGTCGTTTTTCCCACCTGAATCCATCCTGCATCTATACAAATCAACCATTCGTCCGTGCATGGAATACTGCTGCCATATATGGTCAGGCGCCCCTGCTGTTCATCTCAGTGTTCTCGACAGGCTCCAAAGGAGAATCAGTAATGTCATAGGTACCGACTTAGCGGCTCGACTACAGCCACTTCCCCACCGACGAGATGTGGCCTCCCTTTGTCTGTTCTATAAATACTTTCATGACTTCTGTTCCAAAGAACTTAAGTCACTGGTGCCTCTGCAACAGGTGTTTACTCGTGCAACCAGATTGGCAACTGGGTCCCACCCATTCACAGTTAGATTAACCAAATGCAGACGACAATTCTACTCCTGCAGCTTCTTCTCTCGCACTTCCCGCCTATGGAACTCGCTTCTATTCTTGCTTTCCTGACGGCTACAACCTACAGGAATTTAATTGCAATGTTAATACTCTTCTATTAACCACTTGACTCTAGTTCTTTCACCATCCCGTATATCCTTTCCTTTCTCTCCACCTTTGCAACTGTCATCACACCTGTATTCCGATCCTTCTCTTGCTCCTTTCTGGTTCGTCTTCCGCTTCACTCTCTTCTACTTAATCTTTTTACTTTTTTTTTTTTTTTAGGGAAGCTCTTAGGCATTCGCCTGACTGCTCTATGACACTGTCAGCTCTCTGCTTCCGAGCAGAGAGCACAAACCCAGTCGTGGTTCCGCCGAAGGGTAGAATCACGACTGGGGAAAAATAGACAGAGATTTTTTGGCCCGGCTATATGGCCGGGAAGACCCACTATAAAATGACCATGTGTCACATCTGGCCTTGTGTGGGATGACTAGTAAATACATCAGTGGCATTACCGTCTTGCTCGGGGTGATACGATTAAAAAAACAAAAAAACATACATTGATAATGGACGGCGGTTGTCTGTCTGTCAACGAAAATTTCTTCCGTGTAGAAGTTTTTGATGATTTTCACTGCAAATATTATTGCTAACGTCTCTTTCTGTAGTTTTCTTTTCTGTCGGTAGTAGTGAACGCGAAAAATGTGCAATGGCTTTCATGTTACCGTAATCATATTTATGCAGAATTACCGCTCCTATACCGCAATCACTATCATCTAAAGCCAATAAATTTTCTGCTTTTAGGTTGTCGGGCTCTTATGATAAGTCTCCCGTTAGTATTTTCTTGATTTCTTCAAACGCATTCTGACACTTATTAGTCCAGTTCTACATTACGCCTATTTTAAGACTGTGACGCCTCACAGCGGCTGCTCGTTGATGGAGTCGGTTCAATAGCTGGTCTTCAAGTTGACTATTTCAAAGGTGATCTCCCTTGCCCACGTTGTCAACTTTGATCTTAAGGAAATCCCGTTGAATTCTCTCTAGATGTCTCTCCGCCAAGTCAAACCAAGATGGATGCGCGCGCACAAGTGGGCAAACGAAATGGCACCAAAAATAATTAGAATGACGCCTGGGTTAGTTGTAGAAAAGTCTTTATATACAAAAAGAAAATCGAGTAAAACGATCAGCAATCGTCTTTTTCCGAAACCCTGTTCCTAGCAAACTGTGTCGTTGAGAATAACAATTGAACCTCTCTTAGTCATGCTGTTTCCACTTCTCAAAAATGGCCGACCAATCCGATGAGGCCGTCTCGCCTGGCTGGTTGATTCTGCCTAAAACAATTACACTTGTAATCTCTCAATTCATATTTATTTTCAGCTCCTTTGCAATCTTCCTTTTTTTCCTCTGTTCATATGGGAACAGAATAAATTTTTCCAGTTGATTCTTTTCAATCTATAAAAATTAATATATTTTTTTTAATCGTATCACCCCGAGCAAGGCGGTAACGCCACTGATGCGTAGCCCACGTAATAGTGAAAAGATTGGAAAAGAGAAAGCCGGAAACCACATCCTAAACAGGGAACAAGAGATGAGCCTCTTAACCTGTTCAATAGACGTGGGTGGAGTGTGAACCGGGCGATAGATAGATCTATCTACTCCAATTGGAAAAAAAAGCAAAGTGAGAAGATTGGAAAAGATAAAGCCGGAAACCACATCCTAAACAGGGAACAAGAGATGAGCTTCTTAACCTGTTCAATAGACGTGGGTGTAGTGTGAACCGGGCGATAGATAGATCTATCTACTCCAATTGGAAAAAAAAGCAAAGTGAGAAGATTGGAAAAGAGAAAGCCGGAAACCACATCCTAAACAGGGAACAAGAGATGAGCCTCTTAACCTGTTCAATAGACGTGGGTGTAGTGTGAACCGGGCGATAGATAGATCTATCTACTCCAATTGAAAAAAAAAAAACAAAGTGAGAAGATTGGAAAAGAGAAAGCCGGAAACCACATCCTAAACAGGGAACAAGAGATGAGCCTCTTAACCTGTTCAATAGACGTGGGTGTAGTGTGAACCGGGCGATAGATAGATCTATCTACTCCAATTGGAAAAAAAAGCAAAGTGAGAAGATTGGAAAAGAGAAAGCCGGAAACCACATCCTAAACAGGGAACAAGAGATGAGCCTCTTAACCTGTTCAATAGACGTGGGTGTAGTGTGAACCGGGCGATAGATAGATCTATCTACTCCAATTGAAAAAAAAAAAACAAAGTGAGAAGATTGGAAAAGAGAAAGCCGGAAACCACATCCTAAACAGGGAACAAGGGATGAGCCTCTTAACCTGTTCAATAGACGTGGGTGTAGTGTGAACCGGGCGATAGATAGATCTATCTACTCCAATTGGAAAAAAAAGCAAAGTGAGAAGATTGGAAAAGAGAAAGCCGGAAACCACATCCTAAACAGGGAACAAGAGATGAGCCTCTTAACCTGTTCAATAGACGTGGGTGTAGTGTGAACCGGGCGATAGATAGATCTATCTACTCCAATTGGAAAAAAAAGCAAAGTGAGAAGATTGGAAAAGAGAAAGCCGGAAACCACATCCTAAACAGGGAACAAGAGATGAGCCTCTTAACCTGTTCAATAGACGTGGGTGTAGTGTGAACCGGGCGATAGATAGATCTATCTACTCCAATTGGAAAAAAAGCAAAGTGAGAAGATTGGAAAAGAGAAAGCCGGAAACCACATCCTAAACAGGGAACACGGGATGAGCCTCTTAACCTGTTCAATAGATTCAATAATATTGCAATTTAGTATAATTTCTTCCATTTGATCTGTACTAATAAATAATACAAACTAATATAATTTGTTCCATTCCGGCCATTTTAAATATAGTGTTACAAGAAAATTGCTTAGTGGAGCTTTCAAATTCTACAAATTGTTTATATAGATTTGATCATAATTTCCTAGTCCTAGACATACTTGTAATTTAGTAACATTTATTGGAGGGGGTATATTCTTAATTGCACTTACCCTTGATGGATTTGCTTGTCCATATTTGTCATTGATTTTAAGCAAAATTATTTGCACTTTTCTTGGGTTTAAACCCGCATTCTTGTATTTTAAAAACAATTCTATTCACATGCCCGATATTTTGTAACTTAGATAAACTTTTAATTAATATATCATCCAGATAAGCGTCGGCGAAAGCACAATCTGCAAGCGTAATGCTTTTAGCTTATTGAAATATAGATGGAGCCATTTTTATCCCAAAAGTAAGTCGATTGAATTGATACAATCTTTGGTACTTATTAGTCGTTATAAACTCTGGTGGACATTCTTCTTCAATTCTATTTGTAAAAATGCTTCAGAAAGATCCAACTACGAGAAATATTCTCCATCATTTAATTTGGCAAAAAATTCTTTCTGGGCTTGGTAATGGGTAGTTATGTCTTTCTAAACATTTGTTTAACCCAGTCGAAAAATCAGCACAAACACGAATTTTATTTTATTTTATTTTTCTTTACATATCCTGCTGGTGCTGTTCATTTTGAATGGTCATTTTTTTTTTTCAATTAAATTCATTTATTCAAGTCCGTCTAATTCTACGTTAATTTGATCCAAGCATATGAACAGTACACAACTCTTCGGTTTTAATACTGGCGTCGACCATTTTTTTCGCTTGAAATTTTACTTTTACTTTCGATTCAACTCATCCGACAGAACATTCGGAAGACATTTTTTAAAATTCTTCCTTTAAATTTTCACACTTTTCTTGAGCTTGTATTTATGAACATTTCTTATGTCATTTCTTCCGTATCGCGTCTATGATTTAGGATTCTTTGATATTTTTCCGATATGTTTGCAGTGTTAAGTTTTTATTATAATCAAGTTTATTTTCTAGAATTGTCGCCCTTGTTTCTGCATCCTTTTTCGTCGTTAACTTTTGAACGAAAATGAACCCTTAAAATGAATCCAGAGTCATTTCGTTTAATTTGAATCTTTAACACTTCTTTTTCACAATTCCAGTGTGTGACAAAGTATTCCTCTTCTTTTTATCAGATTCATACACTTTGAATGAATAACAAATAACGAACTTTTCTCTCTAAACATTTCGGTAGGAATATTTATTATTTTTAAGCAAATTATTCTTGTCATTTTTGGTAGTACAAAATTATAGTATTTGTCCCGTTCTACTGGTTTTAACTTTCTCAACAAATGTTTTTTGTCTAGTCTTTCCAGTCACTGCCTTTCTTCTCAGAAAACTTGCTCGTATCTTCTAAAATAAGCGGAAAAAGGTAATTTAATCATCCAAAATGTGAATTCAGCTATTCTTTCACTTATTTTTATTTATCAATTTTTATTTTATTTATTTATTTATTTTTGCACATACCAAAGAAAAAAATATACCAGCGGGGTACTAATTTCTCATCATTACTGTCATCATGTGCGACGAAAAAAAATTTCCTACTCTGTACGAGTTTCGTTCCCTCGTCGTCACTGTTATAACTCGCTCCGAGCGATTACAATATCACGTCTCTAGTGATGTCGCCCTATGACATCACTAGAAATTCTCCTCGGCTGACTTCAACGGACTGATATATGCCCTTGACCCCACCACATTGAGAAGAGTTGTGACATAAGGTCGGGCTTAACGAACGCTTGCACTCAATCAACTTTTGCTTTTTCATATTGTTTCGATTGGCTCATGTGTGTGGTGTAGGTGGCGAGCGTATTTCCTGTTTTAGCTGGTTTAAATGTTACTACTGCAGACTCTGTTGGAATGAAGTAATAATTTTAAAACTAAACTGGAAAATAAATTCTACGTAGCTTTATTTCGGTCTAAGTTGTTTTAAAGTTTAGCAAATCAATCGTCCTTAATATAATGGCAGATGCTGAGTTGTGTAATTTAAAGTCCAATAAACAAGCGTAAATACTGTTATTTTATATTATTTTAATTTGAGGAAAGAATTTTCTTATTATAATTTGTCTATTTTATAAATTTATTTCGTTACTAACCTATTTTTATTAAGGTTACTTATAAGTATTTAAATATTAATGAACATTCGCTTTATTATTTACGTTCGGATTTCCCCAGCTTTGTTGAGTTTATCACAATACTGAGTTTGTCAGTCTTTCCGTTCAATCTAAAGTATGTTTTTTTATAAATTTAAGACAAATGTGTTGTAGAGGAAAGCTTTCTTAAGCACCATAAATGTTGAAAATTCAGTGAAGCTTTTTTTTCTTTTTTAAATTATTCGAATCAGTCTCAGTCGCTTGGCTGGTTTATTAGATACAATATATTTATTAAAAAGTTACATCGTTAAATAATATCAAGGATGAAAACATAATCGGCTTGATATGACTAAGGGACACAGACAAAATTCTTGTCTTTGATGGAAATTCCGTGTACCTAAAACAGTAATCAACTCTGCCCGAATTTTTTTTACTAACATCAGGTATTTTACAGTTATGTCGAAATGTTACGCTTTTCAAAACACATTTGACACTCAGCTACTGCTTTTAAATACATATAAAGAAATGTCTGGTAAAGATATCGATTGTATTTCCATTATATATATATATATATATATATATATATAGTCATCCGCAGACAGATCTGTTTCGCCGTATCACAGCACATCAGTACGGTTAGACACCGATTGCTATTTTTACCCAGGATTGAAACCCGACCGAAATGGCGTCAATCGGCGACTCTACCCCTGGGCTATGGGCGTTCAGTGGAAGTAGGCAGACTTTTTAGCGCATATCATTATACGCGCCCAATATATATATATATATATATATATATATATATATATATATATATATATATATATATATTGATTGAGTGATCGATTGATTGATTGATTGAATGATTTTATATTACTTCTCTGGTCATAATAAGGTGCACATTTATTTTAAAAAGTGTTCAATGCAATTATATTGTAGAACTTTTGAATAACGGTGTTTTATTTTGCTTTTTTTTTGTTTGCTTTTCTTTTCAACGCTCACGTGGCAGGGAATTTTTGAACGCGCAATTTTTTCAAAATTAAAAATTAAAATTTAAAATTGCGCGTTCAAAAATTCTCTGCCGCGTGAGTGTTAAAAAAACACTGTTACGTGAGCGTTCTTAAAACGGTAAAATCAGTAATTGCAAATCGCCTGAAGACACTACTCATGGTAGAAACCTAGGTCTTGTAATAACTCGTTTACAAATGGAATATATATATATATATATTTTAATCATAATTTGCTCAGTATTTACTACATGTGTATGCGTTTGGACTTTGGTCTTTCTTCTTTTTTTTCTTCCCTTGTTTGGAATAGTTCAGGTGTCAGGTCTTCCGGCAATTTGTCTGTTGATCAACGCAACATATTTAGAAGTAGTAGAAAATATATATATATATATATATATATATATATATATATATATATATATATTATTTTCTACTACTCATATATATATATATATATATATATATGAAATAGTAGGGGGATTAATAATTAAGTAATTCATCGAGTTTTTATTCGACCTCAACAGATTGCAGAAAGCACCGGACGGCCGTTTCGTCCTATATTTGGTACTCATCAGCAGTGCGAATCCACTGCCAGGTATTGAAACACAGACAGTTAGGTTATTAAGCAAACATCATACCAACTGTACTACGGGCCCTGATGACGAAGAGGTAACGAATTAAATTCGATGAGGTACCGCTCATTCACATATTCCGTGGTGGAACTCATCCAAGTTCCTTTACACATAGGACGGTGCCTTCCAGAGTCACGACTACTCTCACCAAACCGCTCACTCCAGAGCATTATAAGCTGGTTCAAGCAACGATATAACAGGAATATATATATATATATATATATTGTGTGTATTTTGGCAGCATTTTTTCATTAATGCAGGTTTCATTGAATAATATAGACAAGTTTTGTCTATTAATTTTGTGTAGGATCCGTTCATACCGTCTGATATACTTGATGGTGATGTTGTTAAAAGACAACAAAAAATCACAGTATTTGTTGAATTTTTTATCGGGTCTAAGCTTTCGGCTCACATAAGCCATTATCAAAGAGTAAATAATAACACACAGTAAACATAGAACATTTAAGCTATTAACAATAAAGATAATTGAATTGAAAATATAAGTCCATCCCTACCGTGGCGGATGGCCGAAGACAGTGACAAAATAGTGGTGTTGTGGTCCCTGGTCTGATTACAGACATTTGAGTACGTTGTTGGAAATATCAAAATTGATTGTATTCAAACCAGGTTTAAACTGTTTAATGTAGAGTGCTTCGAGGATTTTTAGTTTCTGCTTATTATTTTCTTGTTTGAGTATGTACGTGTTAATATAAAATTATATTATAAAGTTATAAAACATCTATTATACCGTGCAAAAGTCAATTCATCTACAAATCAGATCTTCTACAGTGAACTAAAAAACATAAAACAGACACTCATCAATAATAATTTTCCCAACTACATAGTTGATGAACAAATACATTACTTTCTTAAAAAGCTTAACATGGAAAAAACAACACATGATACTAACCCAACCAATCCTAAACATATCACTCTCTTATACCGTAGCCAGATGCACTCCAACTACCAACTAGATGAAAACATCCTAAAAAAACTCATAAATACTAATATTTCTCCGACAGACTCTAACAAAAGAATTAAGTTCATTATATATTACACTAAATCCACTACATCTAATTCATTTGTCCGCAACGACTCTTCCCCCACGGTTTGTGATTTGCAAAAGACCAATGTAGTATATAAATTCATATGTCCATTTAGAGAATGTATCTCTAACAACCTCAATAATATCTACATCGGCCACACCACAAATTCGCTCTCACGGCGTCTGACGTTGCACTTAAATAAAAATTCAAATATATTCCGTCATTTAGAACAACACGGTTATCAACGCACACTTCTGAGAAAAACGCTTGTTGATAACACGTACATACTCAAACAAGAAAATAATATATATATATATATATATATATATATATATATATATGTGTATAATTTGGAAATGACCTATTTACGCAAACTATGGTTCAACCTTTCAGTATCTTTAGGCGATTAACTCGCCTGGAGATACCGAAAGGTTGAAACCAAGGTTACAGAAATTACTCGTTTCCAAATGAAAAATATTCAAACGTTTTCCAAAATAATTGTATTGAACACTTTTAATACCACTGTGTACTAATCTAATTTAATTATGATCACAATCTAACTAATGATATATATATATATATATATATATATATATATGGTGCGATGAGTAAATCGTTGCCTTTTTATATTCTTAATTTCGGGGTATGTACATTGTTTGTTTTTTTTATATATTTTGCCGATTGGTTTTAAAATGGCCACCACGTTCACCAGACTTGAAACTTTGGGATTTTTTCTATGGCACTCTGTGAAAGGAATGGTCTATATCCTCACTTTTCTGACAAGCCTAGAAGAACTTCAGCAGAGAATCACTGAGTCGCTCGATAATGTTACATATTACAGAGAGTTTCGAAAGAGCTGGACTAGTGGCTTAATATTTGTCGTGTCAAAGAGATGAATGTGTATATTGAACATTTCTTCAATTTTGAAATTGGTCATAAAACCTTCTTTTTCTATGTGCCTTGTCTTTTCAGGACGTAGGCGGTCATGGCCCTCCGCGTTTCCCTATTCCTGGTGGCTCTGAGCACACTTTCTTCTGTAACACTACGCAACCCCCGTTTTGCCATCCACCTGCTCACTGCTCAGGTCCTTCAAATATGTTATCCGCTGCTTTCCTCTGTCTCTTTCCCCCTCTTTTGCCTGTTAGTATCATGTTCTCCAAGCCCTCCTTCTTCATTCTATGTCCCAGGAACTTCAGCTGCCTCTTCCTGATGCTCAATATTAATTTCCTTTTTGTTTCCACCCTTTCCAAAACCTCATGATTTCTCACATGATCGGTCCACGATATCCGCAGCATCCTTCTGTAGAACCACATTTCAGCTGCTTCTAGTTTTCCCTTTAACTTTGATGATATTGTCCAGCATTCACTGCCATATTAAAGAAATGACATCACATAGCAATCTAGTGTAGAGGATTTTTAGGTCCTTTACAATTTATATTACGATTCGTCCAACATACGATTCAAGAAAAATAAAGACAACAACTCCAATTTGAAAAAAATAAATTAAAATATATTCAATAAACAAACAAAGCATGTAATAGTAGTATACATCGAGTGGGAGAAAAAAGAGAAACGTTTCTGCCAGTCATCAGCAAGGCTGATGTAAGTCTCCTCTAGAGAAACACATTGCGCCTCCCTGGCCTGAGTCTCTCAACCGACCTGAAGAGCAATGAATTTATCGGATCTATAACTGCTTCTATTGCTATGAATTTGCGGTCTCTGTGTCGTGTCGGAAAGTTTTTATTTTTGTCAGAACACATTTGGCACATTTATAAATCTACCATTCGTCTTTCCACTGAATTCTGTTGCCGTATTTGGTCGGGTGTTCCTGCTATTCATTTCGAGATTATCGAGGTGAACAGCAGGAAGAATCTGTAATATAATCGATCCTGACTTGGCATCTCGGCTTAAATCACTTTCTCACCAACGTGATGTGGTTTCCCTCTGTCTTTTCTACAACTATTTTTTATGGAAATTGCTCTGATTAGATTTTTTCCCTGGTTCTCCGTTTTAGTAAAATTAAACGTGCTAGATTAGCATTTAGGTCCTACCCTTTTAGCACTGAATTAGTTAAAAGCTATTTCTACTTAAAAATTTGCTTTTTTTCGCATTTCCAGTTTATACAACTCTCTTCCGTTTACTTGATTCCCTGATAGGTTCAATCTCCGGTAACTCTGCTTATTTAAGCGTGTGATCAGGATTTGCTAACTTCCCACCAAATGTCATTGAACACCAACAAATTTATTTTATTTCAATTATGCTACTCCTTGGAATCGATGGTGGTTTAGTTTAAGATCTTAATTTTCTGTTGGTTAAAAAATCCCAGACGCATCTGTGTCAGAAAAAATAATTTACTGTTCACTTTATTTAATGGGTATTCTAAGCTTCCATTGTGTCACATCATACCTCTTCATAATATAGGCATCACGATACTCTAATGGAGTACGAATATGTTGATATAAAGTAAGATTTTATCTTTGTATAGTTTTTTCGCATCCACGCTCAACAAAATCGTGTGTATGCCTGTTACGCCCGGGGTTTCGTTGGTACTACGATAGTCGGGACGCAACGAGAAAATAAAAAAAAAATAAACAAGAATATCCCAGAGTTCAATGTTAGATTGATGGAAAGAACGATGGGAGGGAATTCTCTAATTCCAGACGTCGGTGAACGCAGTGAAAAAACGAACAATTTGCAGACACAGAACAACAGAAAACGACACGAGAATATATAATAAAAATACTTTATTTATAAAATATACAATGTATTAACTTAAAAATAAAATAAAATAAAACTAAATAGCAAAAGGGATGAGGGGACAACTGATTGGTCAAACATATATCAATGCGACGGAATACAGACAATAACAGTGACGACAGATTATAGAACGTATATATAAACATATAAACATTTACAAATTATGGGGATCGACGTCGATCAGAAATAAAGTTCGAAAAGAAAAATGTCCATTCAATTCTCCGAGCGAAAAAAGTTGAGTTGCTAATGTCGTGACATAAGTCTTTGATTAACGCTGTTCAGTCCTTGCTGATGGCGACCAGATAAACCACAGGAATATAGACGACTTAGGTTTTAGAAGACCGTTCCGGATTCATTCGTTGGTCATTCGATTCTCGGCGACATCCGATTTCTTTGAAAGCAAACAGCCAAGGGAAGTTGTTATATCCCAACATGAGCGAAAAAAATCGTTAGATGTTAAGTCACGTGTTGGTATATGAAAGTGAGTAGGCATTACCCATTGAACACTATTAGGATTATTATTACTTATCAGACAATCAGTGTTCGTCTGGCCTACGATCAGAGACCAGACAGGAGGTGGGGGAAAGAACTAGCTTTAGTTTCTTCTTCTTTTATGTGCCATGTTCTTTCAGGACGTAGGCGATCATGGCTTTCCACGTCTCCCTATCCCTGGTGGCTCTTAGCACACTTTCTCCTGTTGCACCATGCAACCCTCGTTTTGTCATCAACCTGGTCAGGTCCTTCAAATATCTTACACGCTGCTTTCACCTGTTTCTTTTTTCCTCTATCTGGCCTGTTAGTATCAGGTTCTCCAAACCCTCATTCGTCATTGCATGTCCCAGGAAATTCAAATGTTTCTTGCTGATGCTCAGTATTAATTTCCTTTTCGTCTCCATCCTTCGCAAAACCTCGTCATTGCTCACATGCCCGGTCCATGATATCCGCAGCATCCTTCTACAGAACCACATTTCAGCTGCTTCAAGTGTTTCTTCATCTTTGAAGATATTGTCCAACATTCACTGCCATATTAAAGAACCGACATCAAACGAGTAAAAAAATGTTTCCATAATCTGCGTATTCAAAGAAATAAAGAGACAACTATTGTTCTCATCTCGCAGCAAATATGTAAGGTATTAAAAATATTCCTTGTAAAATTTAATGTGGGGGTACAAATATTGGTCTAACGTAACAATTCCAGAAAATGAATTCGTTTTTTTTTAATCGTTTCACTCCGAGCAAGGCATTCCACTGTCATTATTTTGCAGGGGGTTACATATGGGGGAACTGATGAGAAAGGATGGTTAGATATAGGAAATGTCAGAAGGAGAGTGATAGACGGGTAAGGATACTGAGAATGAGGGTTGGGTAGATGTTGAGAGAAGAGATGCAAGTTAGTGTGAAAGGAGGTGTCTATTGACCTTACATTTAAACTCCTGGAGATTGTAGCTGTCGGGGAAGCAGGTATGTGGAAGGGAATTCCACAGGCGGGAAGCGCAAGAAAAGAAGCTATTGGAGTAGAAATTACGGTTACATCTTATCTGTTTCACTGTATGAGGGTGGGACCTAGTTGCTAATCTAGTATTTCCTGTAAATTCGTATCTAGGCAGCACCAATTTATCTAAGTTCATCGGAGCAGAAGCCGTGAAAGTATTTATAGAAGAGGTACAGGGAAGCCACGTCACGCCGGTGAGAGAGTGGTTGCAGCCGGTCTGCCAAGTCAGTATCGATCACGTTACAGATTTTCCGTTGTATTTTGTCAAGAATAAAAATGTAACACAACTGTGAAAATTTCAATGAAAGTGGAACCAAAAATGGCATTTATATATGAAACTAGAAATAGATGATTGGAAGTTTTATGGCATATAACAAGGACCGAAGACTTGGTGAATTTGACACTAACAAGATATTTTTGAAGGGAAGAGAGATAGAGGAAAGCAGATAGTAACCTACAAAACAAACTTGTGCAAATGGATGGCAGGAATAGTTAAGCAATAAACCTAATGATCATCTACAAGTATAGGAAACAGGAGAGAGAGAGAAAGAGAGTGAGAGAGAAAGAGAGAGCAATAATCTCCCACATCCTGAATGGACTCAGCATATAGATAAAAAAGACTGCGAAGTTGCTCAATGTACCGTTTGCTTTGTTTGCTCCATCCAGCATTATTGCCACACCCTATTTTAAAAACTTATTTCTGCTAGCTCGAGGGATTTTCACAGCTTCCGTCCAAAGAGAGTGAAAATGACGTTAACTTGAAGCCCCCTTCCGGTTAACAGACCTTCGGTATAATCCTCTGTGGACGCAGCTGTTTCGCGTGGGTTTTTCAGACCACCGGCGGGCGTGCAAGAGAGATGTGGATCCCCCATCATGAACCTTCGTCTGTGAAGTCTGTTCATGATAGTTGCTAAAAAAATAAATAGATGGTAAGAGCATACTCTTGATCGATTAGCTTCAATGCTATGTACTGATTGTCTTAAGGCTGGTCTCGAGAAATATCATTTTCTATAAATATCATGAAGTTTAAAATATGTATAAAATATTTCCGAAATTCTTTTTTTACATATGTATCCAAAGAATGCGGATGTGCGTTGTGGTCCAGTAGATATCGGCTCGGAACAAGAAATCGGGGAGCCGAGTTCGAATTCCAGTTGAATTCATCGCATTCACTTATACGCAAATACCCTTGGGAAAGGTATTAATCCGTATATTCCTTCCAGTTATGTGTTAAATAACAGCACAGATTGGGTTCTATAGTCTTGGCTGGTAACCAGTCTGCCGCAGAAAGCAATGGCAAATTACTGCGGGATAATCTTCTGCTCAGTCAGTCATGTCTCTTTCGAGACATGATCGCTCAAGCGTGTTTCACGTATGGCACTTAACTGATCCAAAGAAACATACAATATTATACATATTACAAATATAATAATAGAAACTGTAAAAGATTCTTGCAATTTCCATGACTTGAAAATTGTGAACTTTTACTTATTTCTTTGTTAAATATTTGAGTTTAACAACCTTAAAAAATGTTGCAATAAGTATTATAAGATTTCAAATTGACAAAGCTTTCAATTTCATTGAAGCAGACGTTAAATACATGAGTGTTTATTTTTCTTTCTTTTTTCTATCTTTCTTTCTTTCTTTCTTTCTTTCTTTCTTTCTTTATGTAGAGTTCCTTCCGGACAAAGGTGAGCATGGCTCTTCTCAAATTCTAAGGCTCCTGCCCTCACACTTCCGCCAGCCATTCATACAAGCTCACCAGGTAAGTGATTAATTGCCTTCGCTAATCTCTCTTTCCATTAATGTCACGTGAGGTGTTTTCAAGCCCTCCCATTTCCGCATTTAGTGTCCAAGTAATTTCATTTGTCTTTTCCTGATTTTGAGCAGAAGTAATTTTTCTCTTGACATTTTCTTTAATACGTTCTTGTTGCTTGATTAATCTGTCCATGGAATCTTCATTATCCTTCTGTAGTACCATATCCCTCCCGCTTTACAGCCATACCACTTTGAAGTTAAGTAATGTCGAGCTCGGCCAGTACCTAAATAGGTGACCCCTTGTTAATTCCAGATGCTGTAAGTGTGGATGCGCGGGTTGGACAATGGATTTCGACTCGGAATCGTAAATTGGAGAGACGAGTTCGAATTCCAGCTTATTATATTCATTTCTGCATAAATATCCTTAGAAAAGGCTTGCATCCCTAAATCATTACCCTAAAAAAATTCTTACAATGTAAAAATATTTTCTACCTCTAAATAACCTGCAAAGAGCCTTTTTCAGCCAAAAACTTATTTTTTTGACTTGAGGTAATTTTGATATAATTCATAAGAGTGTTTTAGAGTGTTGTCTTAGGGAAAGGTGAATTTTTTTCTCGGTTATGTGTAAACCAGGTTTGTATACCATGTCTTGGCAAAATCGAATGATACTGCTAATTTTTCATGATTCCCTTGATCGGAATCAAATCTCTAACATTTTTGGCAATCTTAGGAAATCTATTGAAAGACAAAGGTGAAAACAAAAAATAATGCTTCTCATACACATTATTCACAATTTAGCGAAATATATTGTAGATATATTCATCCAGATTTGAACTTTTTTGTAGTAAGATGAGTCTGGACAAAATAAAATCATTGTAATGATTGAAACGTTAACTTTAAAGAAATAAAAGAATATCTCATTTTACAGTTTTTTATTAACTAAATCCAAGGTGGACACAAATCTTTTTTCCTGTAGTGTCTACACACACACACACACACACACACACACACATATATATATATATATATATATATATATGTAGATAGCAACACACACACGACCAGCTATAATTATTAGGCAACCCCAGGTTTTAAAAACGAAATGATGTATTTCATATATTTTTAATATTTATTGCCAAGTGGATAATTCTAAATGAAAATAGATTGGTTCTTTCGTTGTTATTACTTTGCAAAAGTTTACAAGGTAAATAGCAACAATTTACCCATCGCACCCTGTATATTTGATATATATATATATATATATATATATATATATATTAATCTATATTAATATATATATATATATATTAATATATATATATATATATATACACACACACACACTACCGGCCATAATTATTAGACCACCCCAGTTTTTTTTTTTAAATGAAGTATTTCATACTATTTTTAATATTTATTGCCAAGTGGATAACTCTAAATGAAAACGGAATGGTTCTTTTGTTAATACTACACAATAACATGTGCATCAAATGAACTGTTCTGGTGTCCAGCTTTTGTGCTCTCTTCCCCATGCTAGTCTCTTCTTATTGGCTGGCTGAGGCAAAGGCTTCCTGGCTGCCTTGTAAAATTTTGCAAAGTAATAATGACAAAAGAACCATTCTATTTTCATTTAGAATAATCCACTTGTCAATAAATACATTATTTTTTAAAAACTGGAGTTGCCTAATAATTATGGCCGGTAGTGTATATGTAATATAACAATCTGGCCCCACCCGAGGAAGGCTGATGCAAGCGGGGGTATTTCCGGTCGTTGAAAGGAACGGATGTTTGTTTGACCTTATTTCCGGCAGTAGCGGAAATGGCTACAGAGGCAAACAGAACAGGTGTCTCTGAGAATTACGTGGGCGTGCGTGGGCGAGGCAAAATCGGAAGAAAAAGTCCCGGTTTGGAGATTATAAAAAGACCTCGGCGCACGGATTCACCAGAGAGACCAGAGTAGCAGGAGAGAGAGAGAGACACAACAGATACGACGACACTCCCGTCAACTCTTAGAAGCGCGCTCTCTTAATTCTCTGTCCCCTATGCTACACGGTTCATCGTCATTAATAAAAATATCACTTCATATTCTTATATATATATATGGTGACGTGTTTGCTGTTTGTCGATATACAACAGACTTTTATTTGGTGCCTAAGTGACTTGCTGTTTTGAGACAACAAAACAGATAGATACGAGCTGGTTACCACGGCGACGATTGAAAATTCAACGGACTTAAAACTACCAGATAGAAAGAAAAAAAGAAGACGAAAATATATAGCAGCCGCGCGACTATAGACATCAGCCAAGGTAGGTGACTCTTTGATTTGATAGTGTGTGTGTTTTCTGCTCGTGTTTATAAGTCTAGTTAAAAAAAAAAATGCATACTTTTGCCGATCTGACTCTAGAATTGAGAATTATGGATTGTTCGGTGTCGAACACATTAAGGGTAGAACGGAGTGGGTGCAGGACTACAGGCAGAGAGTAGTACGCCTAGCGGGAGCGCATAGGTTTGGGTTGACGGGAGGAATAAAAGTTGAGATATTTACCTATCTGTAAGTACAAAACATCTGAGTTAATGATTTTTTTTTTTTGTTAATATTTTACCATATATGTGAAGTGAGTTTACTGGTATGTTGCTTAATTAATCTTACTTTTATTGAGTAAGTGAAATGTAAAATCATGTAAAGGAAGTTTCTTCTACTCTTTAAAGTGGATAATTGGATTAACTTGTTGATAACAATGTTTTCTTTGGTTTGTGCAGTGTTAGGTTTTCTTTTTTTTGGATTTCTTTTCAATGACTGTACACTACAAAATGATTTACATTTCTATGGTTGTGAATTATGCTTTTGTGCAGGTTCCCATCAATTCAACATCCTCTGTGAATTTTCATTTATGTGACTTGGGAAATATCTTTTGAAGATATATTAATTTCTGAAAACTAGTAAATACCTTGGAACAGATAGATATGGAGAGATTTAGTGAAGGATGTGAAGAACTCCCGAAGAAGTTGACGATAGGAGTCAGTGCTGGCATAGTCGGCGTAATAATAATCCTTGGAATAATAGCTAGGAAGCGGATTTTTAAGTGTAAAAGAAGCAACAGTGCTTCGGGAAAGGAAATTGAGTTATCCGTTGTGAATAGTACTCCGGGGTCAACGGGTGTTCAACACTCAAATGTCTCTGTGTTAAACAGAGAGATGTCAACAAATCAGATATGCTTGGATTCGAATCCAGAGGAAGTAGTTCAAGGAATGGAAAACATTGTACAACAAAGGAACTACGAGTCACGGGTCCATTTTTTTAGACTAAATTAATATAGATGAAACCTCTAATCCTCCACAAGTAAATTGCATGCGGATTAACGTTGGAATCAGGGTAATTTTCTTCATTTTCTATTGAACATTTCTCGGTCAGACTATGAATGATATGTACGGCAGATAATGGCCATTTTTCTGTGTTCAAACATAGTATGTTTGAAATTAAATTAAATTAAATTAAATGAAGTTACATGTGTAACAATAAACTCGAGCAGAAGCACGCATGGTGTTGGTCAAAGATCATTTACTCGATGTCGGTTTAGAAACTGGGGCGCGGTTACCGCCTATAATCATGTGGTTATGCATCGAGGCGTCTACGCTTATGGACAGAGTCGAGAAAGAAAATGAACATTTTTAAGAACTTTGCCCAATTCTGTGAAAATGGATATTAAAAAAAAAAAAAAAAAGAACAATGAAACATCGAGCTGGTAGAACAATTTTCACGATGGACACGAACATTGTTGGGTTGCCGATGTAGGCTCCCCTATATATTTTTTTTGTTGTTTTTTTTTTTGTTTCGGCATGCACATGTTTTGTTGTTTTGGCGTGCACATGTTTTATACAATTGTCGGGCTTGTGTGGCATGGGGAGGAGAGTGAGGGTGTTGCGCTTAAAATGTTCTTAGGTGAACATTTTGGAAAATGGGAGGGCGAGGAATGTAATATAACAATCTGGCCCCACCCGAGGAAGGCTGATGCAAGCGGGGGTGTTTCCGGTCGTTGAAAGGAACGGATGTTTGTTTGACCTTATTTCCGGCAGTAGCGGAAATGGCTACAGAGGCAAACAGAACAGGTGTCTCTGAGAATTACATGGGCGTGCGTGGGCGAGGCAAAACCGGAAGAAAAAGTCCCGGTTTGGAGATTATAAAAAGACCTCGGCGCACGGATTCACCAGAGAGACCAGAGTAGCAGGAGAGAGAGAGAGAGAGAGAGAGAGAGAGAGAGAGAGAGAGAGACACAACAGATACGACGACACTCCCGTCAACCCTTAGAAGCGCTATCTTAATTCTCTGTCTCCTATGCTACACGGTTCATCGTCATTAATAAAATATCACGGTATATTTTTATATATATGGTGTTTGTCTATATATAACATATATATATATTACGAAATTTTAAATACAGCCGACAAGGAAGATGTCATTAATTTTTCAATAAAGACTTTTAGCACCATAATATTTTTCCGTTTCGTTAGAGTTAAGGAATATTGACAAATATTCATAATTCTGATAATCCCAAGCGCTTTCGGATAATTCTATGGCCATTTTCAAGTGTGCTTATGTCTGCTATTATTTAGTTTTGACTGTTACGTATTATTAAGACCTGGAATAAGTTACCTCTGTGTCTCTGTTTGTCGAGAATGTGAATGAGGCACTGAACAGAATCTAACAACTTTATTGGGATTACTTGAAATTCTGTAAAAGCTTATTAAATCATAGTAATTTGTCTATTCCTCCTCTTTTCAATCCCTTTATGGTCTTAATATCTACTGCTAATGAGGCCGAATGCTTTGCCCGTAAATTTTCCTCAAATTCTACCTTTGACATATTTATTGTACCCTGCCTAACGATAAATTTTTGTTATGAAAATGTGTGTCATTCGTAACAAAAAAATATCGTAAATAATCAGGCCAGCAGAAATAAATATATAATACTGTTTGATTATAAACAGAATATCTACTTAAATACGAGTATCGATCAAAAATAATGTTCAAACAAATCATTTCAAATTGTCGGTTGTTAATAATTAGTTTCGTTAATTTTCGTTAATTTCCCTAACATGAAGATTATCGTAAATAATCAGGCCGGCAGAAATAAATATATAATACTGTTTGATTATTAACAGAATATCTGCTAAAATACGAGAAATAATGTTCAAACAAATCATTTCAAATTGTCGGTTGTTTCTAACCAGTTTCGTTAATCTATCTATCTATCTATCTATCTATCTATCTATCTATCTATCTATCTATAAATTTGTATATTCATTTTTATATATTAGTAAGATTTCCTCATTCTTTTAAGTGAGTTATTTAATACAAATGAAAATAACATTTGTTTTATTTACACATGTATGACTAATTACTAATAGCGTTCCGGTTATAAAGTCGTACATTGTTTTTACTAAAGAGATGTATTAGCGTATCGACAGTTTGAAATAATTTAATTCCGTGTTTCACGCGAAATCACAATTAATAAAAAATAACCCAGCTAATAGAACAATTCTCTCGAATACAATAAGGACCTTTGTGTGTGTATATATATATATATATGTATATAATTTATAAAAGATTTTAGATTATTACATTGGGTAATACATATTTCACCGCGACCTGATGTTATTATCGCGTCTCGTCAGACCCAAAATTATATATATATTCTCTCCTGTCACGCTCAGAAGCGACAACCGGTGAGAAAACAGCTAATAATGCTCTCAAATACTTTGCTGTCATCTCTGATAGCAAGGGGCACTCGGGAATGCTATGAATCCATCATAACAGGACCGATTGATTTCTATAGCATAGGTTGGCAACCAGTCTACCGAAGAAAGAAATACCAATCTACTGCGGGAAAATCTTCTGCTTAGTTAGTCATGACATGATCGCCCATGCGTGTATCACGTATGACACTTAAATAATAATTAATAATTATGTTCGTGAGTAAAGTGTGAGAACTCTGATAAGTATTGTGAACTTTAATTACTTAAACAATAACGAGGCAACGTCGGCTTAGTTTATTAGCGAGAAATCAGCGAAGTGACCTCGGGTTAGTTCATTAGCGAAACAATACTGTGGCAGCCTCGGCTCAGTTCATAAGCAAGACAATAGTGAGGCAGCATCGGCTCAGATCTTTAGAGACACAATAGCGAGGCGGCGTCGGCTTAGTTCATTAGCGAGAGATTAGCGAGGTGACGCCGGCTTACTTCATTAGCAAAACAATAGCGAGGGTGCGAAGGCTCAGTTTACTACCAGTTATTAAATTTTACCAGGTTTTGTCGCGTGTTTCCTCTTTAACATTGCTTTTCTTTCTTTCTTTCTTTCTTTCTTTCTTTCTTCGTCAGATTTTCTTTCTTTCTTTCTTCGTCAGATTTTCTTTCTCTTTTCTTTCTTTGTCAGTTTTTCTTTCTTTCTTCATCAGTTTTTCTTTCTTTCTTTCTTCATCAGTTTTTCTTTCTTTCTTTCTTTCTCAGTTTTTCTTTCTTTCTTTCTTCCTTTCTTTCTTCTTTCTTTTTTTCTTTGTCAGTTTTTTCTTTCTTTCTTTCTTTCTTTCTTTCTTTCTTCGTCTGTTTTTCTTTCTTTTCTTCTTAGTTTTTCTTTCTTTCTTCGTCAGTTTGTCATTTTTCTTTCTTTGTCAGTTTTTTCTTTCTTTTTCTTTCTTTCTTTTTCAGTTTTTCTTTCTTTCTTTCTTTTTCAGTTTTATCTTTCTTTCTTTCTTCCTTCCTTCCTTTTTTCTTCCTTTCTTTCTTTCTTTCTTTCTTTCTTTCTTTCTTTCTTTCTTTCTTTCTTTCTTTCCATAAAAGTCTAGCGTGTTCTTCAACGTATCTCAGCTTCTTTGATATACCTTTACCTTCCGTCAATCCTCGCAAGGAATTGCTCATTGTTTATCTGAGGTTATGGCAGGGCACAATCTACGCCCTAATCTAATCTAATCATCCATTTACCCCAAGAGGGGCGCAAAACTATAACACATCAAATGACTCCCGTCACTTTATATATTTAGAAAGATGAACGCGGGCTACTGCGTGTATGTCTTGTGAAAGCCAATAGACAATTTGTGCTTATTAGGTTTTAAAATATCTCCTTAATTCCAGGCTGAAGCTTTGTCGGGAATGGTCAGTACCATGATGGATGATCGCTTGAAGATACCAGTTGTAAACTAATATGTAATCGTGGTGGAACTATGAGAGCTGACTTCCAATTCCGGTTGTGTTCGTTACAAACACTAACGAGTAAATACCCTTTGAAAAATTTAAATCCACCTCTTTTACCCCTAATCATGGGTTAATTAATAAGACTTACATCATTAAAACCGTTAAGTAACCCTTAAAGATTGATATACTGCTTAACAAAGACAATGAATTTTAATTGTCAGATTGATATCTGTATATTTGAAATGAAAATATCAAGGAACTGTCCACAGTTCATATCTATTTATTTCACACTCGTGCCGTAAAAATATTTACATCAATATGCTGTCCAAAATGACGGAAACATATATATTGATGTACTTACTATTGAGTATTTACGACATAACACATAAAAGAGAATCACCTCACTGAGCTTGACAAGAGGGAAATATCATATATATATTGTCATCTGCAGACAGATCTGTTTCGCTGTATCACAGCTCATCAGTACGGTTAGACTACGATTGCTCCCTAACCCAGGCTCGAAACCCGACTGAACTGGCGTCAGTCGGCGACTCTACCCCTGAGCCACGGGGCGTATATATATATGTTCTTCACTAAAACCTTTTTGCAAAAAATAAAATAAAAGGGTATTGTTAAAGAGCGAACACGCGGCAAGAGCTTTCATAAATCATAGTAAAGTTTAATAACTGGTAGTGAAGAGAATGAACTGAGCCGACGTTGTCTCGCTATTGTCTCTCTTTCCATGACTCTGACAAAAGGAATATATATATATATATATATGTGTGTGTGTGTGTGTGTGTGTGTGTGTGTGTGTGTGTGTGTGTGTGTGTGTGTGTGTGTGTGTGTGTGTGTGTGTGTGTGTGTATGTGTTTGTGTGTGTATGTGTGTGTGATTATATATACATATATATATATATATATTTGGGGGAATATTTTGAGGACCAACTGTTGTACCATTTGGGTCTGACGAGCCGCGATAATAACATCTAAACGCGGTGAAATATGTATTACCCATTGTAATAATCTAAAAACTTTTATAAATTATATTACTCTGTTAAATTAAATTAATTTAACATTGAGTTCTCTTGAGTTCGTCTCTATTGGAATTTATCTGGATTGCGTACCAAGTGTACTATGTTATATATATATATGTAATTATGTATCCATTGTACATTGTGACACAGAAATTTCTAGGTTTCGAGATAGATTTTCATCATCAGGCAATGTTAATGTTAGTTTTGCAGATGATTTACATTTAAATGACAAAAACCTTTGGTTTGCCGTGTATGTACA
>JBBBDQ010001604.1:1735000-1975000 GCA_037127315.1 Ascarosepion bandense
TTCGCCTAACTCTCGACTAATATCAACTGCCTAGCAGTTCTACTGAACTCCAATAGAAGTCTTAAGAACTCCCATGTACTTCTCGTTAACTTTTATTAATATATGATGGGGAGTCTATTATATGAGGAATAAGTGTGTTACTCCATAACAGGATATCGGCTCGGAATGCGAAGTCAGTGAGTCGAATTAAATTCCTTGCATTCACTTACGTGCAAATACGAGTCGAAAAGGCATGAATCCATACCATCTCCATCCATTCTTTTGAGGCTAACCAGGAATCGACCCAATTTTTGGCATCTTAATAAAAACGGAAGTGCCAGCCAGTTGCGGAAGCCTAATCACAATAAAACATATCCTAATGGAATGTAAAACTATAACTAAAATAAGACAACAATATTTCAATGGCAAAAGCTTAAAAGAAATTTTTAAAAATACAGACACAGATAAAATATACAACTTTCTCAAAGAAATCAAGATCCTCAACAAAATATAATACTTTCAAACATTGCATATGTAAATGTATATATATGTATATACATATATATGCACACGCATACATGTAGGTATGCAGATATACAATCAGAAACAATCACAAGATAAAGCAATTTATAAAGAAAAAAAATATCATAAAAACCAACAATCTCCCAACTTTTTATGCAGAATAACTAACCTGTATATATAAATAAACAAGGCTTCAGCATAAAATGACCCAAATAGGAGTTGACATGCTGTAAAATCCAATACCCAAACCAGGTCATGCGTCATCGATCGGAACAAGTGATAATCGAACTAGGAAATGTTTGGTGAATACGGTGGGTGGGGAGTACTTCCCATTTAGGCGTTTCTAAGTAAGTTTTCACCCGTTTTTTTTTTTTTGCAAAACGAGGCTTAGTGTTTTATGCTGCAAAATCACTTTGTCTTTTCTTTGCTCGTATAGCGGCTGTTATTTCCTCAATGATCGACTCAGATGCACCAATTGTAGTCGATAGCAATCACCTGTGATATTTTCGGTCGGTTTGAGCAGATCACCCAGCTGATCCTCTTAAATGCAGAGCAGAAGCATCAAACCATGGATATTCGGCTTTGCCGCCGATGTTGATGTATGCATGGTTGGGTTTACCCCACGATCTTCTACGCTTAGTGTTATCGTAATATTCATTGCTGGTCACTTATCGTTACAAAAAAATGTTTCATTTCTGCTGTTTAAGCAGGGGTTTATACGTGACAAGACGCCGTTTGACGTCTCTCGGCTTCAACTCCGTATGGTGCGCAATGTCCTTGAGTTTCAACCATTCCTAATGCTTGCAAACGTTTTAAAATTGTTGTGTGATCAACTCCTAATGAATCTGCAATTTCAGTTTGCGCCTGACATGAGTCTTCATGAAGTAATGTCTGTAATTATTAGTCTTCAAACTTTTTCGGTGCGCAAGAGCGACATTTATCTTCAACATCAAAATAATCATTTTTGAAGCGTCTACACCAATCCCTAGCTAATATTTGCATTTAAATAAAAAAAACAACAACATTTTTACATAAAAAATTAAACATTAATCCACAGAAATAGAAAATAATAATAATAATCTGAAATCGAAAGAAAAGTTTCCATGAACGAAACGAAATCTTTTTTTAAGATTTTTTTTTAAGTTAGTCCTAACTACCAAAAAGACAACGTCTGCAAGACTGAAAGAAAAACATTTCGTACCCAGTAGACGGAAAGTTGGAAAATTATTTTGGACTTGTCGTAATTTCCCAAAGACAAACCTTTCTTCTTCGTCTCGACTAAAAGGGTCATGGAAGTTCTCCAACAAAGACAGAAAAAAGGTTTGTCTTTGAGAAATTACAGCAAGTCAAATATAATTTTCCAACTTTCCGTCTACTGGATACGAAATGTTTTCCTTTTAGTCTTGCAGATATTATCTTTTGGGTAGTTAGGTATAACTTTAAAAAAAGGAAGGAAAGATATGAGCAACAGGTGTCTCTGGACTGTTACCCCGCGACTGTGCGCAACAAAGAAAGAATTATCTTGGGGACATGTAACGTCAGGACGCTTAACAACCGCGGACAACTAGATAACGTCAAGCAGAAAATAAACAGACTGAACAACAATATTCTGGGAATATCTGAAACCAGATGGACAAACACTGGAGACTTCAGCAGCGACAACCATAAGATAATATACGCAGGAGGAAAAATAACGAAAAAGAAGTCGGCTTAATACTGGACAAAGAAATGAAGAAATTCGTTCTAGGATATTGCCAGTTCTCTGAATGAGTTCTCCTGGTCAAACTGAAAGGGAGACCATTCAACATAGCAATTGTAGTTGTCTATGCACCAACAACGCAAAGCACTGAGGAAGAAATAGAATCTTTTTACTCCCCTCTAGACAATGCCAAGGCTCAATGTAATAGCCAAGAAATTAGAATCATCATGGGAGATTTGAATTCCAAAGTAGGCAAGGAGAGGGAAGTTATGACAACTGGCAACTTTGGTTTAGGAATCCGCAACGAACGAGGAGAAAAATAGGTTCAATGATGCACAGAAATGACCAGGTAATAACTAATACCTGGTTTCAAGAACACCCACGACGTCTATGTACATGGAGAAGCCCAGGAGGTGACACGAAAAACCAGATAGACTACGTAACCATAAACAGGAAATTCAGAAACGTAGTGGTTCCAAGCAAAGCCTATTCAGGCGCCGACTTTAGAAGTGACAACGTCCCAGTCATCTGCAAACTAAAGGTGAAACTCAGGAGTTTGAAGAAACCGAGTGCAGTACCAAAATTGAAATACAAAACGCTCGTGAATGACCTCAACCTACAGAAAGAATACACTAACAGCGTGAAAATCCAATATGAAGAAAACGTTGGAAAAGAACAATCGAAATGGGACTCGCTCAAGGAAGCGATAGTGACATCAGCAAACAACATTGCCACAAAGAAAATCAGACACAGAAGACAAATCGAGTGGATGACTGAAGAGATTCTTGACATGATGCAAAGAAGACAGAAAATGATATCAAAACATTGAACGGAGTACAGGGAACTACACAAGGAAATAAGAAGAAAATGCAGACAGGCTAAAGAGGAATGGCTCAATGACAAATGTGCAGAAGTAGAAAGACTGAGCAGGAATAATAAAGCAGACATTCATAAAGAAATAAAAGAACTGATAGAAAAAATACATGCTCTTTAACAGAATGTATAAAATCCAAGGATGGAACACTCATATTGGAGAAAGAGGAAATACTGCAACGAGACGAAGAATATATAAAAGATCTTTTCCACGACAAGAGAAAGCAACCGATAATACACAATGATGTGGACAGACCAGAAATATTAAAGTCTGAAGTGGAATCTGCAATAGCCAAATTGAACAGAAACACAGCAGCTGCACCAGAAGACATAGTCATAGAGCTGCTGATAGCTTTGGAAAAATTTGGTATAGAGAAAATTACAAAAATAATAAATTAAATTTATAATAGTGGTGTAATACTAGATGACCTCAGCAAGTCGAGCTTCATAGCACTGCCTAAGAAGCCAGGAGCAAACGAGTGCGAATTCTACAGAACCATCAGTTTAATGAGCCATGTAACAAAACTGATCGTCCGAATCCTGATGAATAGAGCAGAATCAGGCCAAAGATAGGACGAAAACAGTCTGATTTTGTCAAAGACACTGTAACAAGGAACGCCATATTTATGATTAGGATGCTCTCTGAAAGAGCTATACAAATGAAGAAGGACTTGTACTCATGTTGCATTGATTATGCAAAAGCGTTTGACAAAATACGCCACAAAGAACTGATGGAGATGCTTGGCAGCCTCGACATATTTGGGAAAGACCTGAAAGTAATCAGGAATCTCTACTGGCAGCAAACTGCTTGCATACAGACAGGTAACGAATTCAGTAATTATACTAAGATTGAAATGTGCATAAGACAAGGATGTGCCTTTTCACCGGATTTATTCAACTTATACTCTATTCTGAGAACACTAGAAAATTTGCCAGGATTCGTCATCGGAGACCACAATTTAACCAATATAAGGTACGCAGATGATACAGTGCTGATAACAGACACAGAAAGAAAACTACAAGAAAACTACAAGACATCCTACAGAAGGTAGCTGAAGAGAGTGACAAGAAAGAAGTGACAAATAAACTGCAAGAAAACCGAATGCATGGTCATCAGCAAAAAGGGCAGCCCAAAATGCCAATTGCAGGTGAGGGACTCTAAAATCAAGCAGGTACAGAAATTTAAATACCTAGAAAGTGTTCTAATAGAAATCGGAAAGTGCGACACTGATATCTGAAGGCGAATTGGCATGGCAAAAGAAACATTCCAGAAGTTGAGTAAAGTATTAAGAAACAGGACAATTTCACTAGAAACAAAGAGGAGAGTACTGGATTGCTATGTGATGTCGGTTCTTCAATATGGCAGTGAATGTTGGACAATATCTTTGAAGATAAAAGAAAAACTTGAAGCAGCTGAAATGTAGTTCTACAGAAGGATGCTGAGGATATCATGGACCTAGCATGTGAGCAATGACGAGGTTTTGGAAAGGATTGAAACGAAAAGGAAGTTAATACTGATCATTAGAAAGAGACAGCTAATGTTGCTGGGATATGCAATGAAGAAGGAGCAGATAACATATTTGAAGGACCTGATCAGGTGGATAATGGAACGAGGGTTGCATGGTGCAACAGGAGAAAGCATGCTAAGAGCCACCAGAGACGGAGATGTGGAAAGCCATGATCACACAAGTCCTTAAAGGACATGGTACATCAAAGAAGAAAGAAACCAATCCCTGCATGTTGTTTCCGACAGAGCATGGTGGTCGTAAGTCTCAACAAGAATTCTGTATGCTTCAGCTGTATATTTCTTTTGAATAAAGTAGTGCAGTAAAAGTTCTCGCAAGTACACTTTCTTTTTCAGGAAATCCGAAATGTTTAATGCTACACAAAACAAAGTTGTTCACACTTCGGCAAAATGACATACACCGAATTTCAAACTTGCTTATACTACTTCCTTATAGATGTCTTATCATCTGAAACTACGCGCAGGCGGTTCTGGGAGCGCCCTCTATTGGAAAACACCGAGTCTTGATACACTTTACCGCAACCCACCATCCGAATTATGTTTCATCCTTCGTCAGTTGTAATCTATGAGTACAAAGAAACTGTTCGTAGAATGAAGAGATACACAGTGAATTGTAGATAAACTACTTTATTAACAAAGACGTACAACCAAGAGGTATATACAATATTTACAGTCTCTGGCAGTGGTAGGTGTTACTTCCCGAAGTCTGTGATAATGACAACCCTCGTGCTAAACGCACATTGTCTTTTATACATCTAGGAAATCGGATGTCACATGGTATGAGCCACGACACAACATTATTCTTTCTCCAGAAACAACCAAAAAGCCACGAAATTGTTGACAAATTTATATCTATCGGATAAAATACTAAAGGTAACCAGTTGATTGCAGTTGGTGTTTATGAAGCTCAGTAAAAACAAAAATAATTTTAAAAAGTAAAGAAAATTGAAAATCCGGAAAGGGGCATTGAAATAGCAAAAGATGCCTTCCAAAAGCTTCTGCTTCTACTCCAATGAACTTAGATCACTGGTGCCCCCCTAGGTATGAATTTACACGAGCAACTAGATTAGGAACTAGGTCCCACCCTTTTACAGTGAAACCGATAAAATGTGACCGCAATTTCTACTCTAACAGCTTCTTTTCACGCACTTTACACCTGTGGAATTCCCTTCCACATACTTGCTTCCCCGACAGCTACAATCTCCAGGAATTGAAATGTAAGGTCAATAGACATCTCTTATGAAACTAACTCGCATCCATTCTTTCAAGCTTTTTTTTATTAACTCTAACCCCATTCTCGGTATCCTCATCCGTTTATTACCCTCCTCCCGTCATTTCCTCTAACTAACTCATCTTTCTCATTACTTTCCCCTATGTAACCTCCTCCGCAACAGAAGCGGCAGAATGCCTTGCTTGGAGCGAGATGATAAAAAAAGCTAAGCAACGTGTTAAAAAACAGCAAAATATCGTTAGAAACAAAGAAAAAAAATCACTGAATTGCTCTTTAATATGAATTCTTTTACATGGCAGTGAATGCCAGAAAATGTGCTCACTGATGAAATTCTACAGCTCTACAGTGATTGCATCAGTGACCGTGTCAGGTTTTGAGATCGATTTAAAAATGGATAAGAATTTGAAAGTTCGCCAGGTTTAATGTTGCATAATTATTTTATTAATCCAAGAATGGTATTACTTTGAAGGAGATTAAATGCTGAATTAATATGCATTGTAGCTTTATTTTTATAGACCCAGTCTGGAGTCTCTTTGATTAAACCTCGTATGTAATCATGACTGGAATTTTATATTGGCCAGTGGCGTGTTTAAAAAACACGGACTTCTTTCAACCGTCCAAAAAGTGTTAAACTTAGAAAATCTTTTTGTATTAGCCTTGTTACAGATTGATATTACCGAGCCACAGCAAAAATTGAATTCACAATTCATGGTTTTCTAAACATCAACTTGCAGCAGATTTAATACAGTTCAAAATCGATGAAGTTAAGCAGTTTTGTTGCTTACAAAGACAAGAAGGGGGAGAATATATCCTAAAACATTATTTCAAGGCAGTTATGATTCATGATAAGTTATGCCAGGATTCGTCATCGGAGGCCACAATTTAAACAACATAAGGTACGCTGTTGATATAGTGCTGATAGCAGACACAGAAAGGAAACTATATAACCTCTTAAAGAAGCTAGCTGAAAAGAGTAACATGAAAATACTACAAATAAATTGCAAGAAAACCGAATGCATGGTCATCAGTAAAAAGGGCAGCCCAAAATGCCAAATACATTTGGGGGATACTAAAATCAAGCAGGTACAAATATTTAAATACGTAGGAAGTGTTCTAACGGAAGACGGAAAGTTTGACACAGAGATCCGAAGGCGAATTGGCAAGGCGAATGAAACATTTTAGCAGTTGAAAAAGTACTAAAAAACAGGACAATTTTGCTAGAAACAAAGAAGATAGTACTGAAGACCTGATCAGGTGGATGATGGAACGAGGATTGCATGGTGGAACAGGAGAAAGTGTGCTAAGAGCCAACAGGGATAGGGAGATGTGGAAAGCCCTGATCGCCTACGTCCTGAAAGGTTAAAGCACATAAAAGAAGATTCAGTTGTTACTTTTTCCTAGAAATATTTCCCGAAATATAAGGACTTCTTGTTAAACACGATGATCTTACATTCCAGCAGTTAATTTAAGCTGTGGTCTAGAATAAAAGGTGAAAAATTTGACAGTTCAATTGCATAATGTATATACGATGTAAGATTTAATGTTCTGCCCTTAAAAATGAAAACAAAAAGCTAATTGGGTCGGGAGTAAGTTTTGTGGATTAGCATTCATTAGATATCTTTCAAGTCACGAAATTTGACAAGATAAAAAAAATATTGATTTTTATCTGCTTAGAAGTGGGGTTCTTTTCATAATATCAATGCAGTGTCAAATCGACCCCTGAATTCTTAAAGTGTTATTTTTGTTTTTATTTAGAAATGTCAAGTTTGAAACTGATTCAGTCAGTTATGTGCCGTACGTGATACACGCCTGGGCGATCATGTCTCGAAAGAGACATGACTGACTGGGCAGAAGATTATCACACAGTAGGTTGCCATTGCTTTCTGCGGTAGACTGGTTGCCGACCAAGTCTATAGAACCTAATCTGTCCTGGAGAGAGAAGAGATAGTTTATATTACATGATTATATTAAGTATTAGTGGGGGATCAGTTTATTACTTCTTAACAATAGAAAACTGATCCCCCACTTTGTGCCCAGTACAAATTTTAATTATATTTCCAAATATTATATTCAGTCAGTCAGTTAAGTGCCCTACGTTATACACGCTTGGGCGATCATGTCTCGAAAGAGACATGACTGACTGGGCAGAAGATTATCACACAGTAGGTTGCCATTGCTTTCTGCGGTAGACTGGTTGCCGACCAAGGCTATAGAACCCAATCTGTCCTGCTATTTAACCCATAACTGGAAGGAAGAGACGGATTAATAACTTTCCCAAGGGTATTTGCACGTAAGTGAATACAATGGATTCAACTGGAATTCGAACTCGGCTCCCCTGTTTCCGAGCCGATATCCACTGAACCACAACGCACATTTACGTTACTGATAAATGCGTAGAACATAACATATTCTTTTTGCACTCAACTTCTAGCACTGTGATACATAAACGACATTTTATTTTACATAGAAGAATTATTTTAGGCTACAGATTATTAGTAATAACTTCATGTTGTAAAGTTTGTATCGTTAAGGATTTTGTTGCCATCATAATGTAATATGTAACGGTGAATTATATTTTTATTGGATTTTGCATCTTGCTTACCTGGTTAAGGAAAGATTCTAAATTGTACTTGTGCTCGTCCTTCTCTCATTGTTTCTTTAGTTCGTACGACCGTTACGTCACTATTTAGTTTCAGTGCGAAAAATAAATACAGAACGAAAGGTTGGAAGATAGAAGTGTTTTATGCTTCCTGCCATACCTCATAAATCATGAGTTTGAGTTTTGTTTAACGGCATATCAACCTCTGTGGTTTATTTAATGCCAAAAATGTGGGGTTTTAAGGTTTTTTTGTAAATGTTCAGTTATAGTGAGAAGATTGATTTAGTCAGATTTTGATTAAAATTTTTGGTTTTTTATTTTTTTTTATTTTAAAAAAAATTGAAAATGTCTTCTACTTTTGTATTCAGTAACGTTTTCCTGAGGATAATTATTTTTTCTTCTAAAATGTGTTCTGCTTTCTTCAAAAGTGTATTGTTAATAATAGTTTTCCTTCAAAAATGTATATTTCTCTATAAAAGTCTATTTACATGTATATATTCCTATAAAAGCGTATTTTTATATTTTCTTAGTGTTTTGACCTCAGTTTGGGGGTTAACTATCTGTCCATACCTGGGACACTAACACATGCTACCACTCCGGGTCAGGGTGGATCTGAGAACAACAGCAATTAAGAGGTGGTTCCACGCTCCTCACAACTTCCAAACCAGAGGCCTTGCTGCCGGATGCAATTTACCGTCATGCCCAGAACCCACCCTACTCGAGGTAGGTCTTGTTGATCTGTCAGTCCCGAAGCACCTCCACATATAGAGGTGTACCGTATAAGTAACTAGATTGTCAAAACCACCAGATTGCTAGACCAGTTGTCTAGCTTACAACATCTTGTATTCCCAAGCTATCACTAATCTGAGTTCTGACCAGTTTCAACATTGCATAAATTCGGCGATACTGCCGTAATAATAAAAATAATAAATGGCATGATTCTACAATATTTTAAATGTTAACTATTTGCCCATAGCTGGGATCCTAATAAGTGCTACCACTCCGGGTCAGAGTAGACCTGGGATCAACAGCAATTACGAGGTGGTTCCATGCTCCTCACAACCTCCCAATCAGAGGCCTTGCTACCACTCCGGGTCAGAGTGGACCTGGGAACAACATCAATTAAGTGGTGGTTCCATGCTCCTCACAACCTCCAAATCAGATACCTTGCTACCACTCCGGGTCAGAGTGGACCTGGGATGAACAGCAATTAAGAGATGGTTCCATGCTCCTCACAACCTCCAAATCAGAGGCCTTGCTACCACTCCGGGTCAGAGTGGACCTGGGAACAACAGCAATTACGAGGTGGTTCCATGCTCCTCACAACCTCCAAATCAGATACCTTGCTACCACTCCGGGTCAGAGTGGGCATGGGATCAACAGCAATTAAGAGGGGGTTCCATGCTCCTCACAACCTCCAAATCAGAGGCCTTGCTACCACACCGGGTCAGAGTGGACCTGGGAAACAACAGCAATTAAGAGGGGGTTCCATGATCCTCACAACCTCCCAATCAGAGGCCTTGCTACTACTCCGGGCCAGAGTGGACCTGGGAAACAACAGCAATTAAGAGGGGGTTCCATGATCCTCACAACCTCCCAATCAGAGGCCTTGCTACCACTCCGGGTCAGAGTGGACCTGGGATCAACAGCAATTAAGAGGTGGTTCAATGCTCCTCACAACCTCCAAATCAGAGGCCTTGCTACCACTCCGGGTCAGAGTGGACCTGGGATCAACAGCAATTAAGAGGTGGTTCAATGCTCCTCACAACCTCCCAATCAGAGGCCTTGCTACCACTCCGGGTCAGAGTGGACCTGGGATCAACAGCAATTAAGAGGTGGTTCAATGCTCCTCACAACCTCCAAATCAGAGGCCTTGCTACTACTCCGGGTCAGAGTGAACCTGGGAAACAACAGCAATTAAGAGGGGGTTCCATGCTCCTTACAACCTCCAAATCAGAGGCCTTGCTACCACTCCGGGTCAGAGTGGACCTGGGAACAACAGCAATTACGAGGTGGTTCCATGCTCCTCACAACCTCCCAATCAGAGGCCTTGCTACCACTCCGGGTCAGAGTGCACCTGGGAACAACAGCAATTACGAGGTGGTTCCATGCTCCTCACAACCTCCCAATCAGAGGCCTTGCTACCACTCCGGGTCAGAGTGCACCTGGGAACAACAGCAATTACGAGGTGGTTCCATGCTCCTCACAACCTCCAAATCAGAGGCCTTGCTACTACTCAAGGTCAGAGTGGACCTGGGAACCACATCAATTAAGAGGTGTTTCCATGCTCCTCACAACCTCCAAATCAGAGGCCTTGCTACTACTCAAGATCAGAGTGGACCTGGGAACAACATCAATTACGAGGTGGTTCCATGCTCCTCACAACCTCCAAATCAGAGGCCTTGCTACTACTCAAGTTCAGAGTGGACCTGGGAACAACATCAATTAAGTGGTGGTTCCATGCTCCTCACAACCTCCAAATCATGGACCTTGCTGCCGGAAGCAGTTTACCGTCATGCCCATAAATAATAAACTATTCCGTTTTGATTGCGTTCAACAACAAAAGACATAAAAACGCTACTTGGTTAGCGTGACAAAAAGAAAAAAAAACGAGAGAAAGTAAGAAGAATAGAAAGAAAGAAAAAAGGAAGGAAAGAAAGAAGTGTTTAACATCTGTTTCAGTGAGATACAAAAAGTTGTCAATTTAAATTTTTTGAAATTTGTACCCAGTTCTTAAAATAACAACCAACATTCATGTGTATGATTGTTACTGTCATATTTTGCTAAAATTGTTAAGCTCAAATATTTTACGATGCGATATAGGAAATTTTACGAATATTTTATTGTCGTAGAACTAAGCCTAAGCCGATCAATCATTAACTTAATTATGATTTATCTGAAAATTCAAATAGGGAAACAATGAAATTTGGATGGGTTTTTGATGTAAATTGACGTTTTTAGTTTTTTTTTTTTTTTTTTCGTAAGGTGACTGTGCCATTTAAAAAATATTGAAAGATATCTCATTGGTTCGTTGGACTCATGGTTGGGAAAATATTAGTGACAAGTCTTAATGCTGCTCACTTCTTCACAATCATTATTCTAAAAAGGCTAAAATATATGAAGCTATCGTCATGTCAAACAACGGATAGAACATCTTTCACTGTAGTAGACACTAATTAAAAATATTACTAAAATATTTGTCTATATTTCTTAGATCAGGTATTGTAATTATTTACACTATTTACATTGTTCGGATTGTTGTCCTCATCTTTGTTGCCATATTCACGATGTTTCAGCCGTTGTAAGCTCCTGCCTTCTTCATGTGATTGGAATTCCGAACTGAACATTTTATTTCATCCACTGGAACGCATTGTTCTGATTTCACGTGTCATGCCTATTCCAGGTGTCACAGAATCAGTTATCTCTCTTTAACTCAGCTCACTGGACCTGGTGACTCTATCACTATCGATTTCCCTTTGCCGCAGGGAGTTATTTCCTGGGATCTGGCATCTGTCAGTAACATTTTCAGATGCGCTCAGCCGAAGACAGATACACAACTGAGAGATGATTAGAGACAACCCATGACCTTTTAAATGTTTTATTGCTAATTTGTGGTGCGTGCGTTTAATTGAAAAAAAAATTGTAAGAAAATAACAGAAACATTATTTTCGGGTATTTAATGTTAGACAATTTTCACAAAGATGAAGCGACAGAAATGTGGTTCTACAGAAGGATGCTGAGGATACAGTCAATGTGAGCACTGATG
Source organism: Ascarosepion bandense (assembly GCA_037127315.1). Taxonomy (NCBI): domain Eukaryota; kingdom Metazoa; phylum Mollusca; class Cephalopoda; order Sepiida; family Sepiidae; genus Ascarosepion; species Ascarosepion bandense. Next base: position 1,747,195 of record JBBBDQ010001604.1, read on the forward strand.
TGGTTTTATAAAAAATGGAAAGAAAAAAGATAATGTATACTTAACATAAGGAAGTGAGTTGAAATTTCTAGGGCACACATTGAGGAAGGAAGGGTTGGAAATTCTGACACTCACGTGACAAATTGAGACCAAGAGGGTCAGAGCAGCATATAACATAATTAATGAGCTTAAATAAATGGGCGCAGGAACAGGGTTTGGGAAAAATAACGAAAATATATAAGTGCTACCTTGAAAAAGAAAATGCGGAGAGCCATCGTCGCCTAAATTCTGGGAGGGGAGAGTACATAAAAAACAGAAATGCATGTTTAGATTTTACAATTCAAAACAAAACTGCGTAGGTTACTCAATCTTAATGTTAAAAAAAGGGTAAATTTAAACCATGTAATAAAACATGTCCAAATTAAGTAGGCTTTATAGAAAAAGGATTGGCCAAAAATGAATCATTTTACTTATAATTCTGAAAAATAATACAACCTTCAACTTTAAATATATTGAACAATAACTTTGTTTACAGCAAAGGATCTGTTACTTGTCAATACATTTGGACAGGTTAATTGGAAGTTGTAGCTTATCCACAAGTGTCGAAATTAAATTTACGAGTCTATCATGTGACACGTCAAGTACGGATGACATCAATGGCAAAAAGTTGTTTTCTTTGTGTGTGAGAGCCGTGTCAACACTTGACAGTTAACAAGTTTGTACGGTGAAAAATATACCGCTCAGGGGAAGAAAAAAAAAACAAAAACAAAAAAAATTAGAGGAGAATTATAATCCTTTTAACTGCCATACTATTTGATCGGCAGAAAGCCACATGATTGTCTCAATTGTATTACGGCGTCGTAATGGACGACCAGGATTAAATAAACATCACATACTCGCCCCACTCGCCCAGGCGAGGGGTTTTGACACGTGTCTATTTTCGTTGTTTTTGTTTTTCACCAAGAAGTAGAAAATAGACAATTCATTTTCGTAATTCGTTGGAAGCAGAGCCGGCGAGTACAAGCCCGAACTGCCGACCGATAGGATTCAAGCCTGATTGGGGACATTGGGCAATACATTGTGACCATCATTATCTCAAAAACATTGCTATTTTCTACCTAAATTTATATACATTGCAAATTAAACGAAGCATGAGTGATACATTTTCGAGGATTTTGATATCATTTTGTGTTTTTTGTCCAAATCCGTAAATTTATCTTGCTAAGTCTTGAAAAAATGTAGAAAATTCACTATATTTTATCTATAATATTGAATGTGTTAAAATTATTTAACATTTTAACAAGGAAAATCAAAAGTTGATGCTAAAAATCACCGTCAAACAATGTTGATTTATTTACGATGGAATTATGACAAGTCTGTAATTTGTATTCATGGCCTAGGACTTATTTCAAAAGAAAACCAGAGTAATGAAAGATAATCTCACTGGAAATAAATAAAAGAGTGCTAGACTGTTATGTGATATCTATTTGCTGGATGGCACTGAATGATGGACTATCTCTTCAAGGATGAAGGAGAGGTTCGAAGCAACAGAAATGTGGTTCTACAGAAGGATGCTGAAGCTATAATGGATTGAGACACGTGATCAACGACGGGGTGCCAGAGAGGATGCAAACAAGAAGAAAACTTATAATTAACATCAAGAAGAGACAGCTGTGGTTCATGGGACACGTAATGAGGAAGGAATGTCTGGAAAATCTAATACTCAAAGGACGGAGAGAGAGAAATAGAGACAGAAGAAACCAGCACGGGGTATATTTGATGGCGGAGCGGGGTTTGGGAGAGATACCAAGAAGAAAAATATTAAGAGCAACAAGGGACAAGGGCAAAGGGGTAAGTGGAGGTACATGATCGCCTACGTCCTGAAGGGACATACATATGAATAATAATAATAATATGATTTTATTTTCAGTTTCTCTAGCTGAATCGTTCATCTATATCGCATATTATCCATTAGTTCTTAATTCTTATTCTATGTGCCCTGTCTCTTCAGGACGTAGGCGATCATTGCTTTCCACGTCTCCCTATCTTTGATGGCTCTAAGCACGCATTCTCCTGTTACAACCCTCGTTCTATCATCCACCTGATTCGGTCCTTCAAATATGTTATCCATTACTTTCGCCTGTCCCTTTCTCTCTATCTGGCCTGGTAGTATCAGGTTCTCCAAGCCCTCTTTCCTCATTGTATGTCCCAGGAACTTCATCTGTCTCTTCCTGATCATCATTCATCCATCACATTAAATGGGGCATAGGGCAGCAACATTTCTGTCGCTGTAACAAACTCTTTTTTACAAGGCAGGGTTGTTGGCCCTGCACCCAACCCCCAAACCTGGACGACCGTTGGACCATTTTTAGTCCTTACGTTTACATGATCTTCTATTTCTAAATGGTCACCCATTTAAGTACTGACCAGACTCGATGTTGCTTAACTTCGGTGATCTGACGGGAACCGGTGTATTCAACACGATATAGCCATAGACGTCTCTTCCTGATGCTCAGTATTAATTTCCTTTTCGTTTCCATCATTTCCAAAACCTCACCATTGCTCACATTCTCGATCCATGATATCCACAGCATCCTTCTGTAGAACCACATTTCAGTTGCATCAAGTTTTTCCTTTATCTTTGATGATAGGCTACAATAAATATTTGCAATTTATATGAACCCTTATGAAAATTGAGGCATTAACATGGGAATTCCGTATCGTAGACTTGAGGGGGGGTATCATAGATTCAGTAGAGACAACAATACATTTCCTTCAGCCTTGCTTGAAAGTATCATCAAACTATTTTTCCGTCTGAATTTCTGGGAAGAGGAGTTATAATAATTTACATTCAGACTAATATACTTCCCTTTGTTGTTGATATAACTCGATGACCTTATGTCAGTGTTTCTGGGATGAGGAGTTACATTATTTACGCTATTTATATTCGGACAATTTTCCTCTTCTTTGCTGTTGTTATCACGAGGTTTTAGCCCTTGTACTCCCCGAACTTTATCAGGTGCAAGTATAACCATTCATTTAATCTTCGGGTATAGACTATTCGGTAAATTTTCGTTTTAGGTCTCGAAGGCTTTTCCCTCTTCAAATTTATCCAAAATAGCATTATTTCCTGTAATGAGCTTAATACGCGATTTTTTCTACGCGTATTACGTTCATTACAGGAAGTAAATAGGCAGAAATTTCAGAAAAGGGAGGAAAAAGGCCAAAAATAGGCCAAAATTTGTTATCTACGCCGAAAGTCATTCAGCAGTTAATTACATGACTGCGTTAGAGTTACGGGAGACAAAAAGTGAGAGATGAAGTTCGATTTGTTCTGGTCGTTAAGATCAATAAAGGTAGGTTTCTTCAATAACTAATATGTTGATTTGAGTTCAGTATATACATATGCACAGAAATAATGCTATTTTGGATAAATTTGAAGGGAGAAAAGCCTTCGGGACCTAAAACGAAAATTTACCGACTATTCTCGTTCTAGTGTCTACGTCTAGAGATATTTCCTCTGTTTCTTGTTTTTAGTCCTGCTCAGTTATTACTCGTTGTCTTTCTACTGAATCCAGGGAAACAGGGCGAGCAATAACTGATCAGTACTAAAAACAAGAAACAGAAGAAATATCCCTAGACATGGGCAGTGGAAGAAAACATTCTACCTTCGTAGATTGAATAAAGGTTTCAGTTCGGAAATCCCGTAGGTTTTCCGGATTTATATACACCTGATGTAGGCCAGAGCTCCCAACTGGCTGAAACGTTGTGAGAACAGCAACAAACACGAAGACAAAAGTCAGAATGTAAATAGCGTAAATAAAAGATCATTTTTAGTAAGGAAAATTGTTCCGTTGTTATTGAGGATTAGTTTATTTTATTAAGTAAAATATATTTTAAATAGCATTATTTATTGTAGATTGAAACGGCTTTCATATATGCCGCTTTGTTTTTATTTAATAATTTTCAAGGTCGAGGGTTTCTAAAAATGTGAGTGATATAGAAGTGAGACGATATGATCGATAGATAAGGATTAAAAGTGGACTTGAAAAATTTGTCGTATTTGGGCAGGCATCCAAGTCTGTTCTACAAAGCAACAGTTTTTGCAAAGACGATGTTGTAGTGCATTAGATATCGGCTCGGAACGAGAAATCGGAGAGCCGAGTTCGAATTCCAGTTAAATTCCTTGCATTCACTTACGCGCAAATACCCTTGGGAAAGGTATTAATCCGTCTATTCCTTCCAGTTATGGGTTAAATAAAAGGACAGATTGGGTTCTATAGCCTTGGTCAGCAACCAGTCTACCGCAGAAAGCAATGGCAACCTACTGCGGGATAATCTTCCGCCCAGTCAGTCATGTCTCTTTTGAGACATGATCGCCCAAGCGTGTATCACGTATGGCACTTAACTGACTGACGAGTTGGGGTTATCTTATTTAAATTATTACTGGTTATATTTACTTTCTATTTGAAGATATTCTTTGCCACCGTAATTATTAGTACTTTATGCGAGACTATCAATTCTATAAGTCAACTCTTTTATTCAAATTGTTGTCTCCCCCACCCGCCGGGAGCGTGTAACCGGTAAACGGTAGTCAAGTCAAATCTTGGCTGGCAACCAGTCTACCGCAGAAAGCAATGGCAAACTACTGCGGGATAAGCTTCTGCCCAGTCAGTCATGTCTGTTTCGAGACATGATCGCCCAAGCGTGTATCACGTATGGCACTTAACTGACTGACTGATTCTTCTTAAAGATGAAATACGGGGTAAATGAGCATGATTCATCCCTGTGGACGCAGCATGGCTTGTCAGTAAAATGACTAAACTTATGGAAATAAAGAATGGAATTAGTCAGATAGTCAATAAAAATAACTTAGAACATTCCAAATACATTTGATTGTTTGAATAATTCGTACGTTTCCACATTATTAATGAACCGCATCTAGAGATGATATGTAAAAGAGATATTGTCAAATTCATAGATATGTGTTATTCAATGAATCAATTTGTACTATCATGTATAGCGAGTAAGCATGAAAGCAATTAAGTCCCAATTTTCAATTTCAGATTGATATTTAGTATTTTTTCAGTAATTATAGCAATTTGTAGTGTCAAGAGATTATTTGCAAGAACTAGAATTTAGTATTATGGCTCGTAAAAAAGAACGAACAATGAATGAAAAGAACTATATAACCAAAGAAATTAGCAAAGGAAAGTCTTCACTTCAAATGTCTATGGATTTGAAAAGGGATCATCGAACAATCAAGAAAATATGTCAAATGGGAATTCAACCAAAGAAAAAAAAGTCTCAGGCTGAATTCAGGAATTTAACAAAGCGAGATCTATCACATATCCGAAGAGAATTAATTAAGAACCCAAATGTGTCAAGTGCGTTCATATTTGAGGCCGCTGGAGCTCCTATGGTGTCAAGGGAAACAAGGTGCAAAACATTAAGGAAGTTTGCTGATGTAAAAATAAATAAATAAATAAATAAACCCATTTTAACAAAAAAACCATGAGGAAAGTAAATTGCAGTGGGTAAAAAATATACATGAAAACTAATTTCAGTACAGTGCTTTTTACAGACGAATCAAGGATCGGCCTCGATGGGCCCGATTGATGGGCTCGAGGATGAGTTTGCAAGCAACATAACTTAAGAAAATGTTTTAAACACCAACAAGGTAGCAGTGGGATTATTGGTAATGAGTTCGTGGGTCCATTTAAATTGAAAGACGGAGTTAAAATGAATTCCAAAAGTTACTCTGATTTTTCTAGAGCAATATATTTTTGAATGGCTTGATAATCAGTCTTTAGCTAAGCGTAGATCTATGATATTTATGCAAGACAACACACCAAGTCATGCATCAAAGTTTACTAAATCCTGGTTGAAAGAAAAGGGATTTGTTGAAAATTCTCTTATGGACTGGCCTTCAAATTGCTTTATACCAATTTATAACTTGCATATAATCTCTAGACGCAGTTTATAATAATATTATAGGAAATCAATATTTCAAGTACATTAAAAAATCAATATTTCATATACATTATAGTTAACCAATATTTGCAGTACATTAAAAAAAAACAATACATCAAGTACATTATAGAAATTCAGTATTTCATGTACACTATAGGAAACCAATATTTTAATAAACTATTGGAAACTACTAATTCAAGTACATTATAGCAAACTAATATTTGAAGTACACTATGGGAAACCAATATTTCAAATATACTAGAGGAAACAAATATTTCAAATACACAAGAATCCAACATTTCAAGTGCGTTGCTGGAAATGAATTCTTCAAGAACACTATGGAAAACGAATATTTTAAGTACATTGTACGAAACCAATATTTTAAGTACACGATAAGAGACCAATATTTCAAGTAGATTATAGGAAATCAATATTTCAAGTACTTTGAGTGAATACAAATTTTCAAATAAATTAGAATCGGTATACAGTTTAAATTTCGAGAAAATCCTTTGAATACCTTAAAATCTATATTATTATTTTGCATTTTACATAGGGTATACCTAGGTATACATTTACAAATAAACTTAAAATGTTGGTAAGCAAAGCAATCTCTTCCATTTCATTGCTGCATTAAATAGTAATATTTCATAAAATAAAGCTCGGCTCAGAAAAATAATTTGACATTTTCTCAGAATTTATCATTTTAATACGTAAATGCCATTAGAATATAATTTATATTTAATGTTGCATCATGGAATTTGTTTTTAAGTATTTCACCCCAAGTAAGGCAGAAAAGCCACTAAGATGCAAGTAGGTTACCGACCAATAACATTGCAGATTCTTCTTTGGCTTTAATCAGGAAACTGTGAATACGTAGCAAGAGCCCCAGACTAGATGTGACTGCAATATTCTAAGCATGAAAGAATTTCAGAATTATGAAGGTTTGAGAAGAATTGAAGCGAAAAAGAATTTCTAGCATTATATAGGAAACCGACTTTTCTAGCAGTGCATTCAATATCGCAGGAAGCCAAACTTTCTAGAAGCAGATTCAATATCACAGAACGCTAACTTTTCTAGCAGCATATTCAAAGCCACAGGAAGCACTTTTTGTAGCAACAGACTCAATATAACAGTAATCCATTTCTCGAAGCAGATTCAATGTCAGAAAAAGCCAACATTTCTAGCAGCAGATTCAATATCACACGAAGCCAATTTTTCTAGCAGCAAATTCAATATCACAGGAAGACAACATTTTTTAGCGGCAGATTCAATATCTTTGGACGCTAATTTTTCTAGCAGCAGATTCAATATCACAGAAAATCAACTTTTCTAGCCGTAAATTCAATATTACAGACAGCCAACATTTCTAGCAGTCAGTCAGTCAGTCAAGTGCCATACGTGATACACGCTTGGGCGAGCATGTCTCGAAAGAGACATGGCTGACTGGGCAGAAGATTATCCCGCAGTAGGTTGCCATTGCTTTCTGCGGTAGACTGGTTGCCGACCAAGGCTATAAAACCCAATCTGTCCTGTTATTTAGCCCATAACTGGAGGGGAGAGACGGATTAATACCTTTCCCAAGGGTATTTGCGTGTAAGTGAATGCAATGAATTTGGCTGGAATTCGAACTCGGCTCCCCGATTTCTAGTTCTCAGCCGATACCCATTGCACCACAATGCACATCCTGTATTTCTAGCAGTATATATAGCAATTAATTCAATATCATCAGTCAAGTTCATGTCAGTAGAATTTGCTAGCTCGATAATTAAAGGTTTACTTTTCTAAAAGGTTATCCAATAATGAATTAAATTCAGTAATCAATGATTGAATACAGAAAATCTTTTCAAATTTCATTAATTGAATTTCATTAGATTTTTAAATATCGAGTATTTCTATGTCACTGAAATTTATTCAAATGTTTTCAGTATTTTTTCTGCACAATCTTCAAAAACGGGTTATTTTCTTCATTTTTTGCCATATTCAAGATGTTTCGGCCGTTATGCACATGGCCCATTGAATAAAAGCGCTTGTTGGATCCAGTGATGGTTGGATCCAGTGACTTAACCTAAAGAGTTCCATACCTGGCCACAAAACCTTAGAAAGTTGAGTTAAAGGGATATAACTGAGACACCTGAAAGCCATATGATTCATGAAACGAGAATAAACTACTTCTGTAAAAGAAATAATGGTTCATGTCAAAATTTCACTACACTGAAGAAGGTCGGACGATACAACAGCCGAAACGTGGTGAGTATGGCAACAAAGATGAAAAGAAAAATTCGAACAATGTAAATAATTGCTATACCCCATCTCAGAAATAGAGGCAAATATTCTAAAACGGGAGCCAAATGGTGTGTGTGTGTGTGTGTGTGTGAGTGAGTGTTTTCTTTAATTTTACTTTTTAATGAATAGCTTTTTTTTTTTTTTTTTTTTTTTTATCATTTCACCCCGAGCAAGGCAGAAACGCCACTGATGTGCAGGGGGTTACATAAATGTAAAAAGATTAATTAGAAAAGAGTGAGGAGTACAAGCTAGTTAGAAAGGAACAATAGAAAGCTGAGAAAGCAGGTGCAATGACAGGTACATGGGCGGAGAGAAAGGGAAGGTTATACAGGGGAGGGGAGAGAGCTAGAGGCCAGTGGTTAGTAGGTGAGTATTAACTTTGCTTTTAAATTTCTGGAGGTCGTAGCCGTCAGGAAAGCAAGAATACGGGAGTGAGTTCCACAGGCGGGAAGTGCGAGAGAGGAAGCTGCAGGAGTAGAATTGTCGTCTGCGTTTGGCTAACCTGACTGTGAATGGGTGGGACCCAGTTGCCAGTCTGGTTGAACGGGTAAACACCTGTTGAGGAGGCATCAGTGACTTAAGCTCATCCGAGCAGAAGCCATGAAAGTATTTATAGAAGAGACAGAGGGAGGCCACATTTCGACGATGAGAAAGTGGCTGCAGACGAGTCGCCAGATCAGTACCTATCACATTACAGACTCTCCTTTGGAGCCTGTCAAGAACACTGAGGAGAACGGCAGGGGCACCTGACCATAAATGGCAGCAGTACTCCATGCACGGACGGATGGTTGACTTGTATATATGCAGGATGGATTCAGGTGGAAAAAACATCCTGGATCGACATAGTGACCCAATCTTCTTAGCAGTAGATTTTGCTATGGATTCAATATAGTGCTTCCATTTGAGGTCTGAGGACAGGGTAAGTCCGAGGAGGCGTAGTGTATTACTCTCCGGGAGAATCATCTGGTCCATGCTTATGGGAGGCAGAAGAGGTTGCCTGTAATGGTTGACAGACAACAGCTTGGTCTTAGATGAATTGAAGTTGACAAGCCACTTCTTGCCCCAGTTCACCACAGAGTGTAGATTCCGCTCAAGGTCAGCAGCGAGATTATGTCTGTCCGCCACGACAGGTTTCTTACTGGAGCGGGAGTATATTGTAGTGTCATCTGCGTAGATGCCTACTTGGGACTTGATCTCATCTGGGAGGTCGTTGATGAAAATAAGGAAGAGCGTCGGGCCCAGGATAGAGCCCTGTGGGACACCAGCATTCGTGCTGTAGGACGAAGAGGCACGCCCATTCAGAACGACCTTCATTTTGCGGTTTTTTAATCACAACGGTTAGATATTTAATAAATTTGAACCGATCCAAAGGAGGAATTGCAATGTAACCAATCCTGACTTGGCAGAACGCCTTCAGTTACCTCCTCACCGACGTGTGGTGGCTTTCTTCTGTCTTTTCTACAAGAAGTATTTGCATAGAAACGGCTCTGACGAGCTTTTTTTTCTGGTTACCTCACATGTATTTAGGCGTGCTATAAGATTGCATCAAAGTTCCACCCAATTACCGTCAAAATAGTTAAATATAACCATCTCTTCTAGTCTATAGTTTCTTTTTTCGCACTTCCGTGATATCCAAACCTCTAAATTTTAGATACAACGTCAATTTTCTATCTTCTATTTACTTGAATCCCATCTCTTAACTTTCTTCGAAATCCCCTGTAATTTGTTTTTCGCTCACTGTAACGCCCTTTCGCAACAGTGGCAGTCCGGCTTGGGGTGAAATGATTATATCAAAAATTAATTTAGCCTTGCAAAAAGATATAATTGTGATACACACATTGAGGATCAAATTCAAATATAGAAAATTGCTTGGCAACCATGTGTCGCTTCTATAAATACTTTCACGGCTTCTGCTCCAATGAACTTAGATCACTGCTACCCCCTAGATACGAATTTGCACAAGAAACTAGATTAGCAACTAGATCCCACCCTTTTACAGTGAAACCGATAAACTGCAACCGCAACTTCTACTCCAACAGTTTCTTTTCTCGCACTTCCCGACTGTGGAATTCCCTTCCACATGATTGCTTCCCGACGGCTACAATCTCCAGGAGTTTAAATGTAAGGTCAATAGACACCTCCTAACACACTAACTCGCTCCCATTCTTTCAAACACTCTTCCCATCTGCCCAACCCTCATCCTCGGTATCCTTACCCATCTATCACCTTCCTTCTGATATTTCCTACACCTAACCACTCCTCCTCTTTACCTTCCTCTATGTAGCCCCATGCGCAATAGTGGCAGTGGAATGCCTTGCTTGGGGTGAAATGATTTTTAAAAAATTACACACGATTAGAAACACGAAATATATTTGATTTGCCTTCTCAAACTATTGAATACCAAGTTTTATATTTTCGTTTGAATAGAATTAACTTTTTATCAATACAAAAAGACATTTAAGCACAATGAAATGCAAACATTTTAAACAAGATGCCTTTATTGGGTAAACTTTATTTACAATGTAATACATTTTTGTGGCACAAGGCCAAATTGAGGAGGGAAACAAAAACTTGGGACGGTCTTTAGTAACTATCCTATACGTAGCTAATCCGATTAACGACCCAATCACTCTTTACAATATTCCATTCACCATAATGACCCATTAATCGCCAATTAAACTACCATACACCATAATACCTCACACATTCAGGAAGCCTAAAAATAGGGTATTCACCGCATGAATTTCTAAAAATATAGACAATATATCTCCAAAAATAGATAAAAGCTACACATGAAATGTAATGAAATGATGGGGGGGGGGGAGCATGAAACAAAAAAACCAAAACAAAATTTCAACTTAATATAGAAAATAAATAAATTGATGTTAGTTGGACCCGTCCAACCCACAAAAATAAAGAGGCCGCTGTATTCTGTCTTTATGATAAAATCAAGAGGCTCTCTTTCTAAGGGAAGACAGGTAGGCAAAAAAAAATTAAATAAGACTTGGGAAATAAAAACTCTGATCCAGTTGAGAAAAAAACAACGTGATTCAAAAAACTGGGGGAGGTTGGGAATATCGACCTGGATCATAACAAAAGACAACGTCTGGAATAGACCAGGAATCACACTCATTCACATTAACTAGGTACACAAGAAAGAACTACCTTAACCAGAGGAGGGATCCAAAGGAATCCACCCCGAAGCGACTAGCAGACCTTTATTGGGTAAACTACCTTAATTAATTGACAAATACTTTAAATACAGGGTGTTGAAAAGTAAATCCCCATTTTATAATACTAATAATTTATTTTTAAGTTTAATTTTTGCAAGAATTGGATATTAAAAGAAAAGCGTTTAGAATGAAGTTGTATTTAAAATTTGATATAAGCACAAGATTTTTGCTGATGTAAATGCCTAGAGGTACATCATTTACATCAGCAAAAAACTAGCAAAAATCATCAACAAAAAAAGATATAGATTTAGACGACGGACTCATAATCCTAAGAATCTGTAGCGATAAAAATACGGAAAATACAAGAAAACAAATTATAAACATTTTCAATATTCTTAGATAATCAACAGACAGAAAAACAAAACTAAAAATAGTAAATTTCTTAGATATAACACTCAATTTGAGCAGCAGCACATACAAACCTTACAAACAGAAAAAAACATCCCATATATATCAACAAACAATCAATCACCCTCCAAATACATTCAGATAAATACCCATATCTCTAAACAAAAGACTAAGAATTAAAGTAACATAAAAGTATTCAATGAAAACAAAGAAAGTCAGCACTAAAAATAGTGGACAGTTAAATAAACTTGAATACACAAAAGAAAAGAAAAACCAAACAAAAAAACAATAGAAAATGAAACATAATCCGGTTTCATCTACTCCAAAACAACAAAATAAAAACAAATATTGTAAAAAATATTTTTCAACATAAAAGAAAAATACTTGCCTAAGCACAACAAACTATCAAAAATGATTAATAAAAACACAGTAAAAATTTATTTATTAACTATAATTGTTACAAAAACATAGATATGAGAGGAAAGTGATTAGCATGAGGTTTGTTTTTTTACATTCGTTATGGCTAGCAGATTTCGCTACCAGCTTCTCGAGTTACCCAGGGATTATGTCAACTAATTTCACCAGGACGTCTTTTGGAATGGAAGACATAACGTCTTCTGTTGGCACTTCAAGTTCTTCCAAAATCTTGGTTTGGTATAGTAGATTTGCTTGTTTAAGCAAACACATAGTTATTTAGTATTTTATTATTTCATTGAAAGATTCTAACCGTTTACATTGTTTTGTAAAAAAATATTATTTTTTTTATAACAAGTTCGCTTGATCTTTTTATACATTATTTTCACTAGAATTTTAAATGGAAATATATTTAATTTACGATTCATACTTATATAGGCACACAGTCATACCATGATTATTTCATACACATACATTCATACATGATTCTTTCATACACATACATTCGTACATGATTCTTTCATACACATACATTCTCACGTTATTTAGAATGTGGGGTTCCAGAACACCCGGATTAAAAAGGGAGATTGTAAAGCGGGATATCCGGTCCACAAAACACAACACAAATTTCAAGAAAAGACAACGCTGCAATAAATTTTGTATAAAAATATGAAAATTTTGTATTTGACAATATCTATACAATATAAACAATTTGCACAATTCTTTGTATCTTTTGTTTGATAAAAAAGTGTTTTTTATATTTGTGTGTTAGTTAAATATAAAAGTGTCTTTTAGTTTTGAACGAATGTTGGTTGAAGATAAAAATGTCTGTTTTGAGTCTGTAATTAAACAGAGTAGTAGCACAAAGTTTCTTTCCTTTTTATGTATCAGCCGCTAAGCAGATGGAAAAGACAAGTGTTTTAAATTGTGTTGAAAAGGAGTGTGAATGAGAATTACCGAAGAGAGAGAGAGAGTAAAACGAAGATGGAAATAATTGGTAGAATCTTTGTGTAAAACGATGAATCAGTTTACTTAAATTAGTAAGTATGTGTTAATTCTCCTTTCTGGTTGATGTAAAAGGTTTTATGGCCGTTGCAGGTGTGTTGTTTCTTCTTTCTTCTTCACATTCGTGGCAGATTGGTCAGTGACGGATTTCTTTGTCGGTACTGGTCTCTTTAATGTCGGCGTATATCTGACTGTGTGTATATGACACTGCGCCTTTCGGGATTGACTGGTGTGGCTGACTGTCTCAATGACTGACAGATTGACTGCTTGCTTGAGTGACGGATCGACTAACTGCTGTCTCTCACTGACCCTTTTGCCTGACTGACTGTGACCGGTCAGAGGACCTCCTTAAATGTTGAATTCTGGTCACGTAGGAGGATCCCAGAACGATTTTTTCTTTAGCTGTGAAAGAAACCGTTTCGCTGATGTATTTTGAATGTTTCGATTTGTCAACCAATCAGAATATAGTGTATGGCTTTGCACACTGACTTGTGAAAAAGAAAAGCTTTTAGCCGTTTGGATCCTCTTTTACGGGTGTGCAATTTTACTTTGGGTTTTTCCCAAATGTTGTAGTCGTTTGAATTTGATTTTTCGGGTGTGCAATTTATTCTGTGTTTTTTTTAGCTTGTTGATGGATGATATAGTATTTGTATCCTATAATAATAGAAAATCGTTCCATCACTTGACACGTGTTTACTGACTCATAAACGAACACATTCACACATGATTTCTCTCAACACATACATTCATAACTGTTTCTCTTATTTTATTTTTTAAAAATTTCGTTCAGTCACTTGACGCATGTATACAATACTTGTTACGTACTATGGAAGAAAACGTATTTTGTCACTGTCATTCACACATACTAATAGTATCGGCATTTTCACACACTTAGTCCGTCTATGGTTTTGATGCGCTTAACACACACTGTTATATATACTTATATTCGTAATAAACATCTAATGTTTTTATTACGCCTTGGCACACACACTTAAACACACACAAGTTTTTCTTCTTCATTTAATATTCATCTATTGCTTTATCACAGGTGACAAGTATCTGACCACTGAAACTATTCCTCAATCAACATACTGTCTTTTGGCTTTTTAAATCATTCATCTTTAATAAATCTCTGAAGACGCTTGTTAGAGGTGAAACATTTTAGATTAAAGACACTTTTTTCCAACTTATTATTTACTTATTATATATATATATATATTAATTATAGTTGTAATATTAATAACAACAGAACTAATTCTGTCAAGATTATCAATAATTAAACTACAACTGAGATCGTCTTGAAACGCACCGGGAACTAACCCGCAGGGAAAAGAAGGGGAAGAAAAAAAAAAGAAACAAACGAAATACTTGAACAAAAAGTCAAGCATTCGTGAGAAAGAAAAAACAATTAGATTTTCGATTTATATATATATATTGTTAAATATAAGAGACAATGAATGTCTACTATGTTTAATCATGAGCCATTCTAAACATCGTATTTTGGCTTTAATTTCAGGGGGAAATATATGCAAAAATTGTACAGCATTTGGATAATTTTTATTAAGTTGGTTCTGTGTTTTCGGCTCACATGAGCTATCTTCAGAGAGGTTACAAGGACGTTAATATAAAAAACATCCACATATATATATGTATGTATGTACGTACATATATATATATATATATATATATATATATATATATATATATATGTCCAGTCCGTAAACGGCGAGGATAATCCAACAAGATCAACTTAATATAAAATATTAGCTTCCGGCAAAATTTTTTGTACCAGATGGAAGGAATATTGTGTGGTCTGATGAAATGAGCTAATTTAGCTCATTGAAATGAATTATAATTTATAACCAATTTAAATGACTTGTTGAGTTTTCCTTTATATATATATATATATATATATATATATATATATATATATATATATATATAAAGACAAATAACAGACGACCTCTGAATATTTCTTTTCATATATTTTTAGCTTGTACGCATTCTGGAATTTACTCAAACGTTCGAAATTCTTATTTACCAATGAGTAACAACTACTTATGTCGCTTTCAGAAAACAGTGTGGTTCTGTGGCAAAGTTGTTATCTGGGTCTAACGCATTTAGATGCGCCTATTTGAGGAGCTTTCCAACGTGCTGTTCCCAAGGCGACTCAGCCTGATCAGAAGACGGCGCAGAGCAGCGCACGTCATTTTCATCACCAAGTGGCAAAGACGCGCCAGGCCAGGCCAACTTGAAATTTCATCTACTAATAACAACAGCTTCTCAAGTAAATTATACGTTGCAATAAATTATATCTTTGCTTACTTCCTTACCGGTTCATGATAGTTGCAGGGATCAGCAAAGCGTGCGTTTCAGACATTTGAGCCTTTTTTTGGATTGGTTCTGATGGTAATAAGTCGGTTTTTAAGCCTGACGCTAATCATAGTTTTTCGGTTACAAAGAAAAAACGTCACGGTCGGGGCGGGAAGAAGAGACGAGAAGACCGAGGAAGATAGACAAGAAATGTAAAATAAAGAGTTAGATAAATAAAATAAAAAATAAACAAAAAACGGTGAAATGGGACACGTTTTAATCAAAAGAATTGATTTTTTTAATGACTTCCGTCGGTCGGACATTTAACTTTCATTGGTGTTTTCTTTTCTTTGTCATATTGTTTAATAATTCCTTTTTATTTAAATCTGAAGAGGTAATAGTTAAAATATTCGTGTGTTGGAATGATATTATAAAGAGAAAACGAATTTAGAACTAATCAGCATTTTATGGAAAAAAAAGGAAATTTTATTATTTTAATATATGTCACTGTCATAGGATTCTCTGTTTCTCTCCCTTTTTATCTCTCATATCTCTTTATATCTTATTTCATTTCACAATCAATTTTCTATAATTCCCTCTCTTTTATATTTCTCTCTTTTAACTCCCTTCTCTCTACCGCCCTCTTTCTATTGATATCTATCTATCTATCTATCTCATTCGCTTCATTTCTATTTCTATCTATCTATCTATCTATCTATCTATCTATCTATCTATCTATCTATCTATCTCATTCTCTTCATATCTATCTATCTATCTATCTATCTATCTATCTATCTATCTCAGTCTGTTTATATCTATTTCTATCTATCTATCTATCTATCTATCTCAATCTATTCATATCTATCTATCTATCTATCTATCTATCTATCTATCTATCTATCTATCTATCTCAATCTGTTCATATCTATCTATCTATCTATCTATCTATCTATCTATCTATCTATCTATCTATCTCCGTCTGTTTATATCTATCTATCTATCTATCTATCTATCTATCTATCTATCTATCTATCTCAGTCTGTTTATATCTATCTATCTATCTATCTATCTATCTATCTATCTCAGTCTGTTTATATCTATCTATCTATCTATCTATCTATCTATCTATCTATCTGTCTGTCTAATTATACTCGTATCTATCTATCTATCTATCTATCTATCTATCTATCTCAATCTATTCATATCTATCTATCTATCTATCTATCTATCTCAATCTATTCATATCTATCTATCTATCTATCTATCTATCTATCTATCTATCTATCTATCTATCTATCTATCTATCTCAGTCTGTTTATATCTATCTATCTATCTATCTATCTATCTATCTATCTATCTATCTATCTATCTATCTATCTGTCTAATTATACTCGTATCTATCTATCTATCTATCTATCTATCTATCTATCTATCTATCTATCTATCAACAATATAGATATTTCGACAAAAATGCGATCGACAGTGGTGATTTCGGAAGATGATATATAACGAAATGGATTAAGTCCGACATATTTTTAATTTATTCGTTTATAGATTATTTTTAATAGATATTTTATTTTAGTAGATGCTCTGAGTTTTTTTTTTTTTATAAGTAAACAGTTTATTTATTTATATTTACTAGTCTGAATAATCGAGAAATATGTGTCTCTCCGGCAGGATTCGAACCCGTATCCCATAGGGTAAACCGTCATTACATCTGATATGTCTTAACCACTCAACCATTTGGGTACCTCTAGGTGATGTAATGGTTAGCATCTTGTCTCGCTAGAATCATTACAATTGTGTAGTGAGTTCGATCTTCACTGGGTGACCTATAATGTCGGCTTTGTGCCACATCTAAACACCGCTTAGAAAATCCACTTAACTACTTAATCATTAAAATTTATGTTTAAATACATTAATTAAAAATGTATAGACAAAAGATTTAATCCGTTTCGTAACGGATTTCGTAAATAAAATGTTTCCATTCAAATACAAAAAATTAAAAGATATGAACATTTAAAAAAATCGAGAAAATGTGTGTTTAAAAGCATTATTTCTGGTTTTAATGGTTAGTCTTACGTGGTCGAGCGGTTTATTAAGTAGTTCATTGCTGTGCTTGGTTATTGTTTTTTCTATATTTTCCATGAAGCTGTATCTGGTTTTGACTGACTTTTTATTAATAATTTTTGATAGTTTGTTGTGCTTAGGCAAGTGTTCTTTTATGTTGAAAAATATTTTTTACGACATTTGTTTTTAAATTGTTGTTTTGGGGTAGATTAAACCAAATTATATATTTCATTTTCTATTGTTTTTTGTTTGTTTTTTCTTTTCTTTTGTGCATTCAAGTTTATTTTAGTATCCGCTATTTTTAGTGTTGACTTTCTTTGTTTTCATTGAATACTTTTATGTTAATTGAGTTAGTAGACAGTCTTTTGTTTATAGATATGGGTATTTATCTGAATGTATTTGGAGGGTGATAGAATTTTTGTTGATGTTTATGGGGTTCTTGTTTTCTCTCTGTAAGGTATGAATGTGCTGTTGCTCAAATTGAATGCTATATCAAAGAAATTTACTATTTCTAGACTTGTTTTTAAGTCTGTTGTAAATCAAAGAATGTTGAAGATGTTTCTAATTCGTTTTCTTGTATTTTCCGTATTTTTATCGCTACAGATTCGTAGAATTATGAGTCCGTCGTCTAAATCTATATCTTTTTTTGTTGATGATTTTTGCTAGTTTTTTGCTGATGTAAATGATGTGATTTACATCAGCAAAATACCTCTAGGCATTTACATCAGCAAAACTTTCGTGCCCATATCAGTTTTAAATACAGCTTCATGCTGAGCGCTTTTCTTTTATATCCAGTTATTGTAAAAATTAATAAATAACTTCTTCTTATTATAAAACGGGGAGTTACTTTTCAACACCTTGTACATAAAGAATTTGTCAATTAATTAAGATAGGTTACCCAATAAAGGTCTGCTAGTCGCATCCGGGTGAATTCCTTTAGAACCATCCTCTGGTTAAGGTAGTTCTTTCTTGCGTACCTAGTTAATGTGAATGAGTGTGATTCCTGGCCTGTTTTCCGGCATTGTCTTTTGTTATGATCCAGGTCAAGATTCCCAACCTCCCCCAGTTTTTTTTAATCCTGTTGTTTTTATCTCGACTGGGTCAGAATTTTCATTTCTCCAACCCGTATTTAATTTTTTCGCCTACCCGTCTCCCTTAGCAAGAGAGCCTCTTGATTTTGTCATAAGGACAGAATACAGCGGCCTCTTTATTTTTGTGGGTTGGCCGTGTTCAACTATTATCAATGTATTTATTTTGTATATTAAGTTGAAATTTTGTTTGATTTTCTTTCTTTCATGTACACCCACCTCATTTCATTACATTTCATGTGTAATTTTTACCTATTTTTGTAGTTATATTGTATTTATTGAAAATATTTTTTAGAAATTGATGTAGGGAGTACCCCTTTTTTAGGTTCCTTGAATGTGTGAGGTATTATGGTGGATGGTAACTTGATTGGCAATGAATGGGTCATTATGGTGAATGGAATATTGTAAAGAGTGATTGGGTCGTTAGTCGGATTAGCTACGTATAGGAGAGTTACTGAATACCATCCCAACATTTTGTTTCCCCTCCCCAAATTGGCTTTGTGCCACAACAATGTATTACATTGTAAATAAAGTTCACCCTATCTTGTTTAAAGTGTTTGCATTTCATTGTGCTTAAATGTCTTTTGATTTGTGGTGCAGTGCATATCAAATTAGAACAAGAAATCGGGGAGCCGAGTTCGAATTCCAGTTGAATCCCTTGTATTTACTTACGCGTAAAAACCCTTGCGAAAGGTATTAATTCGTCTCTTCCCTCCAGTTATGGATTAAATAACACGACAGATAGAGTTCTATAGCCTTGGTCGGCAATCAGTCTACTGAGAAAATGTAATGGCAACCCATTGTGAGATAATCATCTGCCCAGTCATTCATGTCTCTTTAGAGACATGATCGCCCAAGCCTGTATTACGTATGGCACTTAACTGACTGAATGAATATAATAGTTGAAAACATGATTAAGGCTTCTACTGCTCATAAAATGGGGGATCATTTTTATATTGTTATGAATTAATAAACCGATCCCCTACTAATTACTACTTAATAATATATAACTCTTACCCCTATAGATATGGGTCAAATAATAGGACAGATTGGGTTCTATAGCTATGGTCGTCAATCAATCTACCGCCGAATGTAATGGCAACCTACTGTTGGATAATCTTCTGCTCAGTCAGTTATGTCTCTTTCGAGACATGATCGCCCAAGCGTGTATTATATATGGCACTTAACTGACTGACTGAAGTGCCTGTATTTTCGCATTTTCTGCGGCGTAGTAGTTTTTCTTTTATCACGCCAAAGTTATATTCATTATTGGCATTATCGATAGTGGGTTGTGAATTTTGTTTTGCCATATTTTGTTATTATGGTATGGAATGGATTTTCTGTAACCCAGGATTGAAACCCGACCGAATTGGCGTCAGTCGGCGATGCTACCTCTGAGCTATGGGTGCTCGGTAGAAGAAGGTAAACTTTTAGCTTATAATGTATCATAGGCCAGTAACCAGAGTACTCTAATTCATTACTGAATGAATATCCAGGTGAATAGGACCCCAAGGTGTTACTATTTTGAGTACCCCCGCATTTATTTTATTATAAACACTGCTCAATATAACAAATGCTATGGAGCTTAATATTACCATATAATCATGAATTGTACATTGCTACTCGGAAATTTCTATGTTTCGAGATAGATTCTCTTCATCAGGCAATTTTGGATGTTGGTTGTTAAAATGATTTGCATTTTAAATACAAAGAATCCTCGGTTTCCTATTTAACTAATCAGAGTATAAAAAGGTATTATCTTTCTTCACCCCTGTTTATGCTTCCAAAGAGAGGAGGTCAAAATATGAGCAAAGAGTGAGAAGCAATGAAAATAAAATGAAAAAGAAAAAGAAAAATAATATTTGGTAAAAACAGGTTGACATTTTGACCGATAGTGGGGGGGAAGGAAGGAAAGAAGAAAGGGAGGGAAAGAAAAAAAGAAAAGAAAAACAGTAGGTATGTGTTCCCTAAGAATTACTGGCCAAATTCCAAAGCGAATCTTTACTCTGATATATATATATATATATATATATATTATAAAAAGAAAAAGCCAACACATAATAATATCAGTTCCAAACGCGACTACAAATTACTTATAGTATTTTACTGTACTTGAAAAAAATATAAAAAAGATTCCCAACACTATAAATAGGCATATATAAGAATCTACATATTTAGTTAAAACGAACAAAAAAATGAATGAGGTTGGTTAATAGAATAGCCTAAAGTACTTGGATATTTCGAACATTTGGACAGTTATTACACACTTTATGTCCAAAAAAAGAAAACACATTTACGAATGCAGAAAAATTGAATAAAAGTAAACTTGCCAGTGTCTTTAATAAAACTCATCCATCTATCTATCTATCTATCTATCTATCTATGATTTTGGACTGCAACCTCTCTTTAATATGTTTCATAACAAGACTGTAATTGTTTTCGTTTTAAATTGTATTTTTGTATGCATACAGTGTTTTCTTTTCTAAATTTAATCAGTTCAAAATTTGTTGATTTTGAATGCTATCGCCTAAACAATATATATATATTTAGCAACCGCTAATGGCTCTCGACATCTTCCTTTATATGGTTACTCTCAATCTTCTTTGTCTCTTTTCTTCCTCTATTCTCAAAATCATACAGTCGCTTGTTTACCGTTTCCTTTTTTTCAATATTTTTCCTCGATATGTCTTGTGTTAAATGCTGTGAAAAATTGCCAATTACTCGGATACATTCCTTTTTGAGGATTTCCCTGATTTTTGCTGTGATTGCTGCTTTCAGTTCACCAATCGCTTGAGGGTTGTTCTGGTACACATTATACTCCACAAATATAAATCTGGTAGTTTCATGTCCTGTACTGCATCAATGTTCGTTTCTGTTGTAGCACTCATGCTCCGACCAAAATAAGTGTCCATCAGACATCTAGACTTTGCACAGTCCCGTGCTCTCTAAACTTCTGAACCCAGTCAAAACTTCTACTTTTTTTTAGAGCATGACGTCAGTCTATCATTTATTGGCATAATAGACTTCCACGCAAAATGTCTTTTTCTTGGTTGACCAAGACATATTGGGTAAGATTATTCCATTATTTCATTATGTACAAAGGTAACTTATATACCCTGAAAGAGAAAAGACGAAAAATTATTTTAACAGTTTTATTAAAAACTTGGCAGGTTTTGTTTTTTAGGGGGTCAACCTGTATATTCTTGTTAGTTCTCAGGCAATATTAAGATATTTTTGGTTGGTATTTCAGTTGAGATAAAGGCTCAAGTTCGATGGCTGAATTACTTCTGAGTTACAACGTACTTCACTATGAAACAATAAGCTTAGAATATTCTTTTTTTTTTCAGTTATTTCAAAGTCTTTGGGCAAGAATTTCACTGAACCGGGTAATTAGCTTTAGTTCTTCATTTTATACGTTCAAGAAGTTTGTGTTGCTGGGAAGAATTTCAATATTGAAGGATCTAAAAAGGAGAAAAGAAGTATTATAAACGGGTTTGTGAATTCTGTTCATAATTTCTCTTGGAGTAACACAAAGGCAGCGGAAATAGTATCTTTTCTTTTTCTAATTTTGTTTTTAGTTCTTTATTCCTTTTATTCGCTATTCTCTTTTGTAGTTTTTCTTTGTTTTACACATACAATTCTTTCTGGTTCGCTATATTTATTTTCTCCATTTCTTCCCCTCTCCCCTTTTCATTTTCCGTCTACGCTTTTTATTCCAGTAATAATTCGGATTAGCTTTCAGGTTTTCGATTTGATCAGCGTTGATGTACAAAAGAACAAGATTCTCTTCGATGGATTATCTCGAATCTAAAGGCGGTCATTTAGCCATTGAATTATACAAAAGAATTATGAAGAAACATTTTTAGAAACATTATCGTAAATAAATTAAATTCAAGAAAAAGGTGTTGCTTGAAATCTTCAAATAAAATTTTACCAGTTTGTCACTCCATCGTAACGAGGATCGTTGTATTCATTGCTTTCACCAGAGCGTTTCGTGTCATATATTTTACTGACCAGTTGGATTCTCTTTTTATAAATATATTTTTATTCAAAATTTTATGATAAGTTAATTGTTTTCTGTTCCTTGAATTTCATCTTCCTTGTTTTAAAATATTTGTATACAGTACTGTGCAAAAGTATCAGGACAAGAACTATTTTATCTTTTATAAGGCATATTGACAGAAAATAAACAATTTAATTAAAGTAATTTTATTTGATTTACTCAACAAATGCTTTAACAAGAAAAATACTTGTTATAAAATAAATTCAATATTTAGTATTGCTTTGAAACAGTAAAATAATTGCGACAGTTTACCAATCACGCCAAGTGTATATATATATATATATATATATATAGTCAGTTAAGCGCCATACGTGAAATACGCTTGGGCGATCATATCTCGAAAGAGACATGACTGACTGGGCAGAAGATTATCCCGCAGTAGGTTGCCATTGCTTTCTGCGGTAGATTGGTTGCCCAGCCAAGGCTATAGAACCCAATCTGTCCTGTTATTTAACCCATAACTGGAAGGAAGAGACGGATTAATACCTTTCCCAAGGGTATTTGCGAGTAAGTGAATACAATGAATTCAACTGGAATTTGAACTCGGCTCCCCGATTTCTCGTTCCGAGTCGATATCCACTGTACCACAAACAGTACTGTGCAAAAGTATTAGAACAAGAACTATTTTATCTTTAATAAGATATATTGACAGAAAATAATTTAATTGAAGTAATTTTATTTGATTTACTCAACAAATGCTTTAAAAAGAAAATTTGTTACAAAATAGATTTAATATTTAGTATAATAGCCTTTCGCTTTGATCACAGCGCTCATTCTGTCAGGCATTGATATCACAAGCTTCTTTAATGTATCTAATGGTATCTCCTGCCAAGCAGCTTGTATTTGTTCCCAAACTGTCTCTTGCGAAGTAACATTAGTTTTATCAGTTTTTTTATCGAAAATATCCCATAAATGTTCAATATAGTCGTTTCAAAATAACTTGTTTAATAGAAAATAGGAAAAATGAAATATAACTTCTTTTTAATACATTTCTTTTACACCTAATTTTAAATAATCAATATTTATTAGCAATTTACTTGGCTTTTCACTCTGTATTTGAATTTCAGTGAGGTTTTTAGAAAAATCACCTCTGTCCTAATACTTTTGCACACTACCGGTAGTGTGCAAAAGTGTTAGGACAGGGGTGATATTAAAGTTTATTTTGATGCCTCATGAAAAATAAAATAGTTCTTGTCTTAATAGCTTTGCACACTACTGGATATTATGCGAATATATATTTTTTAAAATGTATCTTCTTTTTCATGTGCCGTGTCTTTTCAGGGCGAAGGTGATCATGGATTTCCACTTGGCTCTGTCTCTTGTCACTCTGAAAAATTCTTCCTCTTGGTAACTCTCCCAAACCCCGCTCTGCCATCCATTTGCTCAGGCCTTTCAGGTCTAGTGCTACTTTGCCTGTCTCTAATTTCCTCTATCCGTCCTGTGAGTATTAAATTCTCCAGGCCCTCCTTCCTCATTACATATCCCAGAAACCTCATCTGTCTCTAAGTATGAGTTTTCTCCTCGTTTCCATCCTCCCTAACACCTCGTTGTTAGTCACGAGCTCAGTCCATGGCATCCTCAGCATCCTTCTGTAAAACCATATTTCTACTGCCCGAATCCTCTCATTCATCCCTGAGATAATCGTCTAACATTCACAGCTATACAGGATAGACATCACATAGCAATCCAGGACTCTCTTCTTGTTTCCAATGAGATTTTCTTCTTTCTCAGTACTCTGGTGGTCCTGGGTATGACGGTAAACTGCATCTGGCAGCAATGCCTCTTATTGTGAGATCGTGAGGAGCATGGAACCACCTCTTAATTGCTGTTGTTCACAGGTCCACCCTAATCCAGGCTGGTACCACCTGTTAGGGTCCCAGCTATGGGTAAATAGTTAACCCCCAAACTGGGGTCAATACACTATGAAAGTACAAAAATAGACCTTTATAGAAATATATACACTTTTGAAGGAAAAAAAAACTACCAACAGTACATTTTTGAAGGAAAAAAATTACTACCATAATATATTTTTGAAGAAAAAAATTATTGCCATAATAAATTTTTGAAGGAAAACAATTATTACCAGTAATATTTTTATAAATACACAATTATAAAACATCATCAGTTTTCTAAAATAAAAACTAAAAATAATTAATCAAAATTGACTAAATCAACCTTCTCACGATTACCGAATTTAAAAAAAAAATACATTTAAAACCTCAAATTTTTTGCATTAAATAAACCACAGAGGTTGGTATCCCGTAAAACAAAACTCATAGTATTTTGGTTAGTTTTTGAAATGCATCCTTGGATCTCAATGTCGCACTTTCCATCCTCTGTAAGAACACTTCCCAGGCATTCAAATTTCTTTACTGGTTTTATTTTAGTTTCTACAATCTGTAGTGAGCATTTTGGGGTTATCTTTTTGCTGATGACCATACATTCAGTTTTATAATGCTTAGTCCTTTCTTCTTGTTTTCTCTTGCTACCTTCTGTAGGAATTCCTGCATTCTCTTTTCTGTGTCTGCTATCAACACTGTGTCATCTACGTATCTTACATTGTTGAGATTTTGGCCACCAAAGACGAATCCTGGCAAGGGTTGTATTTCTCTCTGAATTTTTTGGCTGTATATGATGAATAGATCCGGTGAGAAAACATATCCTTGTCTTACGCCCTTTTCTATTTTTGCATACCTGCTGAATTCACTTCCCATTCGTACGCAAGCGTTTTGCTGCCAATATAGATTCTTAATTATCCTAACGTGTTTTCTGAAAATATCGAGTTTGTCGAACATCTCTATCAAGCCTTTGTGTCGTACTTTATCAAATGCCTTTGTGTAGTCTTTAAAGCACAGACGCAAGTCCGTCTGCATTTCTGTTGCACTTTATGAAAATATAAGCAAAACATGAGTCCATCCAAGTAGCTTCATTTTTTGTTATATTTTTTTATTTAACATTTTTCACTTATTTATAATTTATTCGTTTCTGTCTCGTGTTTTAACTATCCGTCCGTGCGTGGAATACTGCTGTCATATATGGTCAAGTGCACTGCTGTTCTCGACAGGCTCCAAAGGAAAATCTGTTATGTGATAGGTCTCAACCTGGCAGCTCGACTCCAGCCACTTCCTCCCCAGCAGGATATGGCTTCCCTCTATTCTACAAATATTTTCATGGCTTCTGCTCCGACGAACTTAAACGATTGGTGCCCCTGCCACATGAGTTTACTCGTGCAGCCAGACTCGCAACAAGGTCCCACCCATTTACAGTTGGATCAACCAAATGCAGCCGCCACTTCTACTCCATCAGCTTCTTTTCTCCCCTTTCCCGTCTGTGGATTTCCCTTCCCTTCCATATACTTACTTTCCTGACAGCTACAACCTCAAGGAAATTAAATGCAATGTCAATACCCATCTCTTATCCACTTGACTCTAGTTCTTTCTACATCACTCTGTATATATCTTCCTTTCTCTCTACCTTCGCAACTGTCTTCACACCTGTGTTCTTATCCTTCTCTTACCCTTTCTCTGACACCCCCTGTAACTGATACGTCTTTCTATTTACTCTCTTCCTGTCTAAACCTTTGCTCCTATGTAGCTCCCTGCGCATCAGTAGCAGTATCGCCTTGCTTGGGGTGAAAAGATTAAAAACAAATTATGTGAACATATACGTTTTAACGTCATAATAACGTTACATATAAATGTCTGTGTTTACCTATGTATGTTTTGCTTTATTCTGAATTTCGCAAAATTTTGAGAAAAGTGAAATAGAACTATTTTAGAACAGCTTGGATGAAACATCTCTTATAGAACAAAGTTTTCGAGGGTGAAGTGAATTTTATCGGTTCCTTTTAAATACAAGTCTTAAGAAATATATTGAACTCGAGTAATAGTATTTACTCGGATGTTTGTTTATACTAGAGAATCCAAGGTAGGCGTTTCTCCTGTGACTTCCGTAGTAAGTAGGCTTTTACGGTGGAGTTGATAATTTCAAACTCAATCAGCTTTAAATTCAGTGTTGTTATTCACCGAGACTAGTTGGATACCAAAACTTAAAAGTCCCAGCTGTTATTAACTTCTAGCTGGGAGATAGATAGATAGATAGATAGATAGATAGATAGATAGATAGATATAATCATAGATAGATAGAGAGAGAGATAGAGAGATAGATAGATATAATCAATAGATAGATAGAGAGAGAGACAGAGAGATAGATAGATATAACTAATAGATAGATAGAGAGATAGAGAGATAGATAGATAATCATAGATAGAGAGAGAGAGAGAGAGAGATAGATAGATATAATCGAGATAGATAGAGAGAGAGACAGAGAGATAGAGAGATAGATAAATATAATCATAGATAGATAGATATAATCATAGATAGATAGATATATAGATAGATAGATATAATCATAGATAGATAGATAGATAGATAGATATAATCATAGATAGATAGATAGATAGATATAATCATAGATAGATAGATAGATAGATAGATAGATAATCATAGATAGATAGATAGATAGATATAATCATAGATAGATAGATAGATAGATAGATAGATATAATCATAGATAGATAGATAGATAGATATAATCATAGATAGATAGATAGATAGATATAATCATAGATAGATAGATAGATATAATCATAGATAGATAGATAGATAGATAGATATAATCATAGATAGATAGATAGATAGATATAATCATAGATAGATAGATAGATAGATATAATCATAGATAGATAGATAGATAGATAGATATAATCATAGATAGATAGATAGATAGATATAATCATAGATAGATAGATAGATAGATAGATAGATATAATCATAGATAGATAGATAGATAGATAATCATAGATAGATAGATAGATAGATAGATAGATATAATCATAGATAGATAGATAGATAGATAGATAGATAGATATAATCATAGATAGATAGATAGATAGATAGATAGATATAATCATAGATAGATAGATAGATAGATATAATCATAGATAGATAGATAGATAGATATAATCATAGATAGATAGATAGATATAATCATAGATAGATAGATATAATCATAGATAGATATGTAGATATAACCATAGATAGATATACATAGATAGATATAATCATAGATAGATATAATCATAGATAGATACATAGATAGATATAATCATAGATAGATATAATCAGATATATATAATCATATAGATAGATATAATCATAGATTGATAGATAGATATAATCATAGATAGATTGATAGATAGATATAATCATAGATACATAGATATATATAATCATAGATAGATAGACATAATCATAGATAGATATATAGATATAATCATAGATAGATAGTAAGATAGTAAGAGAGATGCCTTTTTAAAGATTTTGTGTGAAAACGATTGAAAAGCCTCGAATAGAATTTTTACTCGACATAAAAATCACTAACCTGTTTTCATTTTCGAGTTTTCCTTCTCCTAGACTTGTTTCCAACCAAAGCTATAAATTCTCGTCTGAACTGCTATAAACTTTTAACTGGGTGAAGGTGGATAAAAGAGAAATATGTAAACTTTTCTAAGAGTATTAAAGTGAAAATGATGTCATAGAACCTGGATGAAATTATAACTCGACATATCAATCGGTGACCAGTTCTGAATTTCCTTCTCCTAGATTGGTTGCCAACGAAAGAAAGAGAGCGCATATAGTGGGGGAAAAATATTGATTTCTTTCTATCCGGGACTATTTTTGCGAATGTCAACCCAACGCCCTTGTTTGCAATTCGAACTCGACACGCTAATCCCATTCTTCCGCGGAAACAACCGTTACGTTTGAAACTGTATTTATGTGAAAATACAAATATCACTGACGCAAGTTCGTCTAATTCTGCCATTATTTTTATAATTCTCATTTATTTTCGTTCTTTCTTTCCTGCGAAACGTTTCATAGTTTGCCAAGATGGCTGTTGTGAAATACACATTCTAGAGAAAAAAACAACTTGCTCTTTGGCAAATCAACACAGATGAAACCTACATTAAAGGAAGGAAGATAATTTGAGTGAATAAATAAGCGAAAAAAAATAATAAACATTGGAAATATAATTTAAAAAATTACTTTGTGAAATATTTGACGGAACTGCAAAGAGAAAGGTAAACTAGAATGAAAACTGAATGCGATTCGAAAGGAAGTTGGATAACAAATATCTTTGATAAGATTTATTTTTCTATCGGAATTTATTTACAAAAAAATGATGAATATTTTTTAAATAATAGAAGTACCTTTCTTCTGTTGGAATTTCTCCTTGTAGAATTAGCATTCGCTTTTTCTCGCTGAGTTTGTTTCATATTCTTTATTTCAAGGATTTTCTTTTGATCACGAACGATTGATGTATACACTGATATCTTCTTTTAGGTATGATTGAACTCTGACAGAACAACATGAATTGGCAATCCGTCTATCTATTTATTTTTTCTATCTCCCCCTCCCTCCGCTCTCTCTCTCTCGTTGTCTCTCTCTATGTCTGTCTGTCTGTCTGTCTGTCTGTCTGTCTCTCTCTCTCTCTCTCTCTCTCTCTATATATATATATATATATATATATATATACAAAGGGTGCGATGGATAAATTATCGTCATTTTATATTTTTAATTTCACGCATGCGCGATGTTTGTTTTTGATTTTAGCGACTGCAAAGTATAGTTGGGTCAGTTGGGCAACTTTTGTGGGAGAAAACAACCATTATGACGAAAATTTATTTCGCCAGAAACGACATGCTGTACTGCTTGGCATTCACACCGGAATCTCTAATACGAACATTTCAGCGTGTTTAGGTGTCAATCTGAGGACAATGCAGAGGATCC
Organism: Ascarosepion bandense; assembly: GCA_037127315.1. Lineage (NCBI taxonomy): Eukaryota > Metazoa > Mollusca > Cephalopoda > Sepiida > Sepiidae > Ascarosepion > Ascarosepion bandense. Next base: position 1,776,812 of record JBBBDQ010001604.1, read on the forward strand.
GGAAAGATTTGGATGAGTCTAATGGTGATTACGAATGAGTTTGGAGCAATCCCAGGTAATAGCGACGTTGTGTTTCCGTTCATCTTCCCACCGAGCCTTAAAATAAACAAGCAGGCCTACCTCAAGTACCTTGATGAGGAAGTGTTTCACTGAGTCAACAGGATGTCTACTGGAAGACCCTATGTCTGGCAACGGGATTCTGCACCATGCCTCTTAAGATAAAACCCAGTCGTGGCTGTTAAGCAATTTCTGCGACCTCATCATCCCTTACATCTGGCCATCTAACTCCCCAGAGTGCCACTCCTTTGATTATTATGTGGAGTACAGTTGAGCGAGAGATCAACAAAACTCCTTGAAACACCAAAGATAAACTGAAGAGAAGAATTATAGCAGCATTAATCAACTTAATTAAGGAGACTGTCCTGAAGAGATGCACGTGATCGTCTGGAGGCCGTTGATGAAGTCAATGTTGATTTCTTTAAATAAATTTACTCTTTAGTATTTCAAGATATTTTTTGTGTAATACATGTTGGTAAATATAGCTGTTAAATTAAAATGTCCGTGTTATTTTCATTTTTGCGTCATCTAGACGACAGTTCATACATCGCACTCTGTCATTTTACAGTTGAAATTGTAGATGTAACCGTAAGTTCTATGTTAACAGTTTCTTCTCCCACACTTTTCGATTTTAGAATTCTCTTCCGGCATCTTGTTTTTCAGTCAACCATGATCTTCAAAGGCTTAGATCAGTGATTTCCAACGTGGGGCGTACGCCCTGCAGGAGAAAAAATTAACTTTTTAGGAGATAATTCGATTGTTAGGGGTTTTGCTAATAAAAGTCTTTGTTATTGTGATCTATTAGCTCTAACATTCTAATAAAAAAAAAAATTTAGCAATGTTACATATATTTCATTCATCATTTGTCTGGGATTTTTAAATTTTGAAGAACAAAGTTGACTGGAAAGCAAGTGGCTGGAAAAGAGATCCCCAATTAAGAAAATAAACTGTTAGCATAGGACTTACAGTTATATCTAGCCTGGTGATTCTCAACGTGGTGTATTTGATTTTATAGGGGGCAATTCGATTGTTAGGTGTTTTGCTAATAAAAATCTTTGTTATTGTGACCTATTAGCCATAACATTGCAATAAATAAAAATTTAGCAATGTTGCATATATTTCATTCATCATTTGTCTTGGATTTTTAAATTACCATCAATTGCACTGCCACCTGGGGAATAACTTCCATTTTAAAATAATTTTAGAACTTCATTTTGCAAAATTTCCAAATCCTTTAAAATAAAAGCTTAAATCAAAGTATTGGTGTTTTAAGCATCACCTAAAACGGAGTTCACTTTTTACATAAGAATTATATATCAACATATGGGAGGGGGGGACATCAGGATTCTAGAAGTGATTAGGTGGGGCATGGCCAAAAAAAGGTTGGGAAACACTGGAGATGCAATGTTAATCGTTATCTTCTCTCTCATTAACTACTTGTGTTTCTCACTCGTCTTAATAATCTTTTCTTTTTCTCATATCCCCTCATACTCAGTCAGCCCTTGAGTCTTACCTCACTAGACGGCTGGGCTATGACAGTTTCTGTGGTTGAGCGGTCTAAATTTAAGCGGTATATCTGGATCAGATAGTTTTTCTCCAACAAATGGGGACCCACTTTTGAATCATCCTGGAGAGTTTAGTTACTTTAAAAAGTGTTTTCGAGTGTGGAGGCAGCTAGCCGGAATAAACACTGTTTAAAAAGAAAAAAGTAAAAGGAAAACATCTATTTTATACACGAGTACCCACTAAAAACCTAAAAACTATCTATCTATCTATCTATCTATCTATCTATCTATCTATCTATCTATCTATCTATCTATCTCAGGCTGTTTATATCTATCTCAGGCTGTTTATATCTATCTATCTATCTATCTATCTATCTATCTATCTATCTATCTACACGTACATATTTCATTGAAGACAACTTACAAGTCACTACGATTAAGTTCTAATATTATTTTTCTTGCACAAGAGATATTCTTGTACAAGAAACATCTTTTTGTGGACAAAAGAGAGTGAAAAAATGTCCAAATGCTTTTTTGAATAGAGTACTTTCGGTTAATCATGTAGCCTTTATGAAGAATGACATTTTGTTTATCTGCATATATATATATATATATATATATATATATACACTATCGACCATAATTATTAGGCCACCCCAGTGTTTTAAAAGAAATGATGTATTTCATACTATTTTTAGTATTTATTGCCAAGTGGATAATTCTAAATGAAAATAGAATGGTTCTTTGTTATTATTACTTTGCCACATTTTACAAGGCAAGAAATCAAAGATGAACTCGTCCGAATCACCCTAAATGTTCTTTATTCTTTCATTGAGGGAACTGAAATATAGGTAATTATTAAATATTTATAAATTCATCTGATGCCCATATTATTGTTCAGTATTAATAAAAGAACCATTCTATTTTCATTTACAATTATTCACTTTACAATAAATACTAAAATATAGTATGAAATACATCATTTTTTAAAACACTGGGGTGGCCTAATAATTATAGTCAGTAGTGTATATACTTCCGTCTGTTGTTTACTGGGGCAAAGAAGGATTTGTTAAGTTTAACCCATCCAAATTTAAACTGCTGTCTATTTATAATCTGAAAGACTCCTGTTTGTTTTTCATTATTAGAGCTGATGCTAACCTTGAGAAGAGGGAATTGTTGCGTCTTACCAGACTAACATTCTCAGCTAACATAAAGTGGAAAGAGTGTCCATTGCTCCGTCATCTGCTAAGAAAGTTGGTTCACTGTATCGAGCGAGAGTTTTTTCTCTCTCCGGAATCTATCTTACATATCTATAAGTCTATCATTCGTACATGCTTAGAACATTGCTGCCACATATAGTGCGGTGCCCTTGCTATTTACGTCCAGCTGCTTGATAAAACCCAAAGAAGAATCATCAATATTAACGGTCCTGATTTGATGTCGTGGCATCAGTCATTTTTCCACCGCCGTAAAGTTACCCCTCTTTGCCATTTCTATAAGTCCTTCCATGGCAACTGTTTGGGCAAGCTCTTTGCCATTGTACCTGAACTTTATGAATTTAAGCGCTGTAATAGATTGGCCACGAGGCCTCAATAATAAACAGTCGGGTTGGCTAGATATAACAGTAAGTTCTATGCTGTTTCTTTTTCCGCACTTCTTACTAGTGGAACTCCCTTCTGGCTCCATGTTTTCCAACCTACTTTAATCTGCAAAAATTTAAATACAATGTCAGTTGCTTTCTACTGTCCTCCTGATTACTCTTCTTTTCACAGTATTAACATTATTCGGACTATTGTCCTCATCTTTGTTGCCATTTGTACGACGTTTTGGCCTTCTTCAGGTGCTAGGATTTTGAACCGAACCTTTATTACAATCACTGAAGTATATCATCCTTATTCAAAGATGAGGACAATGGTCAAAATGATGTGAATACTGTATATACTTCCTTATCTCAGAAATATAGACAAATAGAATGATCTGTTATTAAACGTCGTACTAATGGCAACAAATATGAGGACAATAGTCCGTATAATGTAAATACTGTAAATAATACCTCATCTAAGAAATATAGACAAATAGAATGATCTATTATTAAACGCCGTACAAATGGCAACAAAGACGAGGGCAATAGTCCGAATAATGTAAATACTGTAAATACTACCTCATTTCAGAAATATAGACAAATAGAATGATCTATTATTAAACGCCGTACAAATAGCAACAAAGATGAGGACAATAGTCCGAATAATGTAAATACTGTAAATACTACCTCATTTCAGAAATATAGACAAATAGAATGATCTATTATTAAACGCCGTACAAATGGCAACAAAGATGAGGACAATAGTCCGAATAATGTAAATACTGTAAATACTACCTCATCTCAGAAATATAGAGAAATAGAATGATCTATTATTAAACGCCGTACAAATGGCAACAAAGATGAGGACAATAGTCCGAATAATGTAAATACCGTAAATACTACCTCATTTCAGAAATATAGACAATAGAATGATCTATTATTAAACGTCGTACAAATGACAACAAAGATGAGGATAATGGTCAGAATAATGTAAATACTGTAAATACTACCTCATCTCAGAAATATAGACAAATACACTTCTTTTGTTTTTGCTCCTTAGTGAAGTTTCTTTTTCCTAATTTTTAACACCCAGTAACATCTTGTGTCTTAGTGGATTTACAGCCTTGCTTGGGGTGAAATAAGGTTTAAAAAGCAAAAATGAATGTTTTGATTATTGATCATAATCCGCACATTGAGCTTATGAAAATCTGAGTATTATTCGTTTAAAATATAAAATTCGAATAAATCGTTTCATCTGATGTCATGATTATCATACAAAAATATCGATTTTTCTTTACCTTATTTTTATGCAAACATATTCTATTTGTCTCAGTTACGGTTTCAAGCTTTTGTCTGAATTTAAATGCTGTTCGTTAAAAAAAACAAAAACAAACTCTGAACTTATTCCCAACAGAAATTACTAATTAAAAAGATACAATTCCACTCACCGTTCATCACTGAAGAAAAAGATGGAGCTCTCTGAACATGAAGGAATCTTTCTTATCAATGGAAGAATTGTTTAAAACTCTAGATCATAGGTTCCCAACCTTTTTGCTGCGATCACCCCAAAATACAATTTCACTATTATCCATTACCCCGATGAACAAATACCCGTCATATAGGAAACTATATTAGTGACAACAATTACAATTTGACTATGATCTGGTGTCTAAAAAGTGGAGAAATTTTAATTTTTTCCTACAAGGCTTGAAAGAAAGATACTTTAAGAGAGATTGGGGTACGAGGAATTCTTCCTTGAAATGCTGTCTCGTTAATAATTTGGCACAGTGTGAAATTATAAGCTAATTACCTCTTCCCAAACCAAACATCCATTACCCCCAAAATATGAGCTCATTACCCCACTGGGTTAATTTACCCCGGGGTTGGGAACCATTGCTCTAGAGATACCTGAAATCGCGGATATTATCGAACATTATAAAGGGTGTAACAGAAATACCTCCCACATTTAAAACGGTCATCTGTGGGATGATACTGAACTTATGCAAATAGTAACAGTGTCTTCATGTTGAAATGTCATACCATTTTCTGGAAAATCATCAGTTATCATCATAACACTGACCGATGCACACCGTACGTTTGCTAATGAATCTTTTTTTAAGACTAATAAATTTTAAAGTGAAACAGAGTTTTTCGTGCTCATTTTACGTGAGGTCGGAATTGTGCTATTTTCCGGAACGAAAATGGATATCGCTTTGGGTTGAAAATTTTCAGGGTCCTACACATTCTGCGCTTAAAAGAAAGCCATCTGGAAGATCTTGTAGCGCTCGAACTTCCGGGTGATTGAAAACTTTAGAAATCATGTACAACAGCTTTATGGCAAATGCAGAGAGCTATTAGGAAGGAGACATTTTTAAAATAAAATTAATAAAAACTGTAGCCCTTCGTTTAAACAAAGTAAAATAATTGTTTTAATGACAGTCGTCTTGATCTTTTTGTCAACCCTCAAAGGTTTTTCTGTCGAACACCGTATATACTATATTTTTCCCAATACATCCATATCTATCATCAAATTTCATTATTGAAGAATGAAGCTGATTTAAATATTTATCATAGAAATAGCTAGGGTCCTCAGAATAGTCTCGCTGTACAAGTTAAATAGATCCGGTGAAAAGACACACCCTTGTCTTACGCCCCTTTCTATCTTTGTATATCTGTTGAATTCGTTTCTTGTCTGTATGCAAGCGGTTTGCTGCCAGTAGAGATTCTTGATTACTGTGACTTTCGCCTTCGCATTATAAATAAAACGTAGGTACACGTCCTTTTTCATTTGTATTGCCTTTTCTTACAGTATCCTAATCATAAATATCGCGTTCCTTGTTCCTATCTCTTACCTGATTGTGCTTCTCGTTCTATTCATCAGAATTCGGATGATGAATTTTGTTATGTGTCTTATCAAAAGAGGTCAACTACCGAAAGAGAAATGGGGTGACGGGATCATAATGTAGATGAGACACATAGGGTAGTCGTGTTATTCAAAAATAAATTAAAAAAGGAAGAAATATGTTCAAAAGACGGCATGAGGGAAAATTCAATCGGAACATGGATAGTAGAAACATGCCTATAGAAAAAGCTATTTCTTTTCTCCGCACTTCTCACTAGTGGAACTCACCTCCGACTCCAACCAACTGTAATCTACACAAATTTAAATGCAATTTCACAAGCTATCTCCTGTCCTCTTGATAACTTACTGAGAATGTTGCATTTTTCCCACTTCCCGCCTGTGGAACTCGCTCCCGTATTCTTGCTTTCCTGACGGCTACAACCTCCAGAAATTTAAATGCAAAGTCAATACACATCTACTAACCACTGGACTCTAGCTCTCTCTCCACCCCTGTATAACCTTCCCTTTCTCTCCACCTATGTATCTGTCATCGCACCTGCTTTCTCAGCTTTCTATTGTTCCTTTCTAACTAGTTTGTACTCCTCACTCTTTTCTAATTAATCTTTTTACATTTATGTAACCCCCTGCACATCAGTGGCGTTTCCGCCTTGCTCGGGGTGAAATGATTAAAAAAAAAAAGAAGCACAATACGCTCGGACGTTGTTTTTCTTTCTTTAAGACTGGTTGGTATAATCTGCATTGCTAGTTTTACTGTTGTATTGGAATGTCCCACACTCCCTATCGCCTATGTGAATTGACTATATTGGCAGCCATGTATAGTGTGCACAAGAGATACCTGCGACTTGCTTTGGTAATTACTATCCTGCCTTCAGATTTCCTGTCTTGCCTAGTGTATTCTCTTAAAATAAACCTTTCTTCTTTCATCTACACACATGTTGCTGTTCTTCCACTCGAGTACCACCTTGTCTGTCTGTAACCTCTTTCAAAGACACAACACTTGGGTAGGAAAACGAGGTGGATTCCTAACTTTCCCAAAATTATTAGTATGGAAATAAATGCAACAGACCGATCTCGAAATTTGAACACGGTTTGTCCATTAAGCTTTTCGCGCTAATACCTTTACACTAGCTGCACATCGACAACAGTCATTAAAGCAGATCAAATATCCAGCGAACTTGAGTGCATTTGAAAAAAATTTGAATTTAGAAACTTGTGGAGTAGTTTTCGCACTGATAGTTATAATAAGTGCTATGTCGGTTGCTCATCGATTTAACAACATCCTAAATGTTAGAAACTTAGTAATCTTCCGCTGTAATTTGACTCCTTAGTATTCGGCTGACTACCGACTAATATCAACTGCCTAGTATTTCTACTGAACTTCAATAGAACTCTAAAGAACTCTCTAGAACATCTAAGAACTCCTATGAACTTCTCAAGAACATCTCGAGTTAACTTCCTGTTAAATCTTATTAATATAGGAGAGAGAGTCCATTATCTGAGGAATAGGTGTTTCACCATAGCAGAAACAGTAGAGGTTTTACATTGAAAAAGAAAATGAGCGTCTTTACTGAATGAGCCGTGACTTCGTCCATCAGAGCAATAATTCTTCTTTTTTTTTGTTGCCCTCCTCTCATCTGTCTTCTGAAAGCCCCACCGCCTGCAATAAAGGCCTAAGTTGGTATTCAAAGTGTAATGTTTGCATATTCCTTCTTGCGGGATAAGCAATAAAGCAGACCGGGCCGTTCGACTGACCTTACCAGTGCGCTTCGAACAATCGAAGGGTGAAGAATTTTTCGCCTGGGGGTCAACGAGAAGGACACAGAAAGTTCTTAACGGCTCCATTTCTGAACAGCATTAGTGAAGGAAAGTAGTCAAATAAACACGATTTCAGTGGATCCAGGCGAACGCCTCTCCTTCGTCTTTGATGAGATCGTCCAGCATTCACTTTCATATAGAAGGACAGATATCACATAGCAATCCAGCATTCTTTTCTTTGTTTCTAATGATATTTTCCTGTCTTTCAGTAATATGGTTAGCTTCTGAAATGCGTCTTTGGCCATGCCAATACGTCTTTGGATCTCCGTGTCGCACTTTCCATCCTCTGTCAAAACAATTCGCAGGTATTTGAATGTTTTTACTTGTTTTATTTTAGATTCTTTAACTTGCGGTTGGCATATTGGGCTCCACAATATCCAAAATTTTAAATACATCATCAATTGCCATCTATCTTATTGAATCCCATCCATCTTTTAATCCTTTCTTCGACCCCCTGTGTACACATTATTTTCTCTCACTGCAACCCCCTGCGAACTAATGAAGGCACCGCCTTGCTCGGAGTGAAATGATTAAAAAAAGTTTCAGCGCGATCTCTGAATAATGAATATTACATTCCTTGTTCTAGTGTCCTTGTATTTGTCCTATTTCCGGTCTAATTCTGCTTCGCGCTCTATTCGTCAGGATTCGCATCATTAGTTTGATTTTGTGGCTCATTAGATAGATTGTCAGATGCAGCTCGCATTTATTTTCACCGGGTCACTTAGGCAATTTTTACAAAGATAGCTTCAGTGAGGTCTTCCTTTATGTCGCCACTGTTTTTTCGTTTATTCTTTGTGTGATCTTGTCGATTATATTACAGAAAAAGGAAACACTCCAGCGATGGGAAGAATATATAAAGGATCTTTTTTGCGACAAGGGAGAACAACCGAAAATACACAAGGAGATGGATGGACCGGAAATACTAAAATCCGAAGTGGAAGCTGCAATGGCCAAAATGAACAGAAACAAAGCATCTGGTCCAGACGGCATAGTGATAGAGCAGCTGACAGCCTTAGAAGAATATGGCATAGAAAAAATTACCGACATAATAAAGGAGATTTATAGCAGCGGAATAATACCAGACGACCTATGCAGGTCGATGTTTATAGCACTCCCGAAGAAACCAGGTTCAAACGAGTGTGAACTACACAGAAGTATCAGCTTAATGAGCCACATTACCAAACTGATGGTCAGAATCCTGATGAACAGGGCGAGAAGCAGTATCAGGCCAGAGATAGGGCAGGAACAGTGCGGGTTCGTCAAAGACACTGGAACAAGGAACGCCATATTCATGATTAGGATGCTCTCCAAAAGGGCAATACAAATGAAGAAAGATTTGTACCTATGTTTTATTGAGTATGCAAAGGCATTCGACAAGATACGACACAAAGAATTGATGGAGATGCTCGGCAGCCTAGATGTTTTCGGCAAAGACATAAGAGTGATCAAGAATCTCTACTGGCAGCAAATGACATGTATACGGACAGGTAACGATCGCAGTAGATGTACAAAGATAGAAAGAGGTGTAAGACAAGGATGTGTCTTTTCACCAGATTTGTTCACCCTGTACAGTGAGAATATCTTGAGGACCCTAGATGACACGCCAGGATCTGTTGTTGGTGGACACAACTTGAACAACATAAGGTACGCAGACGATACACTGCTGACTGCGGACACGGAAAAGAAACTACAAGACCTCATACAGAATGTAGCGGTGGAAAGTGACAAATAAGGACTAAAAATAAACTTTACGAAAACTGAGTGCATGTTCATCAGCAAAAGGTACAACCCAAAATGCCAAATAAATGTGGGAGATACCAGAATCAAGAAAGTACAAAAATTGAAATACCTAGGAAGTGTCCTAACTGAAGATGGAAAGTGCGACACGGAGATCCGAAGGCGAATTGTCATGGCAAAAGACGCGTTCCAGAAGCTGACCAAAGTACAAAGTACACAGGAAAATCTCACTGGAAGCAAAGAAAAGAGTGCTGGACTGCTATGTGATGTCAGTTCTTCAATACGGCAGTGAATGCTGGACAATATCATCGAAAATGAGGACAAAACTGGAAGCAGCGGAAATGTGGTTCTACAGAAGGATGCTGCGGATATCGTGGACTGAGCATGTAAGCAACGATGAGGTGTTGGAAAGAATAACAAAAAGAAAATTGATACTGCGCATCAGGAAGAGACAACTGAAGTTCCTGGGACACACAATGAGGAAGGGGAGCCTGGAGAACCTGATACTGACTGGCCAAATAGAAGGAAAGAGAGACGGGGTAGGCAGCGGATAACATATCTGCAGGGCCTGATCAGATGGCTGACGGAACGGGGGTTAACAGGACTAACGGGAGCAAACATACTAGAAGCCACAAGGGATAGGGAGACGTGGAGAACCATGATCGCCTACGTCCTGAAAGGACAGGGCACATAGAAGAAGAAGAAGAAGAAGAAGAAGAAGAAGAAGATCTTGTCGATGTTGAAGTCGTCTAAGGCTGACAGAATTTGTTACTTTGCCCTATCCGTCTGTTCCTGGTCATCTCCTCCACTCTTCTTCTTTTATCTGCCGTGTTCCTTCAAGTTCTAGGCGATCATGGCTCTCCACATATCCATGTCTTTTGTTACACTCAATATATTTTGTCCAGTAATTTCTCCCAAACCCTGCTCTACTATCGTATGTAACGCATTGTTTTCTCCCGTTGAAAAGCATTATTAATTTTTAAAAAAGAAGCAAAATCCAATATTTAATCATGTCAAAGACGAAAAATGTGCTTACTTTGTTCGGAATATAAAACATGCACATGACTCTACACAGATAGATAAATACGATGCATATTCAGTTACTAATAAAATAAAATTAGTCCTTGATAATAGCTAAAAATATAGCCGAAAGCACTCGGAAAATAAAACATTTTTATATAATTTATGTTCTGAAAAGGAAAAAAATATAAGATCCCATCAAAAATTATATAAAACTTAATCATAATACCTTGTTTGTCATTGTTAATGAAACCTGCATAAAAGAGAGATTGCTGTCTAAGTACACAATATACAGTTTTTTCATGCTTTAATACATGGCTGATCATGACCTTACAAAAAAAATCCATAGTGGATAGTTTTCATGTTCTAATGAACTCTAAGCATTTCTTTCAAGCAGTCAAATTACAGTAATAGATAACAATTTTATGGTTATTTTGTTACTACTACTTGCACCATTAAAGACGATCTCAGAAGGAGATTGAAAGTACTTGGGAACATGAAAAAATTGAAAATAAAACATTCTTCAAAAGTTTCAGTGCATTTCTCACATGTTTTAATTATAATACAAGGAAGATTATTCGTGAATATGAACGGGTTTTATTAAAAATAAGCAGACATAATGTTTGTAATTTATTTAATCGGGAATCTCTAAAAGCGAATTCGCTGCTCAAATACACACACACACGCACACGCGCGCAAACACACACACACACACACACACAAATATATATATATATATATATATATATATATTTTTATTTATAAAAGTGTTATTACGCATAATAACTCATTTACAAAGGAAAAATATTCATTAGTTCTACAATATAACTGTATTGAACACTTTTTAATACAAATGTGCATTGGTCTAATATTGGTCTAATATCTAATGTGCATTTATTATATCAATTATTAAACAATATATATATATATATATATATATATATATATATATATATATATTGTTTTGTGTCCGTGTGTAACTGGTGTTTGTATGCTTTGCTTTCTTAGCATTGAATATTAAATGAATGTGTCTACGCCGGTTGGAAAGAGTTTCGTTTCTTTGCAAAATCTCGAGGTTGGCACGTTTACACTCCAAATTGGATTTTATATATAATATAGATTTATACAATTACTTTTATGGGGAATGGGGAGAATAAAGAGGCAACAACTGGATTATAGTTTTTGTAGTTATTTAAATTTCGGTGATTTTTAATGCGGAATAAATTTCTATTGGAAAGCCTTACGCTTTTCCCCAAAGAAGAAAATTCCATGAATTAAATAAGAATTTCGAAGCAGACATATTGTTCAAACGACAGTTCGATTTCATTCAACCAACAATTTTTACACTAATAGAATTAAGAATGGAGACGCCATTGCCTATAAGAACATCTTTGAATATGCACCACATGAATGTGTGGATATTTTGAATGAGTCAAGCATATATATATACATAGAGAGAGAGAGAGAGAGAGAGAGAGAGAGATAAATAAACCTAATCACAGTAAGGCAACACTAATAATAACAGCCCAAACTTCCGAAAATAGTGCTAACTTAACAGTAATTTAAACCGTCTTGTAACCCGCGAGAACTACCTCGTGGGTTAAATAAAGGGGGAAAAAAAGAAACAAACAGCCCACAAGAACAATACGTCTAGTGCCCGTTGGAAAGGAAAAAAACCCAAGAAGAAACCTTAACAATAAAGTGCTCGATACGAAAATAAGTGCTCGATGGTGGCTCGCTTTTAGATTTCCTGTATATATATATATATATATATATATATATATATATATATATATATATATAGGGAAAAATGTATGACAAAGTAGAAAAATAGATATTGTAGACGCGTTTGGTTTCATTAGACCAAGTACGTTACCGCATCACATGATCACTTTTTACATTTTTTCATACATGTTTTCGCCAATATTGTTCTTGATATAAGAATATATATATATATATATATATATATATATAGTTATCTGACGTACACACACACAGACACACACACGCACACAGACACACACACACATATATATATATCGTCCCTCCAGTTATGGGTTAAATAACAGGACAGATTGAGTTTTAAAGACTTATTTGGCAACCAGTCTAATGCAGAAAGTAATGGCAACCTACTGAGGGAAAATCTTCTGCTCAGTAAGTCATGTCTTTTTCGAAACATGATCGTCCAAGTGTGTATCATGTATGGTACTTAAATGATTGACTAATTATAATAGCTGGAAACATAATTGAACTTTATACTGGGTATAAATTGGGGGATCGATTTTCTGTTGTTATGAAGTAATAAACTGATCCCCCACATATTATACTTAATATAATAATGTAATATAATTTATCTCTTCTCCCGCCAGCTATGAGTTAAATGGCAGGACAGATTGAGTTCTATAGCCTTGGCTGGCAACCGTTCTACCACAGAAAGCAATAGCAACCGACTGTGGGATAATCTGCCCAGTCAGTTATGTCTCTTTCTAAACATGATCGCCCAAACGTGTATCACGTATGGCACTTAACTTATTGACTCTTTCTTAAAAACCAATAGAACCGAGACAATCTTTAATGGTCTTCTGCAAAAATTCTATTAAACTCATGAATAATATGTCATTTAATAGCCAGTAATGTAAGATCGCGTTGACGTTATGAGAAAAGAAGTGATTTAAATGTCCTTCAGATCCACTGCCTTTGTATCTGATAGGGTTTTGTCCTAAGCTGGTAATCGATAAACAAATAGATATTCGCAGTTATGATCTCCGCTCAAAGTGCAGCTTAAACTTGTAATATTGGATTTTACAAGTCAAAATTCATATTTATTGTGTCGCTCTGAATTTGTGTAGTCTTATAAATCTTAACTAAAGAAACCTTTTTAGAGAATAATTAAACAAATGCTATACATATTACCGAAACGTTCATTTTTCTTAGATCACTCTCCAACTGATACTCATACCATGTAACTCAGTACTAACCGTCTAATGGTCATGTCATGAACTGCTTCTTCATCAGTCTTTTCTGTTGCGGAAGTTGGCTAGACACTGCTTCGATATCATTTGTAAGCTGATATCTTATTAAAAAAACAACTGCAGGATGTAACAGAAATTGTTTTTTCTAATTAGCATCTTGACAAAGAAGGTCAGCTGAGTGGAGCGAACCGACCAAGAACCACGTCAACCAAACCTGAAAAAAAGAGATCAACTGAGTGAAGCTAGATTCTGACTATTTTAGAGGAACGCTGACAGGACAAAGACAGATTATTCTCTATAAGCCAGTGATCCCTAACAGCCTAAAACAGAGGGCCGCTCGCCTGCCATGCGAAAGGAAGGCACGCGCCGATTAGAACTTTCGCGCACATTACCTAATTTCACTCGCTTGTTTGCAGCCGGTCCTAAGGAGACGATGACAACTGAATAAAATTTGCCATAATGACTACAATTTTATATCATAATCTTTTTTAGAGGATGGGAACGATCCGACCAAAACATTATTTTCCTTGTATTAAGCCACAAGAGTTCGACTGGGAAAAGTTGCAACCCGGCAGAGATACTTGTTCAAAACATATTAAGTATTAAAAACACGTTTATGGCGTATAACCCAAGTATGTGTAGGGAACTGGACCGATGCTCAGCTGTGCACTGACCCTGCAACCACACATAGTCATGGAACTAACAATGATGAAAAATCCATCTTTTTATCAGGAGTATACACAAGTTTTAATTAAATACTCATATAAACCCTTGTGCAAATTGTCCAAGTCGCATGCACCCTGGTCGGGGTTGAGCCGGATTTCTCACCGATGGAGAAAATTTCATTGGGATTTGTTTAAGGGCAGGGTCCCAAGTCCTGCCCTCTTATTTAACACATAACTGGAAGAAAGGGACGGATTAATACCTTTCCCAAAGGTACCAGTGCGTAAGTGAATGCAGGGTGTTCGACTCACCGATTTCTCTTTCCGAGCCAATATCCACTGCACCACAACGCACATCCGTCAATAAACGCTTACAGCACCTGATATTCCGAAGCGGTCACCCATTTAAGTACTGACCGGGCTCAACGTTGCTTAACTACGGTGATCGAGCGATCATATTCAACGTGGTATGGCCGTAAGCCTTGTGCAAATTACCTAAAAAACAACGATAATGTCTTCCTAGGATCTTTCACGCTTTCTCTGATCACGTGTACGTCGTTCCTGCATATTCCTTTAGATTTTGGACTGAGGGATTCATTTTGATTCTTGGTCTTGATGACACGACTAACAACTGAAAAGCTTTCAGAAGTCAAATAAATTATTTGTAGAAGTCAAATAACTTACCTTTCCACATGGCTGTCTCCTTTTGTCTCCCTGCAGGAAGGTGCTCATTCAAGAGTGTGGATATTGTGCTCAATATTTATGGAGCTCTATATACACACTGAAATTAACAGCCAATCAATGCTTACAGAATAGACTTGCCTGTAACAGAATGGAATCTCCCAGGTTATTATTTAAACCACCTATCAATTTGCCCTGGTGGTTTTTTTTTTTTTTGGTAGGTTATATTCAACTTCTATTCTAGTTGATTACTGTCTGGAAACAAACGAAATAGCAAAACTAAACCAGCTACACTGAAAACGCCCAAACCTATCTGCGTCTCCTTCACAAACATACGAACAGGTGTAGAAGCTCATCCCTTGTTCCCTGTTTAGGATGTGGTTTCAGGCTTTCTCTTTTCCAATCATTTCACTTTTCTTTTCTGTTTATTTTTTTTCAATTGGAGTAGATAGACTAAACTATCGCCCGGTTTCACACTCCACCCACGTCTATTGAACAGGTGTAGAGGCTAATCCCTTGTTCCCTGTTTAGGACGTGGTTTCCGGCTTTCTCTTTTCCAATCTATTCACTCTTACGTAAACCCCTGCACACCAGTGGCCTTACCGCCTTGCTCGAGGTGATATGATTAAAAAAAAAAGAATTTTACAACACTAAGAATATCCGAGACTTCTCTGTAAGGCTTGCCAGTGTGTTCGTGCAGCGTTACAATGTTTGCACGTATCCTTGAAATAACGTCTACCGCAGACAATAGACGGTCGAGACAATAATGTCTGGCCGTGATAAATATCTGATGTAATCACAGATGACGCAATATCTTTCAAGACCAAACAAATTTCATTATACACTACAAAAATAGATTCATATTACTGCAAAGCACAGCAAATAAGGAAATCTGATGAAAAAATAAAAATCGATTACACCTTGAACATTCCAGTCGGTCTAAAACTGACCGTATGGTGATAGGAAACTAAAGTAGTCGTTTGTATTAATTTGCACAAGCGTGTAATATATAAAACCTTGCTTGTTGAAATTGACCCATGTCTAATAATTATACTAGTAGCGTTCTGGGTATGAGAGTTAGGTTCGAATCTTATCATTTGTCAGGGTGGAAATCTTGAAAATATCACCCTGGGGCAACAGCCCTAAACTGTGGCATATTTGGAAAGAACCTGAAATTTATAACAACGTATTAATTTAGTTAAACTGGGTCGACGAAACATACTATCAGCCTAGTGCCACATCTAAGCTGTGCTTAGAAAATCGCCAGACATTGAAGAGATTTATCCAGGTTGCTTCTATCTTCCAATTGCTAGTTCGAGGAAAAAATTGGTTAAGATATACTTTTCTTTTTTTTTCTTCTTTTTTTTTTTTATAAGCGTTTCACCCCGAGCAAGGCATGTCACTGCCACTACTGTGCAGGGGGCTACGTAGAGTGGAGAAAGGCTGATTAAATATAGGAAAGGACAGAGGGTGGGTGATAGGCGGGTAAGGACACCGAGAATGAGGGTTGGGTTGATGAGAGTGTTGTGAGAATAGTTGGGAGTTACTGTGATAGGAGGTGTCTATTGACCCTACATTTGAACACCTGGAGATTGTAACTGTCGGGAAAGCAGACTTGTGGAAGGGAGTTCCACAGACGGGAAGCGCGAGAAAAGATGCTGTTGGAGTAGAATTTACGGTTACATCTTATTTGTTTAACTGTAAAAGGGTGGGACCTAGTTGCTAATCTAGTATCTCGTGTAAATTCGTGCTTAGGTGGCACCAGTGATCTAAGCTCATCGGATCAGAAGCCATGAAAGTACTTGTAGAAGAGGCACAGGGAAGCCACATCACGCCGGTGAGAGAGCGGCTGCAGCCGGTCTGCCAAGTCAGTATCAACCACGTTACAGATCCTCCTTTGTATTTTGTCAAGAAGCCCAAGAGAGCAGCAGGGGCACCCGACCAGATATGGCAGCAATATTCAATACTCTTGATAGTTTTTGTTTATATCTTCCCTGTGCTTCTTCTATAAATACTTTCATGGCTTCTGCTCTGACGAACTTAAATCACTGGTGCCCCCTAGATGTGAATTTGCACGAGATACTACATTGGCAACTAGGTCCCGCCCTTTTACAGTGAAACCGATGAAATGTAACCGCAATTTCTACTCCAAAAGCTTCTTTCCTCGCACTTCCCGCCTGTGGAATTCCCTACCGCATGCTTGCTTCCCCGACGGCTACAATCTCCAGGAGTTTAAATGTAAGGTCAATAGACACCTCCTAACACACTAACTCACACCCACTCTGTCCAACTCTCTCCCTATGTACATCCTAAGTCGTCTATCACTCTCCTTCTGACATTTTCTATACCCAAATCCCTCTATGTAACCCCCTGCGCTATAGTGGCAGTGGAATGCCTTGCTTTGGATGACACGATTAAAAAAAAATTATGTTTGAATCAACGTAAATATCGCGTGAATTTCAGGTTATGATAAGGGCGTTTATTCATATCTAGCCTACTCGTGCCGTCAAAAATGCACCAGTTGTTAGAAAATTATAACGGTGAGACCCAATGGAAAATAAGTCTTGAAACAATGTATTGGGATTCAATAAAGCAGATATCAAGAATTTACAACTAAAATAGAAGCCTTTAATTAATCTGCTTGCTTCATATTTTATAGACGTTCAATGGCATGTATTATTTGTTCACTACTTCTGTCAATATAATAGCTTGTTGCACATGAATTGACACACTTTATAGGAAATTAATAAACCGCTTATGAAATATTAAATAACTAATTTATTTAGTTGAAATAGTGTTATGGGGAAACACACCTATTCCTCGGATAATGGACTCTCCCTCCTATATTAATAAGAGTTAACAGGAAGTTCTTGGGAAGTTCAAAGAAGCTCTTTAGACTTTATTGGAGTTCGGTAGACCTACTAGGCAGTTGATATTAGTCGGCAGTTAGTGGAATACTAAGGAGTCAGCTTTCAGTGGAAGATTGCCAAGTTCCTAACATTTTGGGTACGTTAAGTCGATTAGCAACCGACATAGCATTTAATTGGAGTAGGGAGATTGAACTATCACCCGGTTCACACTCCACCCACGTCTATTGAACAGGTGTAGAGGCTCATCCCTTGTTCCCTGTTTAGGATGTGGTTTCCGGCTTTCTCTTTTACAATCTTTTCACTTTTCCTTATTTTTTGTTCAATTGTAGTAGATAGACTGAACTATCGCCCGGTTCACAGTCCACCCACGTCTATCGAACAGGTTTAGAGGCTAATCCCTTGTTCCCTGTTTAGGATGTGGTTTCCGGCTTTCTCTTTTATAACCTTTTCACTTTTTCTTTTTTTTTTTCAATTGGAGTAGATAGACTGAACTATCACCCGGTTCACACTCCACCCACGTCTATTGAACAGATGTAGCGGCTCATCTCTTGTTCCCTGTTTAGGATGTGGTTTCCGACTTTCTCTTTTCCAATCTTATCACTCTTACGTAGCCCCCTGCACACCAGTGGCCTTACCGCCTTACCCGGGGTGATATGATTAAAAAAAAATAGCACGATCATAACCTTCAGTACGAAAACTACTCCTCAAAAAATAGGCACCATGTTGGTGAATGACTGTTCTCCAATACACCTCTAAATTCTTGAAACCATCCTTAAAAAATTCTCACGTTTGATATGATCAACAGTTCAAATGCTTCAATTACTTCTTCCTTTTTGGAGTTGTGTATGAAACGCTAACCTTGCTTAAATAAATAAGAATCAGGAGGAGAGATATCCGGTGAATATGTAGAACGAGAGGCAAAATTTCATTCATTCAGGCTATGCTGCTTTTCGACAGTTGTCTGAGAAACGTTCACCTGTGATTTGTCGTGCAGTAAATCTGGACAATCCCTATTCAGAAGCCGAGTATCTTTCTGTTTCGAGTTTTCATTCAGGCACTCAATCTCCCAACAGTACGTGGTTGCTGTTATTTTTTTCTTTTGGGGTAAGAATAAATAATGACTCTGTGTAGGGTCAGGAAGTTTTTCCCGCCTGAAACAATCCTGCACATATACAAATCTACCATCCGCCCGTGCATTGAATATTGCTGCCATATCTGGTCAGGTGTTCCTGCTATTTACCTAGGGGTCCTTGACTAAATCCAACGGAGAATCTGTAATGTGATCGATCTCTACTTGGCGGCTAAGATACAGTCGCTTTCTCACCGACTCATGTGGCTTCCCTGTGTCTCTTCTACAAATACTTTCACGGCTTCTACTGCGATGAACTTAGCTCACTGATACCCCCTATATATGAATTTCCTCGAACCACATGATTAGTAACTAGTTCCCACCCTTTTACTGTGAAACCAATAAATTGTAAACGCAAATTCTACTCCACCAGCTTCTTTTCTCGCACTTCCCGCCTGTGGATTCCCTTCCGTTTACTTGTTTTCCCGACAGCTACAATGTTCAAGAATTCAAATGTAAAGTCAATAGTCATCTCCTGTCTCACTAACTTACATCCTCTCTCTCATGCTTTTTCTCCGTCAACCCCACTCTCATCAGTATTCTCTTCCTTCTCATACTCTCTTCCTGAAACGCCCTATATCCTGTCACTCTTTCTCATAACCCCCTGCACAACAGTGGCAGTAAAATGCCTTGCTTGTTGTCACACAAATATATATATATATATTCGTGTGACCTGGGTTAAAAGCAACCAGAGTCTAACCGTACTGATGAGCTGTAATACAGCGAAACAGATCTCTCTGCGGATGACTATTTACGCTCTCACACACTGATTGAGCACTCTGGAATAATGGTAGACTTTGCAAAACAGGAGCTACTCTGGCATGTACGCTTCAATCATTCACTAATGAATTAGAGCACTCTGGATATTGGGCGTGTATAATGACAATATACATGCTAAAAAGTTTGCCTTCTGACTGACGCCACTTCAGTCGGGTTTCAATCCTGGGTTAAAAGCAATCGGAGTCTAACCGTACTGATGAGCTGTAATACAGCGAAACAGATCTGTCTGCGGATGACTATATATATATATATATATATATATAGCTCAGTAGTTAGATGCAACTGAATCAACAAAACAATACCCAACATCTTCACTGCACCTCAAAAAATTTATGGTTACTGTATGTTTTGTTGATTCAGTTGCATCTAACTACTGAGCTACTTTCTTGATATTGTCAAAGAGTATCCATTTGTCATTGCATTTTCTCATTGCATTTAATGATTCGATGCAAAAATGGTTCTTTTTTTTTTGTCGGACGAGGAAAGCGATATTTTTTTTCGTGTCGTTCATTTACCCCGGAACAAACCTAATCATTGTCTTTATTTTTCAATTGTTTTCAGGTTGTGATTTTCTAAGCGCCGCTTAGATGTGGCCTAAAGCCGAAAGTATGGGGCACCCAGTGAGAATCGAACTCACTACTCAGTTGTAACAGTGTTTAGCGAGACAAGCTTGCTAACCATTACAACACGTCGACGTGCCCAAAAGGCCGAAAGCATGGAGCACCCAGTGAGGGTCGAACTCGCTACTCAGTTGTAACAGTGTTTAGCGAGACAAGCTTGTTAACCGTTACACCACCTCGAGGTGCCCACAATTGTTTTCAGATGACGAGAATCAGTTGGTGTCTCGAATTCTGCAGCAAGTGTTCAGACTGTAGTTCTCAGCTTACGATCAAGTAAAGCATTCAATGGATCATGTCTGATCGTGGGTCTTTAACTTGGTATATTTTCAAGACTATACTCTCCGAACAAATCTTCGGAAACAGTACAGTTCTGATTTCAATAATACGATTACCAAAGGCCGCTTTGATATTTCGAACATATACAGCAAAGAATTACTCGTCATTGTTTTATTTTAATTATTTTCATTGGGCTTATAAGTGACAATGTATTGAAAGAAAAAGAGTCAGGCATTACTCAATATTTTGAAAATGTAAATTACGTTACTTTACAACCAAAAATGTGTCATTATATGTGTGACAACCTAATATAAGATCGTTTTGTGCTCAATATATCCACAAATATATTATTTGCTATATTATTTGTTATATAATAACACTGAAATGGTAATATCACTCGGAAGCAAAACGTTAGAAGCACAATGACAAAAACAGCAACGAAAAAATATATTTGAAAAAGAGAAGATTACTTAATAGGCAAAGAGTGTCACATGTAAAAAGCTTGAACAAATAAGACTGCAATGAAAGAAACGTCGGAATAAAGGAAGTGATTAATTAAAACGTTCATTTTGTCCGAGAACGAATTTTGTCGAAATGCAGATAAATATTTTATTTGTAAACATTATCAAAAGAACTAAAGGAAGTAATCACTTATAAATTCATTAACTTAAGTTGATTTACATTCCTTCCTGGCTTACGTCCTATCACGTAGATTACGCCGGTTGGTGTTAATCTGAAGGCAGTGTAGAGGATTAAGAGTTGGATGGGTCTAATCGGGATTCTGATGAGGAAAGAACTGACGAATTTGTTAGTGAGGGTGCCAGAATCAACACGGAGGATTTCATCAAGGTATTTGAGGACTAAGTGCTGCTCCCTAGGCTAAGAGGGTGGCAGCTGGAAGACCCTATATCTGACAAGAAGTCTCTGCTCGATGCCACCCAACCAGAAGAACAACCTGGCCTCCGGCCTTCCGGCTGGGGTCTAAAATGACCAAAAAAGACCAATTATGTTCAGACCGGTTCTGAACTTATCCACTGCGGTGGATAGGTAATATTTGACCAGTATCTGGGCGTACGCGCTCAGGTTCCCCACATTAAAAAAAGACCTTGTGTCCCATCTCTCTCAAGTGGGGGAAGAGTAAATACCCCAACCAGAGGAACCTAGTCATGGCTAGCAGACAATTTCTGCGATTACATTATCCCTTACATATGGCCACACGCTTACGGCCATATCACTTTGAATACACCGGTTCTCGATCGATCACCGAAGTTAAGCAACGTTGAGCCTGGTCAGTACTTAGATGGGTGACCGCTTGGGAATACCAGGTGCTGTAAGCGTCTAGTGACGGATGTGCGTTGTGGTGCAGTGGATATCGGCTCGGAAAGAGAAATTGGTGAACCGAGTTCGAATTCCAGTTGAATACCCTGCATTCACTGAAGCACTGGTACCCTTGGGAAAGGTATTAATCCATCCCTTTCCTCCACTTATAGGTTAAATAACAGCGTAGGACTTGGGGACCCTGCCCTTAAAAACAAATCTTGATACTCGAAAAGAAAAAATATTACTCGACACAAAACTTGCATAAAAACAACAATAAATTGTTGAAAGAAAAAGGTATTACCAACACCAAAACATAAAATTTCGTTGGCAATAAATGACCCGCCGAGGTTGATATGCCATAAAAGAAAACCAACCAACATTCATTCCTACTAAGGTGGGACAGGAAATATATAAATAAGTACAGATTTTTAATTATTATATGGTTTGATGATTGATAGCAATTTATTTTGCTGGTGTTACATGGTTAATTCATACGGTTTTAATCAGGATGTGTTATAAAGATTCCAGATTATTTATGGGAAGAGAGGAGTGTGTGATTTAAAACGGTTTTAAAGGTCAGTGGGAAACGAACAATAACGTTTGTATCGTTGCTGGTAAAAGCAGACATGGATTTCGATAATCATAAAGACCATATGTTGTCTGAACAAGTGCCAATGGCCGTATAATGAAAATGTACGGACAGGAAAAAAAATCGATAAAATTTCACTAACATTGATTTTTAGCCATATTATTTTCAGGAGGCGGAAACTTATACTAATAATAACATTATGCAAATATAGTTTCTTCACATTTCATCTCATCTCTCTCTTTCTCCCCCTCTCATTCTCTCTCTCTCTCTCTCTATATATATATATATATATATATATAGCTATACTGTGGCTATTGGGCGTGTATAATGATAATATACACGCTAAAAGTCTGTCTTCTTCTACCGAATGCCCATAGCCCAGAGGTAGAATCGCCGACTGACGCCAATTCGGTCGGGTTTCAATCCTGAGTTAAAATCAATCGGAGTCTAACCGTACTGATGAGCTGTGATACAGCGAAACAGATCTGTCTGCGGATAACTTTTTACGCTCTCACACCCTGATTGAGCACTCTGGAAGAATAGTAGACTTTGAAAAACAGTAGCTACTCTAGCATCTACTCATCGTTCATTCAGCAATGAATTAGAACACGCTCGGCTATTGGGCGTGTATAATGATAATATACATGCTAAAAGTCTTCCTTCTTCTACCGAGCGCTCATAGCCCAGAGGAAGAATCGCCGACTGCCGTCACTTCGGTCGGGTTTTAATTATGAGTTAAAAGCAATCGGAGTCTAACCGTACTGATGAGCTGTGATACAGCGAAACAGATCTGTCTGCGGATGACTATATATATATATATATAGAGAGAGAGAGAGAGAGAAAATCTGAGAGAAAGAGAGAGAGAGAATAAAAATAAGTTATACCCGTAAACGATATGTATAGGCAGAGGTAATTTTTATATGAAAACATATAAACGAAGAGCTTTGGTACTTATGTACGCTAATGCATATTAGGCTAGCTGCTTTTGAAATTAAAATTCTCAGTATAAAGATAATGTTAATTCAAACATATATAATTACAACAAGAAACAAACACCTTCCCTTATTGATGTGGGCTCCGCAAAACTCAGCAAAAGACTGGTAAGTTGAACTATATAAATATATATATAGCCTTTGAGATTTCACTTGCTCGATCGACTCAGTCGATTAAAAACTTGATTGGGCGATTAAAGTTTATTGCTTTACTCGCCCGCGGTCGATTAAAAATCTCGCAAATATAGAAAAAAGAAATATGATTCCTTTTACAACCCAAAAGTATGCCATTGAAGATTCACAAGTTACTTGGAAGGACATACAATGACCTTTTATCGTCCCGGTCAGTGTAAACATTCGTTTAATTAACGCTTCCAGAGTGGAGCCAAAATGTCTCTGTGGTGACGCTCACAGATTTTGAGAAATTTATGTGGAAAAATATTATCCTTGACTGAACATCTATATTTCCTCTCCGCTTACGAAAAATAAAAACGAACATTTGAAAGAAAGAAAAAAGTACGCATACTTCTTTCAATCACACACCGAAAAGCAAATTATACAAGTAATTTTTTTTTATACAAAATTGTTAAGAAAATTGTTTATGATCTATGAGATGGAGGTTGTAGTCAAACAGAAGAAAGAAACTACGAATTTAGGTACCTCCACTCAATTGCCAAAAAAAGAAAAAAAAATTAATAAAGCAGCATGTCATTATAAAATCAAACAATTATCACCAAAATGTTTGTGCTATAATTAAGAGGAAAAATCAAATGTTAATATTTTAAAAAAAAATTAAATTCTTTCGCCCCGGATTTTTCCCAATCTCACCTTTACTTATGGAAATTATACTAAAACAGACTAACATTCATAATAAACATTTCAAAGAAAACGGTTGAATTCCCTTCATTTTAACATCCCATAACTTTGCGCTACACATGAAGAAATTCTAAAACAGACTTACACACAAAATAAACAGTTTTCAAAGAAAATGGTCAAATTCCCTTCATTTTAATATCTCGTGACTTTACACTACACATGAAGAAATTCTAAAAACTAAAATATTCTGTTAATCTTTTGAAATGATTTGTGAGCATCTTTGTGGTTACCCACACTGTTTGTTTATAGATACGTAATTTAGAATAAAGCTCATTTCTTCTTTTTGCCTTGATAAAGTCCATCACAGGACGAAACGCGTAGGCGATTTAAAATACAGTTTTCCTCTTGTCTTTATTTTATTTAACTATATATATTCGTCTATAGCATGTCGGAGTTTCTCGTTAAAATTACGATAAACTTAAAGTAACACTGACAATTTAACAAATATATTTACCCAAGTTTGAAATACTATGGAGTAAATTTATTCAGTAAAATTGTTATTAGATTTTAAGTACGGATTCCAGGGTTCGGAATCTCCTACACTTCAACTAAACGGTCTCCTTGTTTAAGTTGGGAAAGGCTATCATAATTATTGTATTCAGTTCATCTTTGGTATTACATAAAGTTTTAATTTCTCGCTCATCAGTGCTCCAAACATAATAAGAACGTTGAAGTCTTGTGGCCACATGTTGCTTGGTTGGTTGGTTGTTTTTGTTTTGATGGCATATCAACACCCCGGCGGGTCATTTATTGCCAACTAATTTTTTTATTTATTTATTGCTGGTAATACCTTTTTCTTTCAACAATTTATTGTTGTTTTTATAATACTTTTGTGTCTAGTAATACTTTTTTCTTTTCGAGTATCAAGATTCATTGAGATTTGGATTTAAGGAAAAGGTCCCCAAGTCCTATGCTGTTATTTAACCCATAACTGGAAGGAAAGGATAGATTAATACCTTTCCCAAGGGTATCAGTGCTTAAGTGAATGCAGAGTATTCAACTGAAATTCGAACTCGGCTCACTGATTTCTCTTTCCGAGCCGATATCCACTGTACCACAACGCACATCCGTCACTAGACGCTTACAGCACCTGGTATTCCCAAGTGGTCACCCATCTAAGTACTGACCAGGCTCAACGTTGCTTAACTACGGTGATCGAGCGATAACCGGTGTATTCAAAGTGATATGACCGTAAGCCTGTGGCTATATGTAAGGGATAATGTAATCGCAGAAATTGTCTACTAGCCATGACTTGGTTCCTCTGGTTGGGTGGCATCGAGCAGAGACTTCTTGCCAGACATAGGGTCTTCTAGCTGCCACCCTCTTTGCCTAAGGAGCAGCACTTACTCCTCAAATACCTTGATGAAATCCTCCGTGTTGATTCTGTCACCCTCACTAACAAATTCGTCTGTTCTTTCCTCATCAAAATCCCGATTAGACCCATCCAACTCTTTCTTTCTTTCCTCTACACTGCATTCAGATTGACACCAAAATTTTTAAATCAGACCTTCCGGCACGAATGCCAACCAATACAGAATACAGTTTACAGATTTCTAGCAGAGTACTTTTTTTTAATCATATCACCCCAAGCAAGGCGGTGACGCCACTGATGCGCATGGGGCTACTTAATAGTAGAATGATTGGAAAAGTGAAAGCCGGGAACCACATCCTAAACAGGGAACAAGGGATGAGCCTCTTCACCTGTTCAAAAGCCGTGGGTGGAGTGTGAACCGGGCGACAGATAGATCTATCTACTCCAATTGAAAAAAAAAACAAAGTGAGAAGATTGGAAAAGAGAAAGCCGGGAACCATATCCTAAACAGGAAACAAGGGATGAGCCTCTTCACCTGTTCAAAAGACGTGGGTGGAGTGTGAACCGGGCGATAGTTAAGTCTATCTACTCCAATATGGTCTTTTTTTCACAGACGGAGCCCAACTGACTCTACTATGCTAAGCAGTACACAAAATCAAAACTCTCTCTGTTTACCTTCACATCATTATCTTCTCCCGTTATTTTCCTGCTCGCCTATCCACATTTTTTACTTCTAATTTCTTTTGTAAATGATTACATTATCTTTGATGGCTATTTTCTGGCCTAGACTCAACTCTTCTTGTATTTTGATTCTTTTCTCGATATTCTATCGATATTTTTTCATCGAAAATGCTCGGGCAAAATACATTCTTTGGTTTTGCTATTTCAAATCTTCACGTTAAAGACGCCATGCCGCACATATTGCAAAGCACCCACATTCTCTTCGGGTTCCAACAGTGAGAAGTTAATTCCGCTCGAACAGCTCCTTCCCGCGACCCGCTGCTCTGGAACCGTCTCCCGAGAGAATGTTTCCCCAATCACTACAATTTTTACCTCTTCAAGTTTAGGGTTAACTAAAATTGTCTCTTAACGTAATCCTCTACATCGAGTGGACCCGGACCTTGTACAGGGATAACCTCATTGTAAGAAATTAAAAAATCCCACAATAACTTAACAATATGTTGTTTCTCTTTTAAGTTTATATGTTTCTTACGATCCAAAACAATCTTAAAATATCTAAAATAAAATATAAATTCGTAATATCTATATTATTATTTACATTTAATTACAATCCTCAAGTTTTGTATTTGATTTTGAGGTGAATAATTGTCAATATACTTTAATTATTTTGTATTATTGTTTTCATCTTCATTATAGAAATGAAGTTTCGATCAAGTACCCTCTGGCCATCATCAGATGTCCCTTGTTTGACTAATATAGGATATCGGTTGAGTATTGTATCGTTTGTCTTTGTGTGGCCATTTTATGTATTTTCTTGACAAACTTGCTTTTCAATGTCATATCTGGGTTGGAATTCCTGACCAATGGATGGCAATATCACATGTTTAAACAATTCTTATATCCAAGGGGGACAACCAAATTGGAATTTTAGGTAATTGAGTTTATAAGTAGTTTAACAGCTTTCGTATGTGTCGTTTAGAATTTATTTCAGAACTTAATTAGTAAAACTTGCAAAAAGAGAATTTGTATTTCTCCTTAGCTTTCCCCTGAAAATTGAACACGTCCCACCGGATGTTCGTGTCTTTTAGCCCAAAATGGCGACCGCTCGTTTTGCATCGTGTTGTTTTAGAGAATGAAAAGTGAACTTTCCATTTCAACAGAAAAAGAAAAGAACAAAAATGCATTAGTTAAAACAATGAAAAACAAGTGCCAACACTAAAGCCAATATTTCATCCATAGAAGTCATTGCTTTGTACCTGTTGGGATATAAAAATGTAACGTTCATTACGATCTGTTAGAACAGAGAAGGACCATTACTTCAGGCGTTAATCGCCAGTAATTTGATCGAGCAAATGAAGCATGGCGTCGAAAGTGTCATGATTTGATAATCATAAAAGATGTTATTACACAACTTGAAAAGGCGAGGAAAAAGCTAAGAAAACATAAATAAGAGCCTACGAAAATTGAGATCTTCCCCAGGCTCCATACTCACCTGATTTTACGGCTACTGATGCACATTAGTTTCGGCCACAGGAGCACTTCGTAAATGATAGAAAATTTAGAAAAGAAGCAGGTGAAAACAGTCATTCAAACATTTTCGAGGTAAAAAAAATCAAAAAACCTAGAGTTTATTTCAGCGTGGAATCGAACATTTGTTTTCCTTTTGGGCTGTAGAAAGTGAAAATGAAGATGATTTCATTTTACAGTGCATAACACAAAAAAGAATTTAAATTTCATTTGTTTTTATATAATTTCGAGTAGTAAAACGTGTAACAGCGGGAACACAAACATACGCCGAAATTCACATTGGTATATTATTAAATAAACACACACACACACACACACACACACACACACACACACACACACACACATATATATATATATATAGCCCGGCGTTGCTCGGGTGTAATAAAAGCTTTAAAACTAATCCATGGTTCTGGAGCTCAGACTCTTTGGACATTGGCACGAAAGACTAAAAAGCAATAGTTGTTTCCAGTTAAAGTGAAACCGTAGACTGAAAGAAAAATGAATGGATGTAAGTCAAATTTTGATTTCCTGGTATCGATATATAATAAGTTTTTTTCGTCGTAAACTGAATTTTGAAGGCTAAATAAGTCCTCTGAGTAAATGGTATCATGGCTGAGACTAAGAACTACAATTATATCTACTTAGAGCCAAACCCGAAGCAAAAATTAAAATAAAAGGGCTGAAAAAAATACAGGCATACAATCTGATAAACAGACACACACAAACATCTTGCCTTATATATATATATATATATATATATATATATATATATTATCGATTTTCTGCACTATTGTAAGAACTGCAACCTTGAAACTTCTGAATATCGTTTCTTATGTCTTTGTCTATGAGTGTATCAAATTTGATTAAAATCGGACCACTCCTATAACCCGATGTTTTTGATTATCGATTTTCGATATTTATCGGATGTACCTCGACACAAACCCTAGCTATGAACACTCGTAGAGGCTTATAATACAACTGTAAATTTTCAAGAAAATCGGTTCAGCCGTTTCGGAGTCTATAGGTAACGGACACACACACGCACACATACATGCACACAGACAAAGTTCCATTTATAAATAAGTTTAGATTAGGTACACTACCGGCCATAATTACTAGGCGCCCCTGCTTTTTAAAAGAAATGATGTATTTCATAAAATGTTTTAATAATTATTGCAAAAGGAAATAGAATGGTTCGTTAGTTATTACTTTGCAAAAATTTACAAGACAAGGAATCACCCTACATTTTCTTCATTCTTTCATTGATGAAACTGTAATATAGGTAATTATTAAATGTTTATAAATTCATTGGATGCACATGTTATTGTGCAATATTAACAAAAGGATCATTCTTTTATCATTTACAATTATTCGCTTGGCAATAAATACTAAAAATGATGTATTTCATACTATATGAAATACATCATTTTCTTAAAACACTGAGGGGGTTTAATAATTATGGCGGGTAGTGTATATATATATATATATATATATATATATATATATACTAGATAGATAGATAGATAGATAGATAGATAGATACACACACACACACACACACACACACACACACACACACACACACACACATATATATATATATATATATATATATATAAATTTGGGGACCAATCTTTCTTTTAAACATGTTTCGTTTAAATCGATAGACAATGAAGATTTTATAAAGAAATTTTTGGTTGAAAATACAAAAATACTATTTAAATCACAAGATCAAAAACATCTCGCCATAACCTTTACATTATTTAAAAGTGGAAATGGCGTTTTGGAAGATTCTTTTTAAAAAATAAACTCTCCCCTGATGTCCAGTCTCACGCGTCACGTGATAGATTTTAAAGAACGCTCCTTTTCAGAAACACAAAAATTGTTACAATCAAAACATGATAATAAAATGACAACTTAGGAAAAGTAACATTTTTTGAAAGTGGCGGAAAGCGCTTGGAAAACGAAAATTATGGAACATTTTTACATCCCTTATCTCCAACAGATAGGAAACATGTAACAACACTGGAAGAATTTAATAAAAAAAATATTCCTTGCGGTCGTTTTTAACGAAACATATATTTATATATATTAGTGATCAACATACAAGCCTGTTTCGCAGCTCATCAGTGTCACTAGACACATCCACTTGCATCTGGCCAGGATCGAAACTCGACCGATTTGGTGTTAGTCGGAGTCGCTAACCAACTAAGCCATAGACGCATGGAATCAGAAAATGGAATTTTTTTAACGTGTTGTATATAAGAAGTGTGTACACACGCCAGTCTCCGAAAGAGCTCAATTAATTTCTGAAGAGTCACGCATAGATTGCAGAAGTAGAAACTGTTTTTAAAATTTATATATATATAAATGGTGTATGGGTAGGTTTGGAATTACAAAACTCTCCTATATATATATATATGTTTTGTTAAAAACGACCGCATTCATATATCACACACACACACACACACACACACACACACACACACACACACACACACACACACACACACACACATATATATATATATATATAAATGATTATTAATATTATTATTATCAAATGGCATACTGCAACTTTATAGTTATAAAGTTTCATCACGCAGTAAATTGTGATTAATTTATATTGTAACATATAGATGGATGTGCGTTGTTGTGCAGTGGATATCGACTCGGAACGAGCAATCCAGAAGCCAAGTTCAAATTCCAGTTGAATTCCTTCTTTTACTTATGCGCAAATACCCTTGGGAAAGGTATTAATCCGTCTCTTCCCTCCAGTTATGGGTTAAATAATAGGACAGATTGGGTTCTATTAATGGAAACCTACTGCGGAATAATGTTCTATCCAGTCAGTCATGTCTCGAAAGAGACATGATCGCACAAGCGTGTATCTCGTATGGCACTCAACTTACTGATCCTCATCGCAACTTTGTGTTCATAATTTCCAAACTGAAGGGTATTTTCTATTTGGGCGACATTTGATATCGAAGCATTTTAAGATGATGCGCTAAGCTTTTCTCACCAGTAAAGCAAGAAGTCTCAACTTATCTTAAAACAAACATATTACAAAATAACAAGTATGTAAATTTCACATTTTTAGGTCCGAGAATTCAAAGGCCATACAACACCCAATACCGAATCATCTGTTATTAATATTGTTGAGCTTGAATAGAGAGTACAACCCGCACTGGGTTCCCCTACTGTTAAAAGCTTGTGAACCTATAAGAAGCATAAGAACAGGTGGTGAGGCAACCGCTATCGACTTCGTAAATAGAGTCAGAATAACTAGTTTGATTTCAAGCTAAGGTTGTTCCCTGGGATCATCTTCTTTGAGGTATTTTCTGAGCTCTATCGCCAAATATTAGTGATACCACAAAAAAGGGAACTGAGTTTTTGATCAACTGAGAAAACCACTTTCACGTAAGTATCTCACTTGTACATACACTGGCTCCCAATAGCTATTATTTCCATTGTCAATATTGACAGGATCAAATCATATTGATTGGAGACCGTGGAAAAAGCATTCTACCTCTAAGCACCTCAATTAAATTAAAAGTAGTATAAACACATCGTTATTTCCATTATCAATACTGATAGTGCATAATTAAGTTAGTGTTTGTGATAACCCTTGTGCAAACTACTCTCTCATATTAAATTTAATTACCTTGAAAGTATCATAAAAACGCTGTTATTGCCATTGTCAATATTGACAAAATTCAATCAATATATTGTTTGTGAGAGCATTTTAGAAAACCACTCACCCATAAGGACGTTTATTGTCATAATATGAGCATAAAAAGACCGTTATCTATATTGTCAAAATTGATAGAATTCAATCCAGATATTGTTTATTTGTGAGAGTTTTTAGTTAAACCACTCTCCCATAAAAGGGTTAATTGCCTTGAGAGTAGCATAAAACATCTGCCTGCAAAACTTTCAAAGGATCCATTCATGAGTATTAGTGGGTGAGCACATGGAGTAACCTTTCCCTATGGCAACTGTCCAGTCTTTAATAATTGTAGAAATTGACCATCATCGCATACACTAGTATATATACCAATAAGTATTTGCTATATTTAGCTTATACTGGCACAAGGCCAACTTAATTGTAGTACTTCCTTTGTAGTTGCTATTTTGTTAGTTTTTCTTCTTACCTAATAATCCCTTAAATCACATGTCCGGTATCGTGTCCACCATTGAACAAAGTTTTTATTCAGCCTTATAAACGCACTCACATTTTTCTCTGATTCGTTTCAACTTCGTATGCGGCCGGGCGTTTTCATTTAAATTACTTCAGTGTATCACAGCGAATATTTTAATAATAGACTATTTGGCTCGCTTCCCTCGCAACTACATACTAATGATCGACGCTTTTCGTGTGCACAGCCCTGGGTCCCAGCCCCACAGCTTGCCTACGCCAAAACATTTGCCAAAAGGAATATATGATTTACTTGCAAATTAATTACTCTATATAGCCTTATCGTTTTAGAGATCTTGTAAGGGTTTCGTGTCAGTGAGCACGTGCCCTATTGGTTTGCGCGCCAGTCTCACAAATCGATTCAATGCACATGACCACGAGAAGCTTCTGTTTTTTTTTTTGTTTTTTTTTATGAAAAACCTTCGTGAGAAACACGTGCACTGCAAATAAGAAATAATACTATTACTATTTAAGTCGTAAAAGTGACACTAATTATGAATAAAAAAGTTCTAGAAAATACTAGACCATCCATAATTCTGTTGGGATTTTCTTATAAGCAGTTCATGGATAGCACATGGTGAGACAGCAATATAATCAGTTTATTTGTAACTAGTTTTAACCCGTGAAAATTTCACGGTTTTTTTTATTTAATATTCTGATGAATTTTAATACTGCAGTTAATGATTGAATAAGTGCATGGCAAATGGTGAATAAGTGCATGGCAAATGGTGAATAAGTGCATGGCAAATGGTGAATAAGTGCATGGCAAATAGTACGACAATAAAATATCCTCAGAAATCCCACTATTACATCATTAAATATTTGAAATTAAGTCAGTCAAGTACCATACGTGATACACACTTTGGGCAATCATGTCTCTTTCGAGACATGACTTACTGAGCAGAATATTATCCCGCAGTAGGTTGCCATTGGTTTCTGCGGTAAACTGGTTGCCGACCAAGGCTATAGAACCCAATCAGTCCTATTACTTAACCCATAACTGGAGGGAAAAGACGGATTAATACCTTTCCCAAGGGTATTTGTGCGTATGTGAATGCAAGAATTTCAACTGGAATTCGAACTCGGCACTCCCGATTTGTCGTTTCGAGTCGATATCCACTGCACCATAACGCACATCCTTTAATTAACAACTTTAACCAAATATTGAAATAACAGTCATAAATATAAAATTCTCTCGCTTCTTCGTTCATATCATTCTTCCTTTCTTGCATTCGCTCTCTATTGTGTTTACTGATTGCTTGTCTTTCTTCTTCTCGTAATCGTTCTCCTCTTCTCATTCTTTGCTGTCTTTTTCCCATGACAATAATATAATGCAATTACAAAATAGATTTAATTTCCTTTATTACAGCAAAAGCGTGACACACTTAGGTACCTAGGTAGGTATGACTGTATTATAATATAAAAAACTAAGACTTGCTATGTTGTTCACAGCGAGAACTGAAGGACCGATTAGATAAAATAATAAAAATAAACGGATGAAGATTATTTTTCTTAATTGAAGGAGAATCAAGAGTAAGACAGCAAAGGAAGACTTGAAATTATTATTTAAAGCACAAAAACGCTATAAGTCTAATAATACTCTCATTCTCTCTTTCTTTCTTTTTTTATAATAGATGATATATATTTTACAGTATATCTCTTTTCCTTTTATATTTCCTGGTCGTTGTTTTCTGTCATATATCATACGTGTTTGTGTGGACGTCGTTCGGCGTTCTAATGTTTAATCATTTGTGTCTGTGTATCCGCTCATATCTCTTTCTAAAGCGTGACACACGTAGGAAATACAGTATTAATATGTAGATTGCACATCTTAATTTGTATCTAAAGACGAGTAAAGAAAGTTTACTACTCTACTGGCTTCATAAACAATTGGAGTCATAGTCGTGGTCCCCGAGTCCATTGTCCTGGAGCTCAGACTCTTTAGACGTTGGCACGAAAGACTAAAAAGCAATAATTGTTTCCAGTTAAAGCGAAACCGTAGACTGAAAGAAAGATGAATGGATGTAAGTCAAATTTTAATTTCCTGGTATCGATATCAAATAAGTTTTTTTCGTCGTAAACTGAATTTTGAAAGCTAAATAAGTCCTCTGAGTAAATGGCATCATGGCTGAGACTAAGAACTACAATTATGCCTACTTAGAGCCAAACTCGAAGCAAAAACTAAAATATAAGGGCTGAAAAAATACAAACCTACAGGCAGATAAACAGACAAACACACAAACATCTTACCTTTTATATATATATATATATATATATTATCAATTTTCTGCACTATTTTAAGAACTGCAATATTGAAACTTCTGAATATCGTTTCTAATGTCTTTGTCTATGAGTGTATCAAATTTGATTAAAATTGAACCACTCCTTCTATAACCCGATTTTTTCGATTATCGATTTTCGATATTTATCGGTTGTACCTCGACACAAAACTTAGCTTAGAACACTCGCAGAAGCTTATAGTACAACTGTGTCAATATTCAAGAAAATCGGTTCAGCCGTTTTGGAGTCTATAGGTAACGGATACACACACAGAGACACACACAGACAAAGTTCCATTTATAAATAAGTTTAGATTAGTTATTAATAAGTAAATATTTTCCAACTCGAAAATAAATGAAAAACACCCAAAATGCATTAATGCAAATATACCTTGATTTAAGGTATGAGAATAAATGATTTTACAATGTTAATAAATAAGTTTTACTTCATTACATATAAAAGAGACATCTCTTTCATAAAGGAAGTACTTTGAGTTCATAATTAAAATGACGGGCATATTTTGAAAAAGAAAGAAATGTGGAAATAGCAACAGCATTAGTAGACAATATCACGCCATGAACAAGAAGAAAGAAAAAAGAGAAAAAGAAAAATCCTATATAATTAGATAACCGGTTATCGCTTCCCACTCATCAGCACTCGATCGAAAATAGTAAATATATTTCTCAGCTAATTCTACTTTTCCCTTTTATTTATTTATCTATTTTCGCTTAACATTTCTCATTGCAAACTACTGCAGTCGTTCCCTCTTTGTGACGGCTTCATATAAATAGTTTGGATTGGAAACATAGGCTTCTATTAGTCATTACATAGCTACTGGTAAAAACCGAAAAAAAAAAAAAATTAAGTTCACCGACCTCCTTTTTAAAGTTGCCAGAACGTAGAACGTTCGCGCCATTATTGTCCCTGTTATTTGGGATCTACATCTTCTAAATTATTGACCTACTTTTTGTCTGAATTTCTGTGATAAGGAGATATCACCAGAAATAGAATGAAGGAAAAAGTTATCGCTTTTCACTGTTTAAAACTCGATCGAAAATCTAAATATTTTGTACAAAATTGACAAAAAAGCAACATGTAAAAGGAAGTACATGCTTATCAGCAGATCAGTTAAGTGATGATACACGCTTTAGGCGATCATGTCTCGAAAGAGACATGGCTGACTGGGCAGAAGATTATCCCGCAGTAGGTTGCCATTGCTTTCTGCGGTAGACTGGTTTCCGACCAATGCTATAGAACCCAATCTGTCCTGTTATTTGACTCATACCTAGAGGGAAAAAGATGTATTATATTATTAAGTAGTAATTAGTGGGGGATCAGTTTATTACTTCATGACAATATAAAAGCGATCCCCCACTTTATGCCCTTAATCTAGTTTCCAACTATTATATTCAGTCAGCCAGTTAAGTGCCATACGTGATACACGCTTTAGGCGATCATGTCTCGAAAGAGACATGACTGACTGGGCAGAAGATTATCCCGCAGTAGGTTGCCATTGCTTTCTGCGATAGACTGGTTGCCAGCCAAGGCTATAGAACCCAATCTGTCCTGGAGAGAGAAGAGATAGATTATATTACATGATTATATTAAGTATTAGTGGGGGATCAGTTTATTACTTCTTAACAATAGAAAACTGATCCCCCACTTTATCCCCAGTACAAATTTTAATTATATTTCCAACTATTATATTCAGTCAGTCATTTAAGTGCTACACGTGATACACGCTTGGGCGATCATGTCTCGAAAGAGACATGGCTGACTGGGCTGAAGATTATCCCGCAGTAGATTGCCATTGCTTTCTGCGGTACACTGGTTGCCAGCCAAGACTATAGAACCCAATCTGTTCTATTATTTAATCCATAACTGGAGGGAGAAGACGGATTAATATTTTTCCAAAGGGTATGTGTGCGTAAGTGAATGTGAGGAATTCAACTGGAATTCGAAATCGGCCATGTTCTATTTCCTATATTAAAATATAACTTTCTTCCATAAATTGTATTTTGAGTACAAAATAAACAATTAATATTAAAGGGAGACATAATTTTTAAAAAGAGCAAAAAAGAGAAATAGCAAAAGCATTAGTTGGCAATATGAAATCATGAAGAAGAAAGAAAGAAAAATGAGAAAAACAAAAATCTTATAAAATAAATACTTTCATGGCTTCTGCTCGGACGAGCTTAACTCACTGATGCCTCCTCAACAGGTGTTTACCCGTTCAACCAGACTGGCAACTGGGTCCCACCCATTCACAGTCAGGTTAGCCAAATGCAGACGACAATTCTACTCCTGCAGCTTCTTCTCTCGCACTTCCCGCCTGTGGAACTCGCTCCCGTATTCTTGCTTTCCTGACGGCTACAACCTCCAGAAATTTAAATGCAAAGTCAATACTCATCTACTAACCACTGGACTCTAGCTCTCTCTCCACCCCTGTATAACCTTCCCTTTCTCTCCACCTATGTATCTGTCATCGCACCTGCTTTCTATTGTTCCTTTCTAACTAGTTTGTACTCCTCACTCTTTTCTAATTAATCTTTTTACATTTATGTAACCCCCTGCACATCAGTGGCGTTTCCGTCTTGCTCGGGGTGAAAGGATTAAAAAACAAAACAAATGATGAGTTAACCGATTATCGCTCCTTCTTCATTAAAAACTCGATAGGAGGAAGTAAAATCTTTGTTGCACGCCGACTAGAAAAAAACACTTCAAGAAAATACGCGGGTGTTAATAAAGTATTGAGACGGATATCAAAAACTTTTCCTTCAGTTTGCCTAGGGAAGGGTGGAGCTGACAGTTGAAATGCGACCCGGATAAAACAGAACACGTAATATCTGAATGACGATGCTAACTCCGATTAAGTGTTTTACGATGTAGCCAGCTGCAAACTGACATTTAAAGTGGCTAATTACGGAATTAGTTTTAAAATTAGATAAGTATCGTTGTAAACTGATTTCAACAAAGCTCGCATAGAGAGCATAACCTGTGACTTAGACAAAGAAAAAAAATATGGCATTGTTTGTCACTGGATTAGATTTGCCAATTATATCTCACACCAATCTTGCATATTCACAGCAATCTGAAATATACAAGGAACCAAAAATATTTGAATATAAGACACTGTCTTATAATAGTTTTCACTGTTTTCAAGCCCCTAGAGCCACTTAATGTAGAGTAAGAGGTACTTTTTATAGGGATTTATGGAGAAGACTGCGGTGAATCATGTGACTTGAACAGGTTAAGACTGTGCATTAATACTAGATTGCATCCTATCCAGATAGCCATTATTACAAAATATTCCTAAAATTAATGACATAAAAGTGTGAGGAGCGATAATCAGTCAGCTCATTCTGTACAATTTTTGTTTTTTTTTCTTTTTGTTTTTGTGTTTCTTGCCTCTACCTTCGTTACGCCGAAAAATGATACAAACATTGGAAATTTCTACACACACTGTATTTTAAAAAAAGAAGAAATCTTTTGTCCGCATATAAGCAAAATATAATAAAAATTTTGAAAAATGCCTCGACAGTTATTGGGATGATGCATACTGATATATATATATATATATATATATATATATATATATATATATATATATAATCTAAGCAAGAGCCAACAACCTACCACGGTTTCACCCTACGGCTCGTCAGGGAAACTGGCTGCAAATTTCCCTGACGAGTCGTAAGACGAAACCGTGGTAGGTGGTTGGCTCTTGGTTAGATTTTCTGTCTTTGTTTGCTCTACTTTGTATTGAGCGCTTTAGTGTTAGGGTTTTCGTCTTGGTTTTTTTTTCTTTTTTACGAGTGCTTGACTTTTTGTTCATGTACTTCGTCTGTTTCTTTTTTTACTTCCCCTTCTTTTCCCTCCCAGTTCGTCCTCCGTGGGTTGTACAAGACGATTTAAATTATAGCTTAATTAATACTAGTTCCGGCAGAGTTAGTTCTGTTACTATTGGTATTGTTATTACTATAGTTATCATATATATATATATATATATATATATATATATATATATATCAGACTATTTACGATCTCACACACTGATTGAGCACTCTGGAAGAATGATAGACTTTGGAAAACAGTAGCTACTCTGGCATCTACGCATCGTTCATCCAGCAATGAATTAGAACACTCTCAGCTATTGGGCGTGTATAATGATAATATACACGCTAAAAAGTCTATCTCCTTCTACCGAGCGTCCGTATCTCAGAGGTAGAATCGCCGACTGACGCCAATTCGGTCCAGTTTTAATCCTGGGTAAAAGGCAATCGGCTGTCTAACCGTACTGATGAGCTGTGATACAGTGAAACAGATCTGTCTGCGGATGACTATATATATATATATATATATATATATATATATATATATGTGTGTGTGTGTGTGTGTGTGTGTGTGTGTGTGTGTGGAAACAGCATTTTCACGTGCACACACACATATACGTTTATATAAAATATCCAAATACATAATCATCGTAACATCTCACTGCATTTCAACGATTAAATCGAAAATGTCCCCGACAGACTCATCTTCACACACACACACACACACACACACACACATTCATATTACCTTACGTTACCGTCCAACATACGCCCAAACATACGCCCAAACATACAAGCGTTTCTACATAAACCCACATATGCACCATTTTGCTTACATATATATTTTTAAATTGTCCATTGCTTTAATAAACGTGACACGTGGATTAATACGGACACACATATATAAACTAGCGTTACTGTCCAACAGACACTAAAGCAGTTAAATGTTTCTATACAAACACACAAATACATTATTATACACTTTACCATCGAAAATGTTTTACACACCTCCATTTAAAAACAAAAGAATATATTGCTTTAATACATGTGACATCTGACCACTAAAAAGTTAACGCTAAATCACAACAAACCATTGTACTGGCTCTTTCTTGTTTTTTAAAATTTTTCTCTTGATTTCTGAAGAAACTTTAATAAAAGTGAAACATGAGGTTGAGATACGTTTCTTATTTGTTCTTTTTCTTTATTCTAACAAATGTGTGTATATGTGTGTGTGCATGTGTGTGTGTGTGCGTGTATGTGTACGACACGTACTCATTCACGAATGCAAATACATGCACGTATATATGTATACTAGCAGCATAGTCCGGCGTTGCTCCGGTGTAATAAAATCTTTAAAACTAATCCATGGTCCTGGAGCTCAGACTCTTTGGACGTTGGCACGAAAGACTAAAATGCAATAGTTGTTTCCAGTTAAAGCGAAATCGTAGACTGAAAGAAAAATGAATGGATGTAAGTCAAATTTTGATTTCCTGGTATCGATATCAAATAAGTTTTTTTCGTCGTAAACTGAATTTTGAAGGCTAAATAAGTCCTCTGAGTAAATGGCATCATGGCTGAGACTAAGAACTACAATTATACCTACTTAGAGCCAAACCCGAAACAAAAACTAAAATAAAAGGGCTAAAAAAAAATACAGACATACAGGCAGATAAACAGACACATACAAACATCATGCCTTTTATATATGTATATATATTATCGGTTTTCTGCACTATTGTAAGAACTGCAACCTTGAAACTTCTGAATATCGTTTCTTATGTCTTTGTCTATGAGTGTACCAAATTTGATTAATATCGGACCATTCCTTCTATAACCCAATTTTTTCGGTTATCGATTTTCGATATTTATCGGGGCTACCTCGACACAAAACCTAGCTAAGAACACTCGCAGACGCTTATAGTACAACTGTGTAAATTTTCAAGAAAATCGGTTCAGCCGTTTCGGAGTCTATAGGTAACGGATACACACACACACACACACACACACACACACACACACAAAGTTCCATTTATTAATAAGTTTAGATTTAGGTATCGTATCTTCATTCAAGCAAGTTTCATTGAATAATATTGAGATATCATGTCTATTTTTATAACGGTAAGCTACGTAAAGTCTAAAAGGCGAAAAAGTAAATTTTGAGTAGAATTTCTGCTTTTGGAAGGAGAAAGTGCTGAAGATATTCACATGAGGATTGTGGATGCCAATGGAAAGGCTGTACAGAATGTAAGAATATTAAGGATATTTTTCAGAGACTTAGAAATATCAACAAAAGAAGAACTAACTTTAGTAACAAAAGAATATAATCTAGTTAGAGTTTGATTTTCAGTTTTGTTTAAAGGTATATCAACCTCTGTGGGTTATTTGATGCCAAAAGGTAGGGTTTGAGGATATATTTTTAACGATTTTTTATTTTTATTTTAGAAAGCTGAAGATATCTTCTAGTAATAATTCTTTTCCTTCAAAAACGTATTATGGCTATATATTTTTTTCCTTTAAAATGTATTGTTGGTAATAATTTTTCTTCAAAAAATGTATGTTTTTCTATAAGTCTATTTTTATGTACATATTTCTATAAAAAGTCTATTTTTATACCATCATAGTATTTTGACCCCCAGTTCGGGGGGGTATTTTTGCCCATAGCTGGGACCCTAACAGGTGCTACCACTCTGAGTCAGGGTGGACCTGGGAACAACAGCATTTAAGAGGTGGTTCCATGCTCCTTACAACCTCCCAATCAGAGGCCTTGCTGCCGGATGCAGTTTACCGTCATACCCAGGACTAGTTAGAGTTTATATCAGAAACTGCCAAAATACTATACTTGTCGGAATCTCATCTTTCGGGTAGAGAGGAACACAGACGAGACTATACCGAAGGGGAAAGTCTCCTCTTGGTTAAATAGACCAGAGCTGAAACTTTCGGGGAGTGATTGCCCGAGCGTACTCGCTCGGAATACTCTACAGTAAAAACCGGCCTTGTGCCACATCCCAAATTTGTGGGGAAGCCCGGATAAATACCGAGTTTATACTCAGTGACACCATTATCAGTACTGAGTCTTACGTGATCACACTGTAAAAACTCTGAAATAGTTTTTTTCGCATTTGATGATGAGTGATGTGCTTTTGCAACAATGACAATACGATATATCAGCTTAAACACAAAACAAGCACTTAAAGCGTCTGGTTAGATAACATTGACTCGTCTACTCTCCACTTTACACCTGGCACCCACATCTGTCTGAAAACATGATGGAAGCATTTCTAGAACAGCGGTTGTTCAATGATGAAGAAGCGAAGAAAGTAATTTTCACGTAGATTTTAAACTAGTGGAAAAGCTTCCACATGCTTTCATTCAAAAGTGCAATAACACGATTGAGGAGCAAGTGATGAAATGGAAGATGCAATTCCCTTTCATACACAACATATTATAATTTTCTAATATTCATGCGATCTTCAAAATATAACATTAACAATCTCATCATTGCTTAATAGATGTTTCCAAGGCAGACAACGCTTTTTTTAATAAATGCAAGGGACATTCAATAAATATTTCGGTATCAGGACTTCTAATACAGATAGAAGCTTACTTTTTTTTCAACGTAGTCTCCCAGCAGTGTTACACACTTTCACCATCTTTGCACATGCTTTCATATTTCTTCAGCGTAAAAATCTTTGGACTGATGTTTCAGCCAATCGCTCACAGCATCGTCACTTTCAAACTTCGTGCCTCTCGTGAACGCTTTCAAGGGACCAAAAAGGGAAAGTCCGATTGGGCAAGGTCTGAGCTGTAACGGGGATGAGGGAGCAATTCCAGCCCAGCTCGTTGATGGTCTGCACCGTATGGGCTGCTGTGTGAGGCCTTGCGTTCTCTTCGAGTAGGCAAGGACATCCTGAACACTGCTCCGTCCTTCTTTAAACAATTTAGCCCATTTGTAGACATTGTTTTGGCTGAAACATGTGGCACCATACACAGTTGACATT
Source organism: Ascarosepion bandense (assembly GCA_037127315.1). NCBI lineage: Eukaryota > Metazoa > Mollusca > Cephalopoda > Sepiida > Sepiidae > Ascarosepion > Ascarosepion bandense. The sequence continues at coordinate 1,818,990 of JBBBDQ010001604.1, forward strand.
CTCCTACGGATTTCAACTGGTGTGTACGCTTCAGCGACCAAAACCTTGATAACTTACCTCTGTTCAATCCTGGAGTATGCTTTTTGGTCGGCCATCCTTGTTAATCTCCAAAATTCTCAAAGCTTTTTTTTTCAATCTGCAAAAAAAAAAAAAAAAAAATTAAATCCCTTTGAAAAAGAAATAAAGGAAAATAATAATAAAAAACAACATCTATCTGTATTAGAAGTCCTTCTACCGAAAAATTTACTTATTTATTGAATGACCCTCGTATTCTCAGAACACTCTCATCTACCCAACCCTCATTCTCTGTATCCTTACCCGCCTATCACCCACCCTCTGACATTTCCTATATTTAATCATCCTTTCTCCACTCTATGTAGCCCCCTGCGCAGAAGTGGCAGTGACATGCCTTGCTCGGGGTGAAACGCTTATAAAAAATAAAAATAAAAATTATGAAAAGAAAAAAACATCAATGAAATCAAAGTTATTTACATAATGTCCGCAAATACCATATCTGAAATAAGAAGCCACTTTTATTTTATAAAATATCGATATTTAAACCAGAATATGAAAATTATTTAGCAGCGCTTAGCCACAACCACTAACGTAGGTAGACTATGTAAGGACACAGACATAACTAAAAAACCAATGATCGCAATACTGTGTTCAAAACTTTTTCTTTAGTTACCCACTTACAGACTCCTTTATGCATCGCAATCTTTAAACTGGATGATTGTTTTGCATGGATGCTTCTGTGATCTAATCTTGTTCCCGTTATTTAAAGAAGGTGAGCATTCTGACACGTAATTATTTTTATTTATTAAACTTTTTTATGAGTTTAAGTCTTTCTAACATGCATATATTGCAATTGTGTACACTTACATACGCGTGAAAACAAAACGATCAGAAAAAAAAGACAATTTTTAATCATTTTATGTTCTGAAAAGAAAAGAAACATAAAATCACATGAAAAAATATATAAAACCTTCAACATAATACGGTGTTCGTTATCTTTAATGAAACCTGCATAAAAGAAAGTTTGCTGACAAAATACAGAATATATATATATATATATATATATATATATATATATATATATGTGTGTGTGCGTGTGTGTGTGTGTGTGTGAATGCAAAAATATGAAGTATATTCACCGCAGATAACATATCATACTTACACAAAGACAATCAGTCACTTATGTGCCATACGTGACCCAACCTTTGGACGATCATGTCTCAAAAGAGACATGACTGACTGGGCAGAAGATTATCCCGCAGTAGGTTGCCATTGCTTTAAGCGGTAGACTGGTTGACGACCAAGGTTATAAAACCCAATCTGTGCTGCTATTTGACTCATAGCTAGAGGGTGAAGTGATGTATTATTAAGTATTAATTAGTGGAGGATCAGTTTAGTATTGTTATGAAGTAATAAACTGATCCCCCATTTTATGACCAATAGAAGTCTTAATCATGTTTCCAAACATTATATTATTCAGTCAGTCAGTCAAGTGCCATACGTGAAACACGCTTGGGCGATCATGTCTCAAAAGAGACGTGACTGACTGGGCAGAAGATTATCCTGCAGTAGGTTGCCATTGCTTTAAGCGGTACACTGGTTGCCGGTCAGATCTATAGAATCCAATCTGTCCTATTATTTGACTCATAGCTAGATAGGGAAGAGTTGTATTATATTTTTAAGTAGTAATTAGGGGGGATTAGTTTATGACTTCATAAGAATATAAAACTGATCCCCCACTTTAGACCCAGTAGAAGCCTTAATCATATTTTCAACTCTTATATTCAGTCAGTCAGTTAAGTGCCATACGTGATACACACATTGGGCGATCATGTCTCGAATACAAATTACAGACTGGACAGTAAATTATCCCGCAGTAGGTTGCAGTTGCTTTCTGTGGTAGACTGATTGCCAGTCTAACCAATTTGTCCTATTATTTAACCCATAACTGGAGGGAAGAGACGGGTTAATACCTTTTCAAAGGGTATTTGTGCGTAAATGAATGCAAGGAGTTCAACTGGAATTCGAACTCAGCATCCCGATTTGTTGTTCCGAATCGATATCCATTGCACCATAATGCACATCGAATACTTGACATTAAGCAAATATGATACTTTTAAATACGCGAGAAAAAGATATATTGTTAAGTTTTGATAATGATTCGTGGCAAGATTCCTGCAATTAACAACCTGCAGCTACGACAGCAAGAAACTTCGATGTTGGCATAACTCTACTCACAAGTGACAAATTTATCCACATTATATATATATATATATATGAAAAAAATGACAAAACTTTCTATCATGTCCTTCTCCTTTCCACTCCATTCTCATGCAGCCTTATTCAACCCTGTATACTCAAACTGTTCTTACTCATTCTCTAACTTCCCTGTAACTTCTTCCTCTTCCTCATCACTCACCTCTTCTCTAATCCCCTGCGCACCAGCGCTGTTTTGCCTTGCATGGGGTGAAATGATTTTGAAAAAATATCCAAATGCAAAACAACAAAAAATTAAATGGCAACGTTCAAAACATGAATTTAAAATATATATTATTTTATACTTACATTAGAACAAATAGATCATAGAATCATAAATGATATATATATATATATATACACAAAGAATCTCAAGCTAGCCAAAACCTACCGCGGTTTCACACTACGGCTCGTCAGGGCAAAGGCAAAACCAAAGATTAACCAAATAAATAGACAACCACCAAGACAAGGACGAACCATACCAGTACCAAAACCAGGGGGGGGGGGTTTAAGGAGAGAAAAAAAAACCTACGCTAACACACTAAGCAAGGAATTTAATCTTATGGAATTTACATTTGTTTAGGATTTCTGTTTTAGCATTAAGTAGATTATGGGCAGGTTCGAACATAGCTATCGCTAACTTTTCCTCACCACATAAATTACAGAATTTACTGCCTTTGTTGTAATCGGGACATTTTTTTATTATTTCCCATTTCAATATGGGGTCTTTTTTAGTTTTAGTTTTTATGTCCCATATATAATTAGATAAGGTCGTACTGTGTCTGTACTTCTCATTTTTAAATGATGTCTTATGATTATGAAACCTAATTTTAAACGAATCATGTGTAGCCCCTATGTACGTTTTAGGGTGTTTATCATTCTCATTTTTATAAACTTTAACCCTATAGACTACATTAAATTGGTTACAATATAATTGGTTATATATATATATATATATATATATATATATATATATATAATTTTTTTTATAATCGTGTGGCCCCCAAGCAAGGCATTTTACTGCCACTGTTGTGCAGGGAGTTACATAGGAGGAATGTTATGAGAAAGAGTGACAGGTTATAGGGGTGTCAGGAAGATGAGTATGAGAAAGAACATATTGATGACTGGGGTGGACGGAAAAAAAGCATGAGAGAGAAGATGTAAGTTAGTGAGACAGGAGATGACTATTGACTTTACATTTAAATTCTTGGAGATTATAGCTGTCGAGAAAGCAAGTATACGGAAGGGAATTCCACAGACGGGAAATGCGAGAAAAGAAGCTACTGAAGTAGAATTTGCGTTTACAGTTTATCGGTTTCACAGTAAAAGGTTGGGACCTAGTTACTAATGTTTTGGCTCGAGGAAATGCTTATAGAGGGGATACCAGTCAGCTAAGTTTATCGGAGTAGAAGCCGTGAAAGTGTTTGTAGAAGAGAAAGAGGGAAGCCATACTGCGTTGGTAAGAAAGTGACTGTATCCTAGCTGCTAAGTCGGGATCGATCACATTACAGATTCTCCGTGCATATATATGAAATACTAGCATTATAGCCCAGCGTTGCTCGAGTGTAATGAAAGCTTTAAAACTAATCCATAGTCCTCGAGCTCAAACTTTTTGGACGTTGGCACGAAAGACTAAAAAGCAATAATTGTTTCCAGTTAAAGCGAAACCGTACACTGAAAGAAAAATTAATGGATGGAAGTCAAATTATTTGATGGAAGTCAAAATAAGATTTTTCGTCGTAAACTGAATTTTGAAAGCTAAATAAGTCATTAAATGATTAAATGATTAAATGGTATCATAGTTGAGACTAAGAACTACAATTATACGTACTTAGAGCCAAACCCGAAGCAAGAACTAAAATAAAAGAGCTGAAAAATACAGATATGCAGGCAGATAAACAGGCACACACACAAACATTTTGATTTTTATATATATATATTATTGATTTTCTGCACTATTGTAAGAACTGCAACCTTGAAACTTCTGAATATCGTTTCTTATGTCTTTCTTCTTTGTCTATGAGTGTATCAAATTTGATTAAAATCGGACCACTCCTTCTATAACACGATTTTTTCGAAAATCGATTTTCGATATTTATCGGGGGTACATCGACACAAAACCTAGCTAAGAACACTCGCAGACGCTTATAGTACAACTGTGTAAATTTTCAAGAAAATCGGTTTAGCCATTTCGGAGTCTATAGGTAACGGACACACACACACACAGAGACAAAGTTCCATTTATAAATAAGTTTAGATATACATATTCTAATATAAATTTCAAACAATATGTACATATATATATATATATTTTCAAGAAAATCGGTTTAGCCTTTTCGGAGTCTATAGGTAACGGACACACACACACACACACACACACACACACACACACACACACACAGACAAAGTTCCATTTATAAATAAGTTTAGATATACATATTCTAATGTAAATTTCAAATAATATGTACATATATATATATATATATATATATATATATATATATATATATGAATACAAAAACATGAACTATACACATCACTGATAACATACCATAATTTTGACAAAGCCAAAATTTTGAACTAAACAAATCAGATAACAAATTCTTCACAGATAAAAATAGACATGCAGCTAAATCAATAAAATAAATAATAAAAAAACAAAAAAACAAATAAACAAACTACAAATGTACCTAATAACCCCGATTAGGCGAATGTAACAAGAAAAAGTACAACAAATAAATAACTACACATATTCTAAATAATCAATAAAAGAGGAGTTAAATGTAAAAAACAACAACAAACGTATACACTGGCTATAAATAACAGCTTTCTGGCCCAGTATAATTTCTACTCAATAAACGTTAGAGTGATTTGAGATATAACTGTTTCCCCCTGCCTTAAAATCGTTAGGATTGTTCAGACTGGAAATATCTGACCTTACTTCCCATAATGTTCCAACGACCAGCATGTATAAATAGTCGAACAGCATGCATGGCCTCAAGATTACATTCGAGCATGAAACAGATTGTCACCACTCGGTGTTGACCCCAGACAACACTTTATATATACGAATGAATAAAGACAAATGTAAAACTTATCTTTACCAACGAGTTCTGTTCTTCTATTGACTTCGTCGGTAAAGAAGAATTTTCCTATTGTATAAATTCATTTTCTTGATTTTATGGAATTACTTTTATTCATGCCTGAATATACACACATACTCACGCGCGAACTCACCCCCCCCCACATATATATATATATATATATATATATATATATATATAAGTCTGCATTCTTTTACTGAGCGCCAATAGAGGTAGAATGGTCGACTGATGACAATTCGGTCGGGTTTCAATCCTGGCTAAAATCAATCGGATGTCAAACCGTACTGATGAGCTGTGATACAGCAAAACAGATCTGACTGCGGATAACTCATATATATATATATATATATATATATATATATATATATATATATATATATACAAATATATTTATTATTACGTTAGAACATGTGAAAACTACAGACTACTACAAAACTGTACATTCTGTTTCGACATTGTAAGAAAAATCTCTCATCTGATACTTAACAATGGAGTAAGCAACTGCATATTATGCATAAAACTATATTTTTTTATCGTATTACAATATTTACATTATTCAGACTTTTGTCTTCCTCTTTGTTGCCATTTGTATGACGTTTCGGCCGTTGTAAGCTTCGGCCATTTTCAGGAGCGTACAACGGCCGAAACGTCGTACAAATGGCAACAAAGATGAGAACAATGATCCGAATAATGTAAATACTGTAAATACTACCGCATAGACAAATTTTTATCACACACACACACACACACACACACACACACACACACACACACACACATATATATGTGTGTGTGTGTGTGTGTGTGTGTGTGTATATATATATATATATATAAATATATAAATATATATATATATAAATATATTAAATAAATAAAATATATATATATATATATATATATATATATATATATATATATATATATATATATATATATATATATATATATATATATATATATATAAAATAAATAGCAAACATTCTGTCTGCTTATTTTTAATAAAATCCGTTCATACTCAACTGAAAAATGTCAGAAATGATTTGAAACGTTGACAAGTGTTATTATTATTCATTTCTCAAGGTACCCAAGTACTTTCAATCTCTTTCCGAGATCATCTTCAGCGGTGTGAGTTAGGGTAACAAAAATCACCACAAAACTGTGTTGCTAAAAATTACTGTAAATCTTTTTCTGCTTCAAATATAACGGTTAACAAATTGCTAGTGTTCATTAGAACGTGAAAATTATCCAGAATGGAATTTTTTATATCTTGCAATGTCATAGTCATGCACGTGTTAAAGTAAAAAAAAAAACTGTTCTTTTTACAAACATTTTAGAATATTACTACAGTATTCATAGCTGATTCTATTAATTGACGGATGAAGTGCTTTAATGTATATTGCCTCGAAGATCTGTAGTTTGCTTTTGTTGTTTACTTAGTGTAGGATAGTTGTGTTGTTGATCATTACATTTTATATTGCGAATGTAGACAGGAATGTTGTTGTAGATGTCTAGAAATGGACGAATGATCAGACAAGTGTAATGTAAGATGTCTAGGTAATGTAGTTGCTGTAAATCCAACATAAAAAATACCTCCCGTTCATCCTAATAAAAGATTAAAATTAATAATATATTATAAAAGGTACAATATTACTAATTTAATCATCCGTAATAACTCCTCCCCACCAACTGATGTGTTACGTAAAACCAATATTATATATAAAGTCAAATGTTCCTTGTGAGAATGTATCTTCGACAAAAAACAAATATATATGATTTTTAGCTGTGTTTGGAAACTAAACAATAACTGCATTAAAATTGAAAATAATTTGATAATCACAGACACAGAATAGAAGAAAAAAACCTCACAAATTTTTTTACTACGAAAATGAACCCAGTTCTATAAACTTGAATAACACTAAAGTTTTATTCAAATCTTTAAGAATTATTGACAATCCATATTCTTAAAAAGAAAACCGTAAGCACTATAAAATATTGACTCAAAACCAAAATATCCCTTTCCTATAAATTTAATGAAACGTGGAAAAAGAAGGGTTGTTGTCCAAATATAATGTATACATATGAGCGTGTGTATGTGTGTGTGTGTGCGCGTGAGAGAGAGAGAGAGAGAATGGGGGAGTTAAAAATAATGCGAGAGTATTTCATTAATATAAATATCTACCTACTACTAGCCATTTCCGAAACTAAATGGAGGGTGTGCGTGTGGGCTTCTCAAAGTAGGTTAAGGATTAGTAGCTTAATTGAAAGATAATAAAATATGTAAAGTGAATTCTATCTTCATTGGTTTCACTGCATATGCAGCTTTGTGTTTGACTAAGCAAACTTACTGTTGTAATCGTAATTATCTGTGTAAAAATATATATGGAAATGGGTCTGAATTAATTATTGTTGCCGAAATATGCCTCATATATATATATATATATATATATAACTGAAATATACATTATATCCAGGGAAATCAATAATAACTTCATAAAATTCAAGAGCGGATTCCTCACATCAAAACAAGGACAAAAGTCATAGTTTTAATCGTTTCACCCCAAGCAAGGCGGTACTGCCACTGATGTGCAGGGGGCTACATAAGAGTAAAGGCTTAGACAGGAGGAGAGTGAAGAGAAGGAGGAGAGTGAAGAGAAGGACGCACCATTTACAGGGGTTGTCAGAGAAAGGGCAAGAGAAGGATGGAAACGCAGGATTGAAGTTAGTTGAAAAGGTAGAGAGAAAGAAAAAGAACAAGATATATGAGGTGATGGGGAGAGAGAAAGAGAGCAGAGTAAAGATATAGACGGCCCAGTTACAGGGGGTGTCGGAGAAAGGGCAAGAGAAGGATGGAAACACAGGTATGAAGACAGTTGCGAAGGTAGAGGGAAGGGAAAATCAAGATATACGGGGTGATGTAGAAAGAAATGATAAGAGATGGGAATTAACATTGCATTTCAATTCCTGGAGATTGTAGCTGTCAGGAAAGCAGGTATATGGAAGGGAGTTCCACGAGGGGGGAGTTCGAGAAAAGAAGCTGATGGAGTAGAATTGTCGGCTGTATTTGGTTGATCTAACTGTAATTGGGTGGGGTCTTGTTGCCAGTCTTTCGTTTTTCAGATATTAAGTTTAAAAAAAATTACTGGAGATGGTGTTGTTCCTGCCACGGATACGAGGTTGCATTTGTCATTCACGTACATCTTTGACTCGTCTGTCTTTACCTGGGAAGCGTTATAACAGAAGACGGAAAGTGCGACACAGAGATCCGAAGGTGAATTGGCATGGCGAAGGAAGCATTCCAGAAGTTGAGTAAGGTATAATGAAACAGGACAATTTCGCTAGAAACAAGGAAGAGGGTACTGGATTTCAACATGCTGTCTGTCCTCCAATATGGCAGTGAATGCTGGACAATATCATCAAAGATGAAGGAAAAACTTGAAGCAACTGTAATGTGATTCATCAGAAGGATACTTCGAATATCATGGATCGTGCATGTGAGCAATGATAAGGGCTTAGAAATGATGGAAGCAAAAAGGAAATTAATACTGAGCATCAGGAAGAGACAGCTGAAGTTCCTGGAACACGCAATGAGGAAAGAAGGCTTGGAGAATCTGATACTAACAGGCCAGATAGAGGGGAAAAGAGACAGGGGAAAGCAACGGATAACATATTTGAAGGATCTAATCAGGTGGATGATGGAACGAGGATTGCATGGTGTAACACGAGAAGGCGTGCTCAGAGCCACCAGGGATAGGGAAACGTGGAATGCCATGATCGCCTACGTCCTGAAGGGATGTAATGCATGGTGTACAACCTTGTACCTTAGGTTGCTTAAATTACGAATCCAGGTATAACTTCTAGGGTCCTCAAAATATGCTTGCTGTACAAGTTGAACAGATCCGGTGAAAAGACACATCCTTGTTCTACGCCCCGTTCTATCTTTGTATATCTATTCAATTCATTACCTGTCCGTATGCAAGCGGTTTGCTGCCAGTAAAGATTCTTGATTACTCTCACTTTTTTTCCAAATATATCCAAGCTGCCGAGCATCTCCATCAATTCTTTGTGGCGTATTCTGTCAAACGCCTTCGCATAATTAATAAAGTACAGGTATAAGTACTTCTTCATTTGTATTGCCCTTTCAGAGAGCATCCTAATCATAAATATGGCATTCCTTGTTCCTGTGTCTTGTTCTATCTCTGGCCTGATTCTGCTTCTCGCTCTATTCATCAGGATTCGGACGATCAGTTTTGTTATATGACTCATTAAACTGATGGTTCTATGGAGTTCGCACTCATTTGCTCCTGGCTTCCTAGGTAATGTTATGAAGATAGACTTGCTAATAGACTTGACTATTATAAATTTTATTTATTATTTCAGTAATTTTCTCTATACCAAATTCTTCCAGGGCCATCAGCATCTCTATGACTATGCCGTCTGGTCCCGCTGCTTTGTTTTTATTCAGTTCGGCTACTGCAGATTCCACTTCAGACCAATATTTCCTGTCCGTCGTCACATTTGCATATTATTGGCTGCTCTCTCTTGTTGTGGAAAAGAACTTTTATATATTCTTTCCATCGTTGGAGTATTTCCTCTTTTTTCAAAATGACAAAATGATAGTTCCATCCTTAGATTTTATACATCCTGTTGAAGAGCAGGTTTTTGTCCTGTCAGTTCTTTTATTTCTTTATGCATGTCTGCTTTATTATTCCTGCTCAATCTCTCTACTTCTGCACATTTGTCATTGAGCCATTCCTTTTTAGCCTGTCTACATTTTCTTCATATTTTCCTGTGTAGTTCTCTGTACCCCATTCAATGCTTTGATATCATTTTCTGCCTCCTTTGCATCATGTCCAGAATCTCTTCAGTCATCTACTTGTTTTTCTTTCTGTGCCTAATTTCCTTTGGGGCAATGTTATTTGCTGATGTCACTGTTGCTTCTTTTGCGCAATTTCGGGTGTTCTTTCCCAATTTGTTCTTCGTATTTGGTTTTCACGCTGTGAGTGTAATCTTTCTATAGGTTGAGGTCATTCACGAGTGCGTTGTATATCAATTTTGGTGCTGCACGAGGCGTCATCAATCTCCGGAATTTTAAGTTGCAGATGACTGGGACGTGGTCGCTCCCACAGTCAGCGCCTGGATAGTCTTTGCTTTTAACCACTGCATTCCCGAATCTGCTGTTTATGGTTATGTAGTCCATCTGGTTTTACGTGTCACCTCCTGGGCTTCTCCATGTCCATAGACGTCGTGGGTGTTCTTGAAACCAGATGTTGGTCATTACCTGGTCATTTGCTATGCACCATTGGACCCATTAATCTCCTTCTTCGTTGCGGATTCCTAAACTAAAGTTTCCAGTTGTCATGCCTTCCCTCTCCTTGCCTACTTTGGCATTCAAATCTCCCATGATGATCCTGATTTCTTGGCTTTTACATTGAGCCTTTGGCATTCTCTAGAGTGGAGTAAAAAGATTCTATTTCTTCTTCGGTGCTTTATGTTGTTGGGGCATAGATGACTACAACTGCTATGTTGAATAGTCTACCTTTCAGTTTGACCAGGAGAACTCTTTCGGAGAACTGGCAGTATCCCTAACAAACATTTCTTCATTTCTTTGTCCAGTATTGAGCCGACTCCTTTCTCATTATTTTTGCCTCCGGAGTATATTATCCTATGGTTGTCGCTGTTCAATATTCAACATAGCAATTGTAGTCCATAATTTGGCCATCTGATTTTTAGTCTGTTCATTTCCTGCTTGACATTCTCTTGTTGTCCGCAGGTGTTTAATGTCCTGACGTTCCATGTCCCCAAGGTAATCCTTTCTTTGTTGCGTACAGTCGCAGGGTAACGGTCCAGAGACACCTGTTGCTCATGTCTTTCCTTCCCGGGCGAGGGACATATTTTGGGAGAAACTGTCCCCTTTACGCTGTTGTTGCTAACAGTCGCCGGATGACGGTCAGGTGACACCTGTTGCCCATGTCGGTCCTTACTGGGCGAGGAATTGTTCTCTTTGGAACCAACCCTCTTCACGCCGTTAGGTTTAATATGTATTCGTTGTATAGCCATGATTTTAAGCAGGATAGATATTGGAGTGGTATCCTGTTGTCTTCTCTACGGTGGTTTATTGAGACACCACTTCTAGTTAGCTGGCCGTTGACTCATCAAGAGTTCTTCCGCCCTTTCCATGTTAGTTTTTTTATCTTAACGGGTTGCTAACATCCAGTATATACAAAAAGAAAAGAGGGGTAGAAGAAAGAACAAATATTAAGTATATACTTAGTATAAGTTCAAAGAAGCAATCCTGTAAATAAAGTGTCAATTCCCCTAGCTACTCCTAACTAGCAAAAGAGAAAGCATCACATATCCAGTTAACAGAAGATATTTTCTTTGAAATTCCGTCCTTCCTCAAAGAGGGCTTCTTTTTTAATTTGGATAATTCCGGCAAATGCTGATTTTGCGATAGCACGTGGACTAAGGAGTGGGGGGGAGTAACGAATTATGCTGTTAACTATTTTACAATACAAAAGTCAATTTTAAATTAAACATTAATATATTAATAAACTTAATACAAAAAAAAATTCAATTATTCTGAAAACAATATTGAAAACAAAGCATAGGAAACAGTGAAACGAAGAATATTTTTTCTCTTCTCTCTTAGCTACTACTCTAGGTCCTACAAATATGTTATCCGCTGCTTTCCCCTGTCTCTTTATACCTGTATATGACCTGTTAGTATCAGGTTCTCGAAGCCCTCTTTCCTCATTGCATGTCCCAGGAACTTTAGTTGTCTCTTTCTGATACTTAGTATTAATTTCCTTTTCGTTTTCATCCTTTCCAAAACTTCGTTTCTCCTGTCTCTCTTTTTCACTGTTCGCCCTATGAGTATCAGATTCTCCAAGCCCTCTTTCCTCATCACATGTCCCAGAAACTTCACTTGTTTCTACTAGATGTTAAGTGTAAGTTACTTTTTCGTTTCTATTCTTTTCAAAAACCTCGTCATTGCCCACTTGTTTGTTCTATGGTATCCGTAACATCATTCTGTGAAACTGCATTTCTTTTTCCTCGAGTCTTTACTTCATCTTTGAGGAGATTGTCCAGCATTCGCTGCCATATCCAAGAAAAGAAGAAGCAATAAATATATAAAGGTTGTTAGACGAACTACACAGTTTCAATAATTTCTTGGAGAGAAGTGTACTGATATTTTTACTGATGCTTATTCATATTTGTACAAACCAATTTTACAGATTTTGACAATATTTTATTTTTAACAATATACGGATTTTTGTATAATGTACCCTTAGAAAGAACTGACATCACATAGCAATCCAGCACTGGACACGCAATGAAGAAAGAGAGTTTGGAGAACCTGATACTGACTGGCCAGGTAGAGAGAAAGAGAGACAGAGGAAGGCAGCGGATAACATATTTGCAGGGCCTGGTCGGGTGGATGACGTAACGGGGGTTACCAGGAGTAACAGGAACAAACATGTTAAGGGCCACAAGGGATAGGGAAACGTGGAGGGCCATGATCGCCTACGTCCTGAAGGGACAGGGCACATAGAAGAAGAAGACCCTTAGAAATAATAAAATCTTTGTATGCTTATTTTTTATGAAAATTTTAGTAGGAATGTATGTATCAACAGAGCATATGCGATATTTAATAAGCAATGAGTTTATATATATATATATATATATATATATATATATATATATTTCAACGGTCAATACACGTGACTTGTTACCCTATCACTAACCCACCAACATCCCAAACACAACTAATATAAGAAAAGAGGCTTTCCATTTCTATACATACCGCCTGATGAGACATGTACCTTTGTAGTGGATATATATAAAAAAAATTATGTACATGTTCTAAAATATGATATATATATATATATATATATATATATATATATACACACAACTTTTTGTAGTTTTACCTATACATATTAAGACAGTATACGTGTATCATCACTATGTTATTTGGACCCTATATATATATATATATATATATATATATATATATATATATAACGCAAGTATAAGGAAATTTACGAAACTGGCATTAGCCAATACATTTTAATTTTTATTTATCCATTATAACAAATAAAGGTTCATATATATATATATATATATATATATATAATCCTATGTCTATGGCACAATGATTCAAATTTGCTCTTAAAAGTGATTTAATGACCACATGCTGTCATAGAAAAAAATACTTACTTAAAGCCTCAGATTGCGAGAGATTCTTCTTTATCTTCGTCTATTCTTTCTTTCTTTCTTTCTTTCTTTCTTTCTTTCTTTCCCAGGCAATATTACGTTTAACAATTATGAATTAAAACCCTTTTATTTTTGCTTCGTACATTTTTAATTCGTAATTTTTAATTCTAGGTTGTACTTCTTAATTTTATTATTTTCCATTTTTTATTCTATTTTCATTTATCTTATTTTTATTCAAAATTTTAAAATTGAAATTTTCCTTACATTTTTTATATACATGCAATATTCGAATGTGCGTTGTGTTGCAGTGGATATCGGCTCCGTACGAGAAATTGGGGAGTCGAGTTCGAATTCCAGTTGAATCCATTGCATTCACTTATGCACAAATACCCTTGGGAAAGGAATTAATCCGGCTCTTCCCTCCAGTTATGGGTTAAATCGCGGGACAGATTTGGTTCTATAGCTTTGGCTGGCAACTCAATCTACCGCAGAAAGCAAGCTACTGCGGGATAATCTTCGTCTCAGTCAGTCATGTTTCGAAAGAGACATGATCGCCCAAGCGTGTTTTACGTATATCACTTAACTAACTGAATATTCAAATATTTAGATTTTCAAGACTCATGATTTACGCCCCTTTGATTTCATCTTCCTGAATTTTGTTACTCTTTTTTATTTTAAATTTAAATTTTAAATTGTTATCCGCATGTAACCGTAGAATATTTAAACTTTTAATCTTGTTATAAAAAAGACAGTATCTTAACTTTATAAGATTTAATTCCTTTGAACATCGAGTAAACTTAAATTCAAATCTATTAAACCGTCTGTTGGAAATATGCACCTAATGACTGCATAACGCATGAAACTCAGAGTTGTGCTATAGACATAGGATATGTATATTTATTAGTATGTATATATATATATATATATATATATATATATATATATATATATAGCTCTGTCCATACTTTTAGCACTGTTTTATTAACACTTTAATAATAATACTATACATATGTACACCCTCATCCTATGTATATTTAATAATTTACGTCTCTCTCTTTTTATGTATATATATATATATATATATATATGTAAGTTGCGTTTTGATCTTGATTTGCATTATGTTATTCAAAAATTGGAAAACAGTAAAATATTAAACAGACAGATCTTATCCGTGGTATTAAAAAAATTGTAATTAAAATAAATACACACTCATGGGCATACACACGCACACATACATTTGTGTTTATCTATCTATCTATCTATCTATCTATCTATCTATCTATCTATATATATATATATATATATATATATATATCTGTAACACTGTATATATTAAAACTCATACAGTTAATACTCATGAGGTTTACCGCATATACTGACTTATAACTGGATACATAATTGATTGATTGAGAGAGAGAGAGAGAGAGAGAGAGAGAAAAGAGAGTGTATGTGTGTGTTTGTGAGGGATTAAGAGAGAGAGAGAGAGAGAGAGAGAAAAGAGAGTGTATGTGTGTGTTTGTGAGGGATTAAAGAGAGAGAGAGAGAGAGAGAGAGAGAGAGAGAGATAGAGAGAGTGAGAGAGAAGGTTTATATATTCATGCATTAAAAATTAACAATAAAATATTCCCAAGTCCCGGGTAATCAATTATTAAGCAATCACAGAAGTATTGACCCATAAACATATCAACACACTCTGTTTTTGTTACATATCTATTTATTGTAATATTTCTACCGGCCTGATTATTTATGAGAAATTTTGTTAGGAAATGTGTGTCATCCGGAAGGATTCGAACCTGCGACCTCTAACATCATAGGGGAAGCCACAAATCGAATCCTGTCGAATGATACACTTTCCTAACAAGATTTCTCATAATTAATCAGGCCGGAAGAAATACATTTATAAATTTACAGTTTAATTAAAAACAGAATATCTACTCAAATATCGATTAAAAATAATGTTCAAACAAATGAACTAAATATGTCGATTGTTAATTCTATTTCGTTAATCTCCGGAACTTTCCGTAACATTGCCTGTTTACATTTGTTTGCGATGCATTTCAGAGCAGAGTTGATTATTTACGAAAAAATTGAAAATTGTGTATATATGGCTTGATTTAACTTCGTTTAAACTGCGGAATCAATTAATGACGCACCAGATCAATAGCAGGATTTCTTTATTTTGTTAGGGGTCGCAGGTTCGAATCCTGCCAAATGACATACATGTTCCCAACAATTTCTCATGAGTAATTAAGGCGCTAGAAATTTATAAATATACTGTTTAATTAAAAAACAGAATATCTATTCAAATACTATAATCGATTAAAAGCAATGTTCAAACAAACACATTAAATATTTATCTATCTATGCACATTATATCTATGCATATCTCTCTCTATATATACGTATATATACACATATATCCATGCAGTTCTATAGACGTACGATAATATGTATATTTATTAGTATATACGTAATAGCTCTGTTATATTATACTGAGCACTGTTTTATTAACACTTTTTTTTAATCGTATCACCCCGAGCAAGGCGGTAATGCCACTGATGTGCAAGGGGCTACATAAGAGTAAAAAGATTAATTAGAAGTGAGTGAAGAGAAAGACGAACCAGTTATAAAGGAGCAAGAGAAGGATGGGAATACAGGTGTGATGACACTACATAAGAGAAAAAAGATTAAGTAGAAGAGAGGGGAGAGAAAGACGAACCAGTTAAAAAGGAGCAAGAGAAGGATGGGAATACAGGTGTGATGACAGTTGCAAAAGGTGGAGAGAAAGAAAAGGATATCAGCCAGTTAAGTGCCATACGTGATTCACTCTTGGGTGATCGTGTCTCGAAAGAGACATGACTGACTGGACAGAAGATTATCCCGCAGTAGGTTGCCATTGCTTTCTGAGGTAGACTGGTTGCCAGCCAAGGCTATAGAACCCAATCTGTCCTATTATTTGACTCATAGCTAGATGGGGAAGAGATGTATTATACTTTTAAGAAGCAATTAAGGGGGATCAATTTATTACTTCATAACAGTATAAAACTGATCCCCCACTTTATAGAAGCCTTAATCATATTTTCAACTATTATATACAGTCAGCCAGTTAAGTTCTATACATGATACATGCTTAGGGCAATCATCTGTAAAAAGAAACATGACTGACTGGACAGAAGATTATCCCGTAGTAGGTTGCCATTGTTTTCTGCGATAAAGTGGTTGCCAGCCAAGGCTATAGAACCCAATCTGTCCTGTTATTTAACCCATAACTGGAAGGAAGAGACGGATTAATACCTTTCCCAAGGGTATTTGCGCGTAAGTTAATGCAATGAATTCAACTGGAATTTGAACTCGGCTCCCCGATTTCTCGTTCCGAGCCGATATCCACTGCACCACAACGCACATCCTATCGAGAAGGATATACATGAATAATATTTATATATATGCGTGTACTTGCGTGTATATTTATTTGTATAATTACTGATATATACCTACGTATCTCTCTTTCTCTCTTTATATATATATTTTTTTTTCTTATCAATATTATGTAAATTATAAGCAATTTTTCAAGGCCGATTCATTTCGGAGAAATACCTTCTGCCATTATGCAAAATAAATTATATTTTCCCCTTTTAATTCTTCCCTTCCAGGTGAAAACATTTCTCACTGACAATTTCCCTTGATCTAAAATTGCTTTATTTAAAGTATTTATTTCCCACCAAACTCATAGTTGACAGAACGTTAAAGATTCCTTGTGCAGTTCCCTTGGTCGATAATGTTTGGTACGAAAGAACGAGGAAGAAGAAAAAATAGAGAAGTGATGAGTATATGTTGATCAAATCTAAACTTTCTCTGGCAGACAACATTGAATCAGAAGTCTATTTGGAATTGAACAAGTCGCAGACAGACGCGGGTTGTTTAGAGATTTTCAGATGAAGCGTCTACTTCATTACATTTGTTTTTATTAGTACTATTTTTTGTAGCTTTCTTTATTTTTTATTTTCTATCGTAATGCCATTGAGCTTTCTAAACCTCTCATGATTACCCAGACATCTCATTTCTAGTGTTTTTCTTCCGACTAACTCCACGCTCTACTGACAAGTAGTTATTGTATGCTTAAACTGTTTTATGATTCGCAGATAAAATAATTTTACTCTTACATATAGTTTTTTTTATAATCTTGCCAGCATTTTTCATTGTTTTGTTTTTAATTTTTCTTTAATAGTAATAAATTGATGAAGCGCCTTTACCAATAGAATCATAACACTAGAATAAAAACTTTCATTAGATAATCTTACATTCATTCAACAACTTGTTTTCATAAATCTCATTTTTGTGCGGTCTCGTTGCCTTTGGTCTGATGCGTGAACCTTACATTATCCGTCTACGATGTGTGAGAGACTGCCTATCTCCTCTACTGGTCGGTTGCTTATATTAGGCTATTCAGAAAATGAAGTCCGATATTAGAACCCATTTTTATTCTAGAATTAATGCATATGTATATATATTAGAACCTTGAGTATGTATACATTTCTGCCATTGATTGACAAGTTTAAGAAGAAGAAGAAGAAGAAGAAGAAGAAGGCTTAAAAAGCTCTAAAAATTTGGATGGCAAGAAATTGTTGCGTTGCTTCGTTTTGGTATAATTAGAAGATAACACAAACTTGAATTAATGATGTTTATTTTTTGTATAAAACTTTAGGTTTTTACATCAAGTTACAACCTTTAAATTTTGTGTGGATACAGGAGCAGACTAGCTAAATTCTCTTCACTGTGGATGCTAGTAGTAAACAAGCCTATCCCTTCTGGACTCTAGTGGTCAACTGACTTAGCGACCTCCTCTTTTCAAATCTCCTACACAAAACTACTGTCCTTAACTCCTACTTCTTACTCCTACTCTTACTCCTACTCCTACCAAAAGAAACGGTTCCTTATTTTGTCGCCCAATTTTGAATTCTTGGCTTCAGTGTGTCTATCTTTTTCTATTTTTAGAACACACGCCATTTTATAAACCATAACAAAATATTTGAATGCAGTGCCTGCTTCTTTTTTTGCTAAGCAGTGTCTTTTGACTTGAAAAGAATCTTTCAAAAATCTTAAAAACATAGTCGTCAGTGGAAACATGGTGGCTGTGGCAAATTCTTGTATCCGAAGTCAGTGTCGCAGAGTTGGACGTCGTTGATTAACTAGTGCCGGTCGCATTTTGCTTATCTGAATGTGCACTTTATGGCATTGAGTTAAATCTTCTGTCTTAACGGATTCGTCGTCTTCCCAAAAACATGAATGGCAAGTGAATATTGTCTCTCTCAATTGGAATTTGAATCCGACTCGCCGACTACATTTATTGTGTTTAGAAACGTTAGCCAGCTCATCGCTAATTTTTTCATATTTTTTTTTAAGTAACCAGCGCCAAGAGAGCACAATGAAATTTTCAATTGGTTATGGTATGCTATAATTAACTTTCATGCAAATATTCCCGGTTGACTCTTTTTGACTTCAAAACAAGAAAGAAAAAAAATTAAATTAATGATTAATCAACAAAGACTTCGCATATTTCCTTTGATTTCTTGTTACAAAATAAATGACTGTTTGTTCATGTGACGGACGAGACTTAGATGTCTAGAATTAACACTTGTTGTAGAAAGAGAAATAAAAATTGATTATACCAATCAATTATGGATGACTTTTGTTCAAACGTTGAATAAAGATAGTCAAGGTGTCTAAGAAGATGCTATACGCTTACTTGTTGTTGTACAATACTGACCAAACTTTTGAACAAATAGAAAGCATGAAAGATATTGTGTATTTGTTATTTAGGATATGCGTTGAAAAAATGGTTGATGGAGAAAAGGATATCGACTCGGAACGAGAAATCGAAGAGACAGGTTCGAATTACAGTTGCATTCACTTATGCGTAAATACCGTTGGGGAAATTATAAACCCGTTTTGTCTCTATCCAGATATGGGTCAAATAACAAAATAGATTGGGTTCTATTGCCTTGGTTGGGAACCAGACTACTGCAGAAAGTAATGGCAACCTATTGCTTGAAAATCTGCCTAATCAGTCATATCTTTCGAAACATAATCGCCCAAGTGTTTACTATGCATGACACTTAACTGATTTGGGATATAAATGTATCTAAAGTGAATAATTCAAATGAAAATAGATCATTCGAGAAGAAATTTTGTCCAAAAGTATTGACTAACGTGAATCAAAGTCCAAAGCATAGTTAACAATATTGATTATGTGCGAGTTTAAATGTGTTGCGTTGGGGAAGAAAATTATCTCTTTCTTGATACAAGTATAGATGCCCTTGCTACACATTCTATGTAACGGAGGACATATGTCAGAAGCTTTTCTGATAATAATAAATGTTGTTATCGTTACAAATTGCAAGCCGATTTCTTAACTTATACACTTCAACAAAGGCAATAAATATTTTCAAAGTTACTCATTTTTGTTGTGGCAAATTATTTTACTTCCCCCGCCCCCGGCAATCCGTTTAGTTAATTTCAAACAAACCACTTAGATATCTCTCTGTCCCACATGCAGACACACGCACAGAAGTTAAATACATAAATTATTTATTTACTTTTCTTTAAACTTCTGTACACGCAAGTGTAGTTTTTTTCTCCTACAATTATGTTATCTTTTATAAAAAATATTCTTTATATATATATATATATATATATATATATATATATATATATATATATATAAAATAAAGAACATAAGTTGGATGTTTTTATAAACTCATTGGTAATATAATATTTCGCAGCACTTATCGACCGTTCCTCAGACCAAATTCATACAACAATAAATGGGTCAAGATTATCCAGAAAAATGTCAAGTAAAAAAGGAAAAAGAAAATAGAAAAAGAAAAAGCGAAGAAAAAATAAGGGAAAGAATGTTAACTTAACAGTGTTAGATATTATATCTAGACGACAAGACGGCCTTGGCCTAGATTTACAATGACCGTAGTAATGTAGGTCAATATATCTTGACTTGGATTTTTAGTTGTCTATTTTAAGATGCCCGACATTAAAAATTAAAAATTAGGTGTTGGATTTTCACTAGAAAAAATGAATTGCTAGTTTTTCTTATTAATTCTAACCGTAATAATAATACTATTATATTATTACATAAAACTTATTGCTAGTAATAATAACATGATAATAAATAAACTAATATTTAAAACTTAACAGTAATAATAATATTAATAAAATAAAAAATAATAATAATAATAATGATAATGCTAATAATAATAATACAGATACTAATAATAAAGACGAATTAACTGATAAAAATTACGAAAATACAAAATAATAATTCATACAACCTATATATATATATATATATATATATATATATATATATATATATATATATATATATATATATATATATATATAATGCGTGACTCTTCAGAAATGAATTGAGTTCTCTCGGTGACTGGCGTCTGTATACACTGCTTACATACAAGACGTTAAAATTTCCCTTCTCTGATCGCCTTCGCCGATGGCTTAGGGAGTAGAGTCTCCGACTGAGACCAAATCGGTCGAGTTTCGATCCCGACCTAGAAGCAAGTGGATATGTCCAGCCACAACTGATCAGCTGTGATACAGCGAAACGGGCTTGTATATGGATGACTAATATATATATATATATATATATATATATATATGCACACACACTACCGTCCATAAGTTTGGGGCCACTTAGATTTATTCTCTAAGATAAAGAAATAACAAATATTATATCTTAGAAGAATAAATATAGATATATTTCATTGTTGTTCACAATTGTAAAATAATTAGAACCAAAACGAACAGAGCGTAATTCCAAAGTTAATTCATCTTTTCTTTTCATCAAAGAAACCACCACTAACCTTTATTGCTCCAGAGCAAATCCTTGGCATTCTTTCTAATAACTTATAAAAATCATTTGGTGAAAGTGATTTCCAAGCATCCTGCAAGCATTTAAACAACATTTTTTCATTTTTAGGAAGTTCATTTCCAACTGTCCGATCAATTTCATCCCAGACGAGTTCAATTGGAGAAAGATCCGGAGACTGAGGGGGCCAAGTCATAATTTTCAAAATTCCATTGTTTTTCTTTGATTTCAGATAATTTTGGCATAATTTTGAGCTGTGCTTTGGATCGTTATCCTGTTGGAAAAAACTGTCCAATAATGCGGCAACCAGAAGGGATTGCATGCCTCTGCAGTATTGAATGATATTCTTCCTTTCGCATTAAGCATTTGATCTCTATAAGGTCTCCAGCTATCTCTCCTCCAAAGCGTCCCCAAACCATTACAGATCCAACTCCATGCTTTACAGTTGGAACAATGCAATTTTCACTCATTCGTTCAGAAGTTCATCTGACAAACACTCTTCGTTTGCTTCCAAACAGTTCAAATTTTGATACATCTGTCCATAATACTTTTTTTCCAATCATCTAAAGTCCATTCTTTGGTCTGTTCTGCCCAGTGTAGTCGTTTCAACTTATTCTCCTTCTTTAATTGTGGTTTATTAACTGTTACACAGACTTTAAGCCCAGCAGAATGAAGTCATCTCTTAACAGTAAAAATAGATACTGGATGTTGCCAAGTAGAATTCATTTCAGTTGTTAATTCCGGAGCGGTTTTTCTTCTGTTCCTCTTGCTAGATATGATCAAGTACCTATCCTCTACAATAGATGTTACTCTGGACCTACCAAATCTTTTTCTGTCAATGTTGAAGGCAATAATGCACGCCATGTTTTGATAGGCTTAATCTTTTAGCGATAACACGTTCAGAATATCCTTCTTTCGAAAGAATTTCAGCCTGAGCTCTTTTTCCAATGCTAATCTGTTTCTTTCTTGCCATTTATGCCGTAGTAATATGGTTTACAAAATTAAATTATACCGTGATTATAACATCTGAATAAATCTGAATTTTCGGCAAAAACTTGATCAAAATAAGAGGACTCAAGTAGCAAACTGAGTAAATTTTTATTTTAAAGTTGAAAAGAAGATTTTTTTTACTTGACATCTGCATAAGAATAAGAAAAAATACAAACTCGGCGAATTTGATTCTGCTACAAATGAAATTTTATAAACTTTGTGAAAAAAATCTGAGTTATCCCAAACTTATGGTCGGTAGTGTATATATGGAGAAATTATCTAGGTACTAAATTCGTCTCTTTGACAGTAGTCTATCGCATCCGTGACAAGAAATATCTCGTGCTACAAACTGTTGACCAACACCAACCCCGCCTAATACAAACTAAAACATATTTTGCTACTGTTATATTATAGAAATTTTTATTGGATCGTTTTATCCTTAAAATAAGTCACCATGATATAATTTTGGTTTCTCTGTCCACATTTTTCTCTATGCAATGGTTCTACAGAGTGACCATACAACATGATCACAAGTCCTTTTAATCTCGATAAACAGACAAATTTCATTTCATTGTTTAGTTATACGTGGGCGATGAAGCTATTAAAAACTTATTAAAATGGGAAATCATTAAGGCTGTCTCAAATTATAATACAAGCGTTTTTTTTTCTTGGTCGAGCACAGAAGAGTAAAGATCTCTGCCTCGAAAAGTTGATTGAACTGAAGAAACGAAAACAATCAGGTGAGGATGCATATTTTCTTTTGAAGTTTTCTCGAATGGGTTTGTAGGTAGATGAAATATGCGCTTTTAAAAAATGAGACGTTCTACTCAAACAAGGCTATCTCCTAAGAGATAATGTTTTAAATTTTAAAAAGGTCAGTCGGTTAAATGCCGTACGTAATACACGCTTGGGTGATCATGTCTCGAAAGTAACAACAGTGACAAGAAGATTTTCCCGCAGTAGATTACCATTAATTTTTGTACTAAACTGGCTGCCAACCAACGCTATAGACCTCAATCTGTCCTGTTATTTGACCCATAGCTGGTGGGAAGAGACGGATTAATACCTTTTCTAAGAATATTTATTAAGTGAATGCAAGGAATTCAACAAGAAATTGAACTCTCCGATTTTTCGCTCCGAGCCAATATCCGCTGCAGTACAACTCGCATTTCAGATTAAAAAATAAAACCCAATAATTCTTTTTAAAATAATCTGTTATGTTAAAGCGTTGCAGTTTCTGATCATCCACCTGGTGATACCTGGGTAACTGTTAACTTTGTTTAAAAAAATACTTTTTACTTATAAAAACTTTGCCTAATACATCTATAAATAATTTTAACTAGAATTTTGAACGGAAATATATTTCGTTTACGATTCATAATTATATACGCACACATTCATACATGATTCTTTCATACACATGCCTTCATACATGATTATCTTCCGTTATTTAGAACAGAAAATCGTTCAATCACTTGACACGTGTATACATCTTTTCACATAAAAACTTTACTGACTCATAAACGCACACATTCCCACATGATTTCTCTCAACACATACATTCATAACTGATTTTCACATTTTATTTTTTATATAAATTCGTGTGTACATGTGTAAAATACTTGTTAGGTATTTTGAACGGAAGTGTATTGCGTTATTGTCATTCACACATACTAATATTATCGATATATACACACACTTAGTTCGTCTAGGGTTTGGATGCGCTTAACACAAATCATTTTTCGATTACATATACTTATATTCATATTAAACATCTAACGTTTTTATTACGCGTTGGTACACACACTGAAACACACACAAGTCTTTTCTTCTGCATTTAATATTCATCCATTGCTTTATCACACGTGACACGTATCTGAGCAATTAAACTATATCTCAATCGACATAAGGTCTCTAGGATTTTCAAATCATTCGTCTTTAATGAATCCTGGAAGAAGCTTGTTATAAATGAAACATCTTAGATTAAAGACACTTTTTTCTACTTGTTCTTTACTTATTTTATTCTTTTTGTTAGATTCCGATCCATATATTCAACTTATATATATATATATATATATATATATATATTAAAACTAAATTATGTGTAACAGTAAAAGAGGCCCTGGTCAGATCAGTAGACGGTTATTTAACAGTGTGCTCGATGCACGATTCAAAGAACTGAATATGCAGTGTGAACAATATATTAAAAAACGGAAAATTCACCACAGACTTTCTACGATGTTTCAACCAACATCGGTTTCGTCACGCGGTAAGGGCAAACTGTATTATACCGCCTGATTAGACCTATATGCTTAAACCTAGGTACCAAGTTAGTGGTGAATATTTCATTTTTAATATATATATATATATATATATATATATATATGGTGGATGTTATTGTGTTACCGTCTTAGTGACCTCTCTGAAGATGGCTCATGTGAGCTGAAAGCTTAGAAACAAATTAATAAAAAATTATCCAAATGTTGGAGAATTTTTGTCTTTATTTTCAACTGAAATTAAAGCCAAAATACGACGTTTAGAACGACACATGATTAAACATAATAGACGTTCATTTCTCTTATAGTTAACAGCATATGTTTAGAAAATTATTTGCTGCCTCGATACACTATATATATGTGTGTGTGTGTGTGTGTGTGTGTGTGTGTGTGTGTGTGTGTGTGTGTGTGTGTGTGTGTGTGTGTGTGTGTGTGTGTGTGTGTGTGTGTGTGTGTTAAACGTTATTTTAATGGATTCTCATAGCTGAGTAGAAACCCTGTTTTTATTATTAAACATTATATTTTTTTATTTATTTACATCTACCAGCCGGAATGTTCGAGAGGCAGCTAGGCTACTTAGTTCACACTATCTCAGATCTATTGACGCTTTCAGGGGACGCAGGTTTGAATGCTGGTGAACGCATATTTTTCTGACGATTTTTTTTTAATCTTTTGAGATTTTTGATGCCGGACTTTGTTCAGTGATATAGACCTAATAAAAACTGAAATTTTTACCCCCGAACATAGCATCATTATTATTATTATTATTATTACTCTCGTTCTGTCAGACAGATTAACAAAGTCATGTGGAATGTTCAAATTAATGATACGAACCTCGCAACATTACAGTAGACGATCCCGAGACTAGTTTTACAGGCAGAATCGGATGTAAGATTCCTAAAATCAATAATCTTACGACTGACAACCGATATTTCCTTTCCCGCCAAATTATTCCCGCCAAATATCAATCTTATGCAGATTGTTATCGCTTAGTCTCTTCACCGCCGTTCACAGCTGGACAGAAGAGGACATTGTTCCGAGTTCGTTTTTATTTCATGTTAATTTTATTCATGTTATGTCTTCAAATTTACTGCCGTTTTAGTTTTGCAGCCGTTCTTTTCTTTTCATTGTCAGACACTGACAAGCATAAATTGATAATCAATTCAATTTGAAAAGAAATTGTTTTCCATTGGTCCGTTTAAGCTAAATGCTAATTTCAATTGATTCACGAATTTCAACTTTGCATAAATCCCTTTTTCCTTTTGGAAGATACAATTGTGTGGAGGAGATATAATTCTTGTACATTAGAGGAGAAACAAAAAGAGAGAAAAGAGATAGAGATAGATAGATAGAGAGAGAGATAGAGTGAGAAAGACAGATAAGAAGAAAGAGCGAAAACATTATTTTGAAATTTATTTGATGGCATTTTTTAGTATATTATTCATTATAATTTGTGGTTTACGGCCATATCACGTGGAATACACCGGTTCTCGCTCGATCACCGACGTTAAGCAGAGCTGAGACAGGTCAGTACTTAGATGGGTGGCCGCTTCAGAATGCAAGATGCTGTAAACGTTTAGTGACGAATGTGCGTTGTAGTGCAGTGGATATCGGCTCGGAAAGAGAAATCGGTGAGCCGAGTTCGAAATCCAAATTCAAGTTGAATACCCTCCACCCTGCATTCACTTAAGCACTGGTATCTTTCCCTTTAGTTATGGGTTAAATAACAGCGTAGGACTTCAGGACTTGGGGACCCTGCCTTAAAAAAACAAATCCCAATGAATCTTGATACTCAAAAAGAAAAATGTATTACTAGACACGAAACTTATATAAAAACAACAACAAATTGTTGAAAGAAAAAGGTATTACCAGCAATAAATAAATAAAATTTAGTTGGCAATAAATGACCCACCGAGGTATTGATATGCCATAAAAACAAAATAATTAACAAAATCATTATAATTTACTATATATTCTGGCAATATAGGAAGACAAGAACTTTTTTAATACTCTTTTTTTATATCGACTTCATATCAGTATCTTATATATATATATATATATATATATATATATATATATATATATGTAAATGAGATTATAACTATACTCGTATAGAAGAACCTTCCACAAATCTACGAAGAAGGGGAAAAACGGTTTTAAAAAAGAAAGAGCTAAGTACATGAGCATCAGTCAAAAGAGTTCGGACCGAGTCAGCACGTAGCCTAAAGAAAAAAAACCCGACATGAGTAATCAACCAACAAAAAGCGCTTGATACTTAGATAGCGCGGAATAAGTAAAGAAAACCTAGTGTGCCAGACAGACCTACCTAGTTTCCACCTAAACGGATCGTCAGGGAAAGCTGGAGTCAGATTATGTGAAACGATCCGTTTAGGTGAAACCTAAGTAAGTCTGTCTAGCTCACGAGGTATTTTTTACTTATATAGTCATTAACAGACAGATTTGTTTCGCTGTATCATAGCTCCTCAGTACGATTAGACATCAGACTGTTTTTTACCCAGGATTGAAACCCGACCGCGTCAGTACCTCTGAGATATAGGCGCTCGGTAGAAGGAGACAGACTTTTAGCGTGTGATATATCATGTATACACACGCCAATAGCTGAGAGTGTTTCAATTCATTACTAAATGAACGATATATATATATCGTTCATTCAGTAAAAAGCAATCGGATGTCTAACCGTACGGATATGTCTGCAGATGACTATTCACGTTCTCACACCCTGATTGAGCACTCTGGAAGAATGGTAGACTTTGAAAAAACAGGAGCTACTCTAGCATCTACGCATCGCTTATTCAGTAATGAATTAGAGCATTCTGACTACTTGCGTATGATACATCATACATTAAAAGTCTGCCTTTTTCTGCCGAGCGCCCATAGCCCAAAGGTAGAATCGCCGACTGACGCCAGTTTGGTTGGGTTTCAATTCTGGGTTAAAAAGCAATCGGATGTCTAACCGTACTGAGGAGCTGTGGATGACTATATATATATATATATATATATATATATATATATATATATATATATATATATTAAACACGTTGTATTAAACAATAGAGGTAACTTTGTTTTGCAGATTTTCTTTTGTATTTTCTCATATTTGTATAAATATAATTTGGAAATAAAAAGCCTCATTAGGAAATATGAGAAAATACGAAAGAAAATCTGCAAGACTAAGTTGTCTCTATTGTTTAATACAGCATGTTTAAAAGAAAGGATGCTGCCAAAATACACGTACTTTATATATATATATATATATATATATATATATATATAGCTCCATGAATTAATAAATATACAAATGAGGGTACATACAGTTATAATATTATGATTCAGATTATTGTCCTCATCTTTGTTGCCATTTATTTTTTTCATGTTGTCTACCAGAAAAAAATCGGACTATAGGTCACCCCTTACCACCGTTCTCATATCTGATTTACCGCTGAATGAATTGAGGCGTAGGATACTTATTTCGGGCTATTTACTTCCTTTGAGCAATTACTCCGCCATTTGTTTGGTTTCGGAACTCAATTTCCGCGTAGCAATTGCAAAAAGGCAATAAATTGGTCGAAAAATCGGCAAACTACGCGTGAAGTCATTCTGCAGTGAATAACATTTTTGAAGCGTGGTTACGGGGTGAGATAAACAGCGAAAGGAGTTCGATATTTTTCTGATTGTAAACTTGAAAAAAAGTGGGTTTTGTCAATAAACAATTATCGATTTGAGTTCAGTATTTACATTTGCACGGAAATAAGGATGTTTTGGAAAGATTTGAAGGGGTAAAGGCCTTCGGGGAACAAATAAAAAATTTACCGGACAAGGCACATTGAAGAAGTATTATAGCTTGCACTGTCTTCACAATGTTCGTATTGCAAAGTACAGTAACGTCGAACAGATTCCATTTATAACAGCGTTTTCGCACAAGTGTGATAATAGCACGATTGCTTTCCAAGCGTTTGTCTGTCGTATTACACATGATCTTCGCTTTCTCATTGTCGACTGCTGATGATGGAGAATAATTATAGTTTTTACTCCTTTTCATCATAATTCAATTTCTGCTATGGTCACACTACCTACCAAGTCTTCAGAAAACCTAAGGTAGGTAGTGGTGTGTTTTTATGACTACATTTCATTTGTTTTTTTTATCTCCAATAACATCACTAACGTTACATGGACATTATTCTTTTTAGATGTGGGCTGTACTCATCAAGACAGTTTTTGTATATTTCCAGTGATTCTGTGTTGTTGTGTTCCTTTTTTATCATTCTAAGCGCACCTACTCTGGCTAGTACGATTCTTGTTTTCAATTTCCATATTTTTTCTATTTCAATTTCCAGGTTTTTATAATTTCATAGATTATTATTATTATTATTATTATTATTATTATTATTATTATTCTGTCATTTTTCATCATATGTCCATTTCTGCTATGGTCACGCTGCCTACCAAGTCTGCGAAAGATTTAAGGCAGGTCGTGGTGTGTTGTTATGGCTCCATTTTTTGTTTTTTTCTACCTCCCCTAATATCCCTAGCGTTACATAGACAAAGTTCTCCTTAGTGTGTGGGCTGTACTTAACAAGACAATTTTTTGTAAATCTCTTAAGCTGGGCTTTTCAAGGATTCTTTCAATGTGCTTTTTTTCTTCGATTTTTATCATTCCAAGTGCACCTACTATCACTGGCACGACTCTTGTTTTCAATTGCCACATTCTTGTTTTCAATTGCCACATTTTTTCTATTTCATTTTCCAGGTCTTTATATTTTGACAGTTTTTCGAATTCCTTGATTGCTATGTTACAATCCGCTGGACAAGCCATATCAATTAATAGGCAAATTTTGTCTTTCTGGTTTTTAACAATAATGTCCGGCTTATTTACTTCAATTTTTCTATGTAGATGGTGTAATCCCATAGAATGGTAACAACTTCTATTTCTGTAACCGGTGCTGGGTGATGTTCATACAAGTGTTTGTTTACATATTTTCCATAGTGTTTGCACATTGTCCAATGTAAATATTGCCCCCTCTATCGTGACAATTTTTATATTCATTTTGAGCAAGTACAGAACATCCTGAGATTAGATGGTCTATTGTTTCTTAATGTTTATCACAGAAACTGCATTTTGGATCCACATTATTATGTATAATATTTGCCTGAATGTTTCTAGTGAAAAGACTTTGGTCTTGCGCTGCAAGAATAAAGCCTCCAGTCTCAGACTTTAATCCAGAGTCATGTAACCATCGATGAGTACTAACTTTATCAACACTGGATTTATTGGCACGTTCTGGATATTGGACATGCAGAGGTTTGTCTTGCCAGCATTGTTTCATCTGTTCATGAGCTTTATCTTTGGCTTTCTTTTTCATATTTTTTGTCGCAATAGTTGGTTCTTGGCTTCTTTTTTGCTTTTCTACAGAATCTACTAACTGTAAATCTTGTTTGTATTTACTGCCTTCTTTTATTATTGAATATTTTTCTTTCTTTCTTCATGTTGCTTGACTAATTGTATCATCCAGTCCTTTGTTGTTTCTATGTATGTTAGTAAGCCAATAGTTGTTGTCTTGTATGACAATTCTAGCTGAATAAGACCTCTTCCACCTTCTTTACGGGGTATGTACTGCCGGTCTACATCAGCCTTTGGATGATGCATCTTATGCTTAGAAAGAAGCTTTCTTGTTTTAGAATCCATTTGCCTGATGTCGTTTAGAGTCCAGTTTAAGATGTTGAAACTATATTGGACCACTGGGATGGCGAGGCTATTAATGGCCATAATTCTTTTTCTGAGAATTCAATTCAGTTTTTAAGATCAGTCGTAGCCTTCTATAGTACTTTTTACGCACTATTTCTTTCATTTTTTTATGGTGAATTTTTTCACTTTCATTTACACTTAGGAATTTTTAATCTTCTGGCTTCAATTCTTTTATTGTTACAGCAGGGTCTAGGCTAATTGAGGATGTTTCTTGTAGTGATCCAGGTAAAACTCTACCTTTAGCACATTTATTCAAATTGAATTTAATTCCAATGTCTTGGCTGAAGCATTTTACAGTTTGCAGAAGACCTTCCAGCTCATTATCATTCTTAGCATACAACTTTAAGTCATCCATGTAAAACAGATGGCTTATTTTCTTTTGGCCTATTTTATAACCACATTCTGTCTTATTAAGTTGACTGGTTAGTGCTATTAATGATATGCAGAATAGTAATGGAGACAAAGAAT
The DNA here is from genome assembly GCA_037127315.1 of Ascarosepion bandense. Lineage (NCBI taxonomy): Eukaryota > Metazoa > Mollusca > Cephalopoda > Sepiida > Sepiidae > Ascarosepion > Ascarosepion bandense. The sequence goes on from JBBBDQ010001604.1 coordinate 1,849,974, forward strand.
CACCTTGAAATATACCTCTTTTGATGTTTATTTCATCTTATTATTATTATTATTATTATTATTATTATACCAGCAATGCTATTTTTCTATGTCTAGCAGAAGTAAATCTGCATAATTTGCTCTAAAATCGTCCCTGTCTATTTCACATGTTCATTATAGTTTGCATTACCTTCAGTTTCGTTCATTTTACATAACTTCCAATGAATAATGGCAGAAATCATATTCTTGAGCCATTCAATTGTATTCTGATACAACATGATACATCTCACGACTCGCTTTTCACACATTCTAAATAAGACTGAAGTGATGACCTAATCAACATTCATCGTTACCCAGTTTGTGTGTTATGCCTGATCCTTAGCCAATAGTCATAAACCATCAGTTTCATTCTTCAAAAGATTTTTTTATATTTATATTCACGTTATCGTCGCGTCCATTTGTATCACTACTTTCTTCAAAAACAAAACTCTACTGCTACTACTACTAGTATTACTACTACTATTAATACTAATTATCATTATACAGATTATTTACACTATATTCGGATTATTATCATAATATTTGTTGTTGTTATCACACCGTTTCAGCCATTGTGCTCTCCGCCCTTCCTCAGGTGTATATTGATCTGGGTAATCTACAGGGAATTCTAAACGCTTTATTTAATCAAAGAGAGTAGACTGTTCTCGGTCCATTGTATGTTACACAAATCAATATAGACCTGAGGAAGAGTATACCACAACGACCAAACAACAACAACGAATATGAGGAAAATAGTCCGAATAAAATTAGTATCAATAATGATTTCTCCCTATCCCATAAAACCAAGCAGAGACTATCATTCCAATATTTTACTGATATCTTTTGTTTTTGTTCATATATGAAGCAAGGACCGTTCCTTGGACTTAAAGCCACTATGAGTGAGTGGTGGATTAATCTGATGAATAGAGTTCTCTTTAATAGGTGACCAGTGCTGAGGATCAAGGATTTTATTGCTATATTATTTCATTTCATTCTTGACTGCAACAAAAGCATCTTTTACCAGTAATATTTTTGTGGCCGTCATGATGCACATTATTCCAAATAGTGTCAGGTCAGTGCAAACGTTTTTGCCGGTTTGTAAAAGGATCATTTTAAATCATTATAATTTATTTTATGCATATTGTTATAACTTAAACATATCACCATGTTTAATTTATAACTTTTTCTTTCAGATTATAAAGGCATCATTCATATTTGTCTGCAATATTCTAACCCATGTTCTTTCCATCCGTTCTTCTTCTTTTATGTGCACTGTCCCTTCAAGACCTACTCCTGGTGGCTCTTAGTATGTTTACTCTCGTTACACCTCGCAACCCCGGTTCCGTCATCCACCTGATCAGGCCCTGCAAATATATTACGCACTGCTTTCCTCTGTCTCTTTTTTCTTCTATCTGGCCAGTCAGTATCAGGTTGTCCAGGCTCTCCGTCCTCATTGCGTGTCCTAGGAACTTCAGTTGTCTCTTCCTGATGCTCAGTATTAATTTCCTTTTTGTTACCATTCTTTCCAACACCTCATCGTCGCTTGCATGCTCAGTCCACGACATCCTTCTGTCGAACCGCATTTTCGCTGCTTCCAGTTTTGTCCTAATTTTCGATGATATTGTCCAGCATTCACTGCTGTATTGAAGAACTGACATCACATAGCAATCCAGCACTCTTTTCTTTGTTTCTAGTGAAATTTTCCTGTGTGTTAGTACTTTACTCAGCTTCTGGAACGTGTCCTTTGCCAAGCCAATTCGCCTTCGTATCTCTGTGTCGAACTTTCCATCTCCTGTTAGAACAATTCCTAGTTATTTTAATTTTTTTTTTCCATCTAAAGAACACATTATGCTTGCTCTACTCTATTAGTTTCACAGCGGTTCCAATGCAAATACAACGTGTTTCTTTTTGCCAATCTTTGCTTTTACGATACCTTCAGACACCTTTTGGGGGTAGGCTTGTCACAGGTCATGAGAAGTGGATTCTCTAACATAAACGTTAAACGTCGGCGATCGTGGTTATATTGAGAAGAAAGTCCAGATCAGCAACCGAGAGCAGGACTCCATCCCAAAAGATCATGTTGAGCGTATGGTGGGGTATTGAAGGGATCATTCATTACAAACTTTTAGACAACATACAAACCATTACATCTAGTCACTATTGTGATCAACTTCGTCGATTGAAAACTGCTTTGACCCGAAAACGATCTTCTTTAGTCAACAGAAAGAGAGTCATCTTCCATCATTATAATGCTCGTCCTCACAAAACTACTGACCATCCAGGAGAATTTGGGTGGGAAATCTTGCCCCACCCTGCATATTCTCCTGACCTAGCTTCCTTCGATTATCACTTATTTCGAGGATTACAAAACCATTTCGATGGCCTTAAGTTAACATCAGTAGAGGAGATTGAACATTACTTAGATTCATATTTCACATCAAAACCTAAAGAATTTTAGAAGCGAGGCATTTATAAGCTCGTTGACAGATGGTATCAAGTTATAGAGAGCAAAGATCGTTATTGTTTTGAATAAAGATTTTCAAAAACACACATTTTTGAAGATGAAATTTTAAATCGACAAAAACTTTTGCACCGACCTGATGTAATTAGTATATTTTGATTTTTTTTTTTTGTCATTTTCATGAAGGTGTTTATTCGGTTACGACGGACGTGTCGCTGGAGGAACATGTTTCTTCGATCTTGTATTATTATTATTATTATTATTATTATTATTATTATTATTCGTATGCGTTCAAACCGCTGTTCTTGAAACGAATCGAAACATTATTTTGCGTTCATGCTTTTTTTTTTTTTTTTGTCATTTTCATGAAGGTGTTTCTTTCGGTTACGACGGACGTGTCGCTGGAGGAACATGTTTCTTCGATCTTGTATTATTATTATTATTATTATTATTATTATTATTATTCGTATGCGTTCAAACCGCTGTTCTTGAAACGAATCGAAACATTATTTTGCCTTCATGCTTTTTTTTTTTTTGTCATTTTCATGAAGGTGTTTATTCGGTTACGACGGACGTGTCGCTGGAGGAACATGTTTCTTCGATCTTGTATTATTATTATTATTATTATTATTCGTATGCGTTCAAACCGCTGTTCTTGAAACGAATCGAAACATTATTTTGCGTTCATGCTTTTTTTTTTTTTGTCATTTTCATGAAGGTGTTTCTTTCGGTTACGACGGACCTGTCGATGTAGGAACATGTTTCTTCGATCTTGTATTATTATTATTATTATTATTATTATTATTAATATTATTATTATTCGTATGCGTTCAAACCGCTGTTCTTGAAACGAATCGAAACATTATTTTGCGTTCATGTTTTTTTTTTTTTTTTTTTTTTGCTTATGAAAAGTCTTCCTCCACCGCTACCATTTTTAAGGCAATGCATTTCCATTGTTTTGTTTGATTTGAAATATCTTATTCGTTCTTTGGTAATTATTTGAATGATTTTCGATGCTTTCACTTCGATTTCCTGCCTGTGTCGTTCGATTCTATTTCTTTTGTTTTTCTTCTTTTGTCACTGCACAATGAAATGCAGACATTTATCAATTTGCCGCCCAAAACGACTAAGTCTTTCATTACCCGCCTCCTCTTTCATCGTCCTCCTCGTCTCAACTCTAAGATTCCATTTCAATTTTAACCATTTGAAAACATTTCGCTTCTGGTCCGTAATTCTACCTCTCCTGGGCCATAATTCGCGACTTTGGTAATGTCGGCATCATGTTTATGCCAAGAAAATTTGCTCAAATTGAACATTTTATTTATATTCCTCGACTGTAACGTTTTTTGACGTTTCCTTTTAGCGCTGCGACGACGAGGAATCTTCCTCCATCTTTCTTCGCCCGCTCACTACCCTCTTTCGAGAAATTTGAATTATATCCTGAATTGTATTTCTTATTTTGTAATCTATCAAGCGACTTGTCATGTTATTTAAACGGGACGCGTTAGGAATGAGAAAAATAGTCAGAACATTAAATTTAGATTAGGAATATCTACAATGAAGAGATGCCGGAGATATTGGTAATAAATATCACGAGGGACGAGGAATCGTTGAAAATAAAAAAAATAAAATTAAACTAGAATAATTCAGATAAAACAAATAAAAAAAAATAACAAAATAAATTTCTGAAGAAGAGAGAAAAATATCTAAATTAAAAAAGAAATGTAATTTTCAAATCTGAAATTTATTGACCAGCCGTTTTTATACTCGAGTCGTTAAAGCCAATATTATAAATGTTTTGTTCCTTTTTTTTTCTCTGAATATTCTAAATTTGATATGGCGATAATTTGGCGTGCAGATTCATTCTAAGTAAGGTGCCATTCCTCTTACTTGGAAATTGAACTTTTATCTTGTGACTGAAATTAAAGCAATATCGGCCACTGTTCTATGCTATCACACCAATAACAGAAACCTAACCGGGATGACCGGTGATAGGACAGTGCTGAAAACATTTTGATGTCTCTGAACAGGATATAGGTAGCTATAATATTGCGTACTTGATAAGAATTTGCTATCATTATATCTCTTTCATTTGCCATATGAGAAAAACAAAATTATTGTATTTACATTATTCGGACTTTTGTTCTTATCTTTATTAACATTTGCACGATGTTTCGGCCGTTGTAAGCTCCTGCCTTCTTCAGGTGCTAGGAATTTCGAACAGAAAACTTTTTTTACAATCACTGGGGTATATGATCTTCATTCTTTGCATAGTAGTGCGTCTTTTGGTAGTCATGAGATATCTCCCTCTAACCCTCTAATTTACTTGTTCACCACTGCTGTAGCCTGGTATTGAACTCACAACTCTTTGGATCAAGTCATAGGAACTAACCAACGTCTATATCCACTGGGAGATGTGTCCTTAAAGACACATGGCCCAGTGGATAGTTTCTTAAGGACACATCGCCCAGTAAATATAGACGTTGGTTAGTTCCTAAAAACAAAAAATAAAATAGAAAACAATCTATTATTATGACGAGTTACTTTCGCAAACCAAGCCAAATAAACGGCTTGTAATTGAGAAAAATATTATGACTAGAACCAGAAATCATTTGTAGTTAATTGAGAAAGTTATTCAGAAAGCTGTTTGACTCATCATAGAATTCTAACTTGTTACTTGCCAAATATTAAGGACAAGCATTTTGTTGGGTTTTTAAACACCCCATAGTATTAACGGTAAAGAGATGTGTACTGTTTACTTGACGGACGTGAGTTCAAACTCTATCTCAGCCAATGAAACTAGCTTACTGTAGGTCACTTATACGAAAAGAGTCTCGAATTAAGTACAAATAATCAATTAATAAGATCGTTTTCCTCTCCTTCTACGTCTATGTGACGTCTATTTTCGGAGCTTGGACGATAATGACACAACACATCTTCCGATCATTCGTAGCTCTAAATAATATTTATCCCCTTACTACCCATTTCATGTTCTGTCAGTTATTTCCAAAAACTCGTTTAGTAGGTTATTCGCGTTTTCCTCTACTCCTCGCACCTTGAATATGTCTTATGAGTTTTAAATTCTCCAAGCCTTCTTTCCTCATTATGTGCCCCAGAAATTTTAACTGTTTCTTTCTGATTCTTGGGATAATATTTTTTTATTTATAGTGTCTTCTGTTCTTATATTTTTTTTCTTTTATTAACGTAAATAATGTAGAAATTATCCAAAATTTTGATTGTCCGAAAGCTTTCAGATATACATTATCGAGATCGTCAAAAATTTAAATGTAATGTCATTTGTTATCTTCTGCTTTCCTAAGTTCTGTTATTTTATTGTTATGTCCCCTAGTATTGCGTTATTTTTTAGTATATTCTCTCATACTCAGGAGTTTCTTTCATTTTTGTGGCTTTATTTCATTGTTTGAGATGAAATGAGTTATTATATATATACACTACCGGCCATAATTATTAGGCCACCCCATTTGTTTAAAAAAAATGATGTATTACATACTATTTTAGTATTTATTGCCAAGTGAATAATTGTAAATGAAAATAGAACGATTCTTTTGTTAATACTGCACAATAACACCTGCATCCAATGAATTTATAAATATTTAATACTTACCTATATTGCAGTTTCATCAATGAAAGAATGAAGAAAATTTAGGGTGATTCGGACGAGTTTATCTTTGCTTCCTTGACTTGAAAAACTTGCCTTTTAAAACTTGCAAAAGACCCATTCTATTTTCATTTAGAACGATTCACTTTGCAATAAATACTAAAAATAGTATGAAATTCATGATTTCTTTTAACAAACTAGGGTGGCCTAATAATTATAGCTGGTCACACACACACACACACACACACACACACACACACACACACACACACACACACATATATATATATATATATATATACATACACACACACATATATATATATACATACACAAACACACACATATATATATATATATATATATACATACACACACACACATATATACACACACACACACACACACATATATATATATATAAATAAATTCAGGTAAAGAGGACACGAGATTTGACAACTTTCGGTTCTCTGGCATTTCTTCTTCTTCTATGTGCCCTGTCCCTTCGTGACGTAGGCGATCATGGCTTTCCACGTTTCCCTATCCCTGGTGGCTCTGAGCCCGCCTTCTCCTGTTGCATCATGCAATCCTCGTTCCGTCATCCACCTGATTAGCCCCTTCAAATATGATATCCGTTGCTTTCCCCTGTCTTTTTTTCCCTATATCTGGCCTGTTAGTATCAGGTACTCCAAGCCTTCCTTACTTATTGCATGTCTCAGGAACTTCAGCTGTCTCTTCCTGATGCTCAGTATTAATTTCCTTTTTGTTCCTGTTATTTCCAAAACCTCATCATTGCTCACATGCACGATCCATGATATTCGCAGCATTCCTTTGTAGAACCACATTTCAGTTGCTTCAAGTTTTCCCTTCATCTTTGATGATATTGTCCAGCATTCACTGTCATATTGAAGGCCGGACATCACATAGCAATCCAGTACTCTCTTCCTTGTTTCTAGTGAAATTGTCCTGTTCCTTAATATCTTTATCAACTTCTGGAATGCTTCCTTCGCCATGCCAATTCGCCCTCGAATCTCTGTGTTGCACTTTCCGTCTTCTGTTGTAACACTTCCCAGGTATTTAATTTTTTTACCTGCTTGAGTCTAGTATCCCTGACCTGTATTTGGCATATTGGGATGTTCTTTTTACTGATGACCATGCATTCGGTTTTCTTGCAGTTTATTTGTAGTCCTTTCTTGTTACTTTATTCAGCTACCTTCTGTAGGTGGTTATGTTGTTGCCTTTATGTTTTTACATACCGTATATACTCGCTTCTCATATGACTTTTGAAGAGCTAATAGACGTCATATATAATTAGCTTATGTATTGTTATCAGAACATGCGCTAATTTTAATTATTTTCAACTTTTAAATGTGCATGGGGCGCGATTATATACGATATTTACTTCCATTATTGTCCCTTTTTTCACGTATAGGTAAACCAGTTACATATTAGACATGCAGACAAACAAGGCCAGAACTAATGTAAAATAGTTATTTTTGTAGTAATACAAGATTCTTGTTAATATTTTTAATCATTAACTTTATTCTATTGTACTCAATTTAGGTGTAAACATTGAAACTTATTTACAAATGGAACTTTGTCTCTGTGTGTGTGTGTGTGTGGCCGTTACCTATAGACTCCGAAATGGGTGAACCGATTTTCTTGAAAATTTACACAGTTGTACTATAAGCGTCTGCGAGTGATCTTAGCTAGGTTTTGTGTCGAGCTATTCCCTAAAAATATCGAAAATCGATAATCGAAAAAATCGGGTTATAGAAGGAGTGGTTCGATTTTTATCAAATTTGATACACTCATAGACAAAGACATAAGAAACGATATTCAGATGTTTCAATGTTGGAGTTCTTACAATAGTACGGAAAATCGATAATATATATATATATATATATATATATACACACACACACATATATATATATATATATATATATATATATATATAAGGCAAGATGTTTGTGTGTGTGTGTGAGTCTGTTTATCTGCATGTATGTCTGTACTTTTTTCAGCATTTTATTTTAGTTTTTGCTTCGAGTTTGGCTCTAAGGATTATGATAAATATAAAGTTTATGATAACTAAATACAATCATCTACAGTGTATACTTAAGTATCATATGACTTTTGAAAACTTACTGAATGAATGCTTTAAAACTAATCCATGGTCCTGGAGTTCAGATTCTTTGGACGTTGGCACGAAAGACTAAAAAGCAATAGTTGTTTCCAGTTAAAGCGAAACCGTAGACTGAAAGAAAAATGAATGGATGTAAGTCAAATTTTGATATCAATAATATTATTTCAAACTGAATTTTGAAGGCTAAATAAGTTCTCTTAGTAAATGGTATCATGGATGAGTCTAAGAACTACAATTATACCTACTTAGAGCCAAACCAGAAGCAAAAACTAAAATAAAAGTGCTGAAAAAATACAGACATACAGGCAGATAAACAGACACACACACACAAACATATTGCCTTATACATATATATTATTAATTTTTTGCACTGTTGTAAGAACTGCAACATTGAAACATCTGAATATCGTTTCTTATGTCTTTGTCTATAAGTGCATCAAATTTGATAAAAATCGAACCACTCCTTCTATAACCCGATTTTTTCGATTATCGATTTTCGATATTTTTCGGGAATACCTCGACACAAAACCTAGCTAAGATCACTCGCAGACGCTTATAGTACAACTGTGTAAATTTTCAAGAAAATCGGTTCAGCCGTTTCGGAGTCTATAGGTAACGGACACACACACACACAGACACACACAGAGACAAAGTTCCATTTATAAATAAGTTTAGATTAGATATTAAGATTGCTATCATGAGGAGCTTTACTGCTGAATTTTCTAACATGTGTAAATGTGGCACATAGCTAGTTATAAATTCAGCTTCCGTGTTTAATTCAAACGGCCCAGATGTCTGTAGTCAAACTGGTCAGTCCGCGATGCGTGGCCTTCAGCAAATGAGTCAAAAATTCAGGAACTGGAAGAACCATGTCAATGATAAATTTCTTCTATTAAATAGGCTATTTAAATAGAAAAAAATAAGTCACGCAAATCCTGACGAAGGATAAATTAGGAAATATAATCGTCTCGAAATATAGTCTGCCTCTATTTATCAATGCGTTTTCTTTTCATTGCTTTCTAATAAAGAAGTGGCCGGTGCCAAGCAAAATTCTGTTATCCGAAATTACCGGAAGGACGATACTAAGCCGAGGCCAACCACCATGAGAAAGGCGAAAAAGTACGTTAGCTCCATCTCCCATTGCAATTTGACAGCCGCCAGCTTAACAATCAGGTTCGTAATGGAGACCGCTATTAAGGATCAAAATGAGGCGTGGAATTGAAGTATATTTTCCTATCACCATTCTGGTGGAATGCCAATTAAACTAGCGAGCCGAGGCTAGGAATTCGATTTAGTAATTCGAGATTAGAATGCAACTGCTTTTTCATCTCTTAATTGACGCTTGCTTCGGCATCTGGGCCATCTAGCTTCATCAGATTTAAACAATTTTTGTTTATTTTCTCTTTTTAGCTGTTGGCACTGTTTTGTATTTCATTTTTTCTAGATTAGTACCGATCAAACCTCCGGCCATCATGTGTTGACAGGCATTGATTTTCGATGCATCTAATAATACCGCATTAACTTCCATCGCCTGACAACCTAAACTGCTTGATTGGCGAAAGGTTTGTTCTTTTCATTTTGCATTACCGGAATATACATTTTTGAGATACTTGCTAAAATTATGTCTGGCATAAGGCAAGCATGGCGGTGGACTTTGTGACGATCAAACTCTCCGGCAGAGAACCGAAGAATTAACTTACCATCGTTGTGAGTTCTTTCCGTCCTGTCGTAGATTGACTGCTTGATTAAAGCTATCGTGAAATGGAAAAGAAATCAAGAATCAAAATTAGATAATAATGATTAACAATTTTTCATTTAATAAAGGTAACGCTATTATTAATGCTACTAATGAATTATTTCAAAATGTTGTTCAATTATGGCATCAAAATAATAAAATGTTATTGGCGTGTTTAAGAAAAGACTGGAAGATATTATAGACAGTTAAAGTGATTCCGAAAAACATAATTACGATTAAACGCTATATCATATTTACTTATTATTAGGCGAATCATTGATAACAGTTAATACATTTTTTCAATTTTTTACACGTTTTGTCCTACATATTAAAATCACTAATAAAGATATGATAGAAATCACCTGAAAATTAGTATGAATCAAAACATTAATAATAATAATAATAATAATAATAATAATAAGAAGAAGAAGAAGAAGAAGAAGAAGAAGTCAAATCAAAATGTTTAATAAGGCTTTTCGAGGGAATAATCTGGGAGCATTTTCCTCAGGAGAAAACCTAACTGCGGGCAAGAATTTTGTGATAGGAACAAACCCATATAAAAAAATATTGAATCGTCAGATCCACTCAACTGAGATAATCGCAATAATGCCCCTGCAAATTCTCCAACTAGATCCACAAAAATACATTTAAAGAAAGAAAAGGAAAAATGGTCTACTAACTTGTTATGACACAAAACTCAGAAAAACATCACTCGCCAAACATATGACATTTGGCGAAAGGAGGTTTAGATATTCAAATAGAATGTACATTGACGAAATGTAAAGATTACATCATGTGAAATAGGTAATTGACAGATGTTGAAATTAAGGAAATAAAAATAACTTTTTTTTTTACACGTTTCACCCCTAGTAAGGCATTCCACTGCCACTATTGCGCAGGGGGTTACATAGGGGAAAGTGATGAGAAAGAGTGGTTAGTTATAGGAAATGTCGGAAGGAGGGTGATAGACGGATGAGGATACCGATGCTGGGGGTTGGGTAGATGGGAAGAGTGTTTGAGAGAATGGATGCGAGTTAGTGTGATAAGAAGTGTCTATTGACCTTACATTTAAATTCCTGCAGATTGTAGCTGTCGGGGAAGCAAGTATATGGAAGGGAATTCCACAGGCGGGAAGTGCGAGAAAAGAAGCTGTTAGAGTAGAAATTACGGTTATATTTTATCTGTTTCACTGTAAAAGAGTGGGACGTAGTTGCTAATCTAGTACCTCGTGCAAATTCATACCTAGGGGGCATCAGTGATCTAAGTTCATCGGAGCAGAAGCCGTGAAAGTATTTATAGAAGAAGCACAGGGAAGCCACGTCACGCCGGTGAGAGAGTAACTGCAGCCGGGCTGCCAAGTCGGTATCGATCACATTACAAATTCTCCGTTGGATTTTGTCAAGAACCCCCAGGAGATTAGCAGGGGCACCCGACCAGATGTGGCAGCACTATTCAATACACGAGCGGATAGTAGATTTATATATGTGCAGGATGGACTCAGACGAGAAAAACTTCCGGGCTCTGCACAGAGAACCGACTTTCATAGCAGCGGATTTAGTAATCGATTCGATATAGTCATTACACGTGAGGTCCGCTGAGAGCGTGAGGCCAAGGAGGCGCAATGTTTTACTCTCAGGGAGGCTAGCCTGTTCCGTGCTAATGGGAGGTAGGAGCGACTGTCTCTGATGGTAAATTGATAGCAGCTTCGTTCTGGAATGGACATAAAAGTATTAGCATCCCACAAACCACAGATCATAATGAAAAAAATGAAATACACATCAGTCACTGTGGCGATAATGCTAAAAGTTTATCAGTCGTAAATAAAACAAATCCAAAACAAAATGAACCGAATTATTTTATGGAAAACAAAAGAAATATATATATATATATATATATATATATATATATATATATACAAGAAGCCTAGAAATAAGTAAGGCAGAAAATATTGAAATGGAGAAACGAGAAAAACTTCCAAAATGAAAACCAACAAAGCATAAACTTAAAACTATTAAACTTTACAATTCAGCATAACTGATGCGAAGTAATTTTAAAGAGAATTATGAAAACAAAAAAATTGAAGTGACCCCTTGCACCACAACAATGAAAGAAGTTATACAGTTCTGAGAAAAAATATAGATTTTCCCTATAGAACATAAGAAAAAAACAGATTGGATTGAGCAAGAAAGAACGAATATAAACTTATTTATAAATGGAACTTTCTGTGTGTGTGTGTGTGTGTGTGTGTGTGTGTGTGTGTGTGTGTGTGTGTGTGTGTCCGATACCTATAGACACCGAAACGGCTGAACCGATTTTCTTGAAAAGTTATACAGTTGTATTATAAACGTCTGCGAGTGTTCTTAGCTAGGTTTTGTGCCGAGGTACCCCCGATAAATATCGAAAATCAATAATCGAAAGAATCCGGTTATAGAAGGAGTGGTCCGATTTTAATCAAATTTGATACACTCATAGACAAAGACATATGAAACGATATTCAGAAGTTTCAATGTTGCAGTTCTTACAATAGTGCAGAAAATCGATAATATATATATATATATATATATATATATATATATATATAAAAGGCAATATGTTTGTGTGTGTGTCTGTTTATCTGCCTGTATGTCTGTGTTTTCTTCAGCCCTTTTATTTTAGTTTTTGCTTCGGGTTTAGCTCTAAGCGGTATAATTGTAGTACTTAGTCTCAGCCATGATACTATTTACTCAGAGGACTTATTTAGCCTTCAAAATTCAGTTTACGACGAAAAAAAACTTATTTGATATCGATACCAGGAAATCAAAATTGGACTTACATCCATTCATTTTTCTTTCAGTCTACGGTTTCGCTTTAACTGGAAACAACTATTGCTTGTTAATCTTTCGTGCCAACGTCCAAAGAGTCTGAGCTCCAGGACCATGGATTAGTTCTAAAGCTTTCATTACACCCGAGCAACGCCGGGCTATACTGCTAGTAAAAAATAAACCAGAACAAACAAGGGTGTTAATCACAGAAGAGGATGTTGAATGTTCACTGTTAAAACACACGACTGGTAATCTCCAGGAATAGATAAAATTCCTAACTTTTGACTCTATTATCTACACTCAGCACACGGATTACTATCCAAAGAGCATCAAGAAATGGTCAGTGATCCTACTGAATTTCCGGCATGGGAAACCAAAGGAATTACCTTTCTTCTACCCAAGAATTGTGAGACAAATATCCCAAAACTTAAACACCAATTACATGTCATCCAACTCTCTACAAATTGTTATATTCTAACAAAATGCCATGCTACTTATTGAAAACAAAAAGGGTGCAAATTGATCTTTACGGGGGTAAAGATCAATTACTTAATAACAGGATAATCTTGGAGAACTCGTTTAATACAAAGAAAAATCTCAGTAGTGCCGGAATAGAGTAATTCTATAGTGTACCATATTCCATTATATTAAAGTCTTTAAATATACAAAAGTTATCACACGTCGTCATCAATTTAATCAAGCAAAGTAGGTCGATATGGAAAACAGCACTTCACCTTAGTTATATAAATGGAATTTATAAATCTGGTAAATATATATCGTAAAATATAACAGACAATGAATGTCTATTATGTTTAATCATGTGACATTTTGGACATCTAATTTTGGCTTTAATTTCAGGTGAAAATAAAGACAAAAATTGTTCTTTTCATTGTGTATGTATGAGTATTACTGTGTTACTATTTTCACCTGAAATTAAAGCCAAAATACGATGTTTAGAACGGCGAATGATTAAACATAATAGTCATTCATTGTCTGTTAAATTAACAATACATGTTTAGAAAATTATCTGCTGCCTCGATACACTAAATTTAAGTCTAGTAAAATAAACATCAACAGCGGAATATTTCAAAGTGGCTCTTTGCAATATCTATCTATCTATCTATCTATCTATCTATCTATCTATCTATCTATCTATCTATCTATTTGAAATGCATTGAAATTATTCATTATGTATGTATCATAGATACTTTGAAATGCTTTACTATCTATCTATCTATCTATGTATCTATGTATCTATGTATCTATGTATCTATCTATCTATCTAAAAATTGCAATGATTTACTATCGATATAAAATGTATGGAAATTCTTCACTATCTATCTATCTATCTATCTATCTATCTATCTATCTATCTATTTATCTATCTATCTATTTGAAATACATTGATGTTATTCATTATGTATGTATGATAAATATTTTTAAATTTTTTTACTATCTATCTATCTATCTATCTATCTATCTATCTATATATATATATATATATATATATGCGTACGAATGGTTGTCTGAATATAGGCTACTATTATGCAACCTCTTTATGGTCCAATTTCCGATTACTTTAAAGGTGGTTTAGTGCTTATGTATATATTAAATATTAATATCAATATTTATCTACATGTAAATATGCTACGTTTTAAATGATGACGCCAGATATCTCAATTGTTACTCTCAGTCCCGTTCTCGGCAGCTGTTCATGTAGTGTTGGCCTTATTTTGGCTATTATTTCGTCTATCCAATATTTTTCCCTATATGAGACTTGAAAGTATTATATAAAAAACACCGTCATTCTGACTAACAGTGTTTTTTTTCTTTGAAAAAGGAATACTGACTTTACAAGTGAGAGAAGAACAATTGTATATCCTATATACATCAGCAGCTGGTTTCTTGCTTCAAGAAGTTTCTTTCTTTTCTCCTGTTTTTTTGTTGTTGTTTTTATAGAATTCTTTTTTTCGTTTTATTTGTTTTTCGCCTCTTCATGATAAAGCTGAAGGTAATGTTGTAGTCATGTGATTTCCTTGCAGACGGACGGTCTCGGCCCCCGTTTGAAAATGTTTGAAAATGTGCATTTCTCACGAAATCCTAATGGGACCAAAGAAATAGCCAGCAGCACAACATGGCGTCCGGTTTGCTTCATGGCTAAGAATATTGCTTATTGCCCACTGACGCCATTGCGATGTATTCGAACTCGTATCTTGAATATTGCTTCTCAAGACAAGAATACTCATTCATTGTTGGGACGATTTGCGTTCCAATTTGACCCTAGAAACAAGTTAAACGTAGGCAATATCACAATAACATTTTGCCAGGATGGGTATATATTTTCTTTATTCTTCTCTTCATCTCTTAGTCTATTTTACATGACAGTATATCTATCTATCTATCTATCTATCTATCTATCTATCTATTTTAATTTTTTCATCTCTCTCTCTCTCTCTCTCTCTCTCGCTCTATCTATCTATCTTAGTTTTTCGTACTTATCTATCTATCTATCTATCTATCTATCTAATTTTTTCATCTATCTCTCTCTCTCTCGCTCTCTCTATCTATCTATCTTAGTTTTTCATATCTATCTATCTATCTATCTAGCTAGCTAGCTAGCTAGCTAGCTAGCTCGCTAGCTAACTAGCTAGCGAACTAGCGAGCTAGCTTAATCTTATCATCTCTCTTTCTCTCTTTCCATCTATGTGAGTCTGTTTCTATCTATCTATCTATCTCTCTATCTATCTATCTATCTTAAATTTTTCATATTTATCTATCTTAATTTTGTCATATCTATCTATCTATCTATCTATCTATCTATCTATCTATCTATCTAGCTTCAGCTAGCTAGCTAGCTAGCTAGCTTAATCTTTTCATCTCTCTCTCTCCTTCTATCTATGTCAGTCTGTTTCTATTTATCTATCTATTTTAATTTTTTCATCTCTCACTCTCTCTCGCTCTCTCTCTATCTATCTATCTTAGTTTTTCATATCTATCTATCTATCTATCTATCTATCTATCTATCTATCTATCTTAATTTTTCATATCTATCTATCTATCTTAAATTTTTCATATCTATCTATCTATCTATCTTAATTTTTCATATTTATCTATCTTTATTTTGTCATATCTATCTATCTATCTATCTATCTATCTATCTATCTAGCTCTAGCTAGTTAGCTAGCTTAATCTTTTCATCTCTCTCTGCTTCTATGTCAGTCTGTTTCTTTCTATCTATCTATCTATCTATCTATCTATCTATCTATCTATCTATCTATCTTAATCATATCTATCTATCTATCTATCTATCTATCTATCTATCTATCTTAGCTAGTTAGCTAGCTTAATCTTTTCATCTCTCTCTGCTTCTATCTATGTCAGCCTGTTTCTATCTATCTAATCTCATCTATCTATCTATCTATCTATTCTATCTATCTATCTATCCTATCTTAATCTATCTATCTATCTATCTATCTATCTATCTATCTATCTATCTATCTATCTATCTATCTAGCTCTAGCTAGTTAGCTAGCTTAATCTTTTCATCTCTCTCTGCTTCTATCTATGTCAGTCTGTTTCTTTCTATCTATCTATCTATCTATCTATCTATCTATCTATCTATCTTAATTTTGTCATATCTATCTATCTATCTATCTATCTATCTATCTTAATTTTGTCATATCTATCTATCTATCTATCTATCTATCTATCTATCTATCTATCTATCTATCTATCTTAATTTTGTCATATCTATCTATCTATCTATCTATCTATCTATCTATCTATCTATCTATCTATCTATCTATCTAAAGCTTTGATTAACTACCACGTTTCTACATCTGAAGAAAATCTAAGGAATATATTAATAGACAAAAGCAGAACTACCGTTAGGCTTTCTAAATTTCTAAATTTCAGAACGCTCAAAATATTTATAATGCTAACTTTGAATTTCAAGGTAAAGTATGGAGAATGTAAGTGATGTAATTTAATCAATGAATGTAGGTACAAAAAAGTATGGATGATGTTAAGTGATGTAATTTAATGAACTATCGTAGGTAAAAAAGTATGGATGATGTTAAGTGATGTAATTTAATAAACGATCGTAGGTAAAAGTATGGAAGATGTTAAGTGATGTAATCTAATTAACGACTGTAGGTAAATATTTTTATTTATTCTTGTTGAAATTTTTATTTTCTTATTTCTTTATATATATATATATATATATATATATATATATATATATATATATAAATAACTATTTACTTTTTAGTTATTAATGTAATTATTGTTTGTTTTTTTTAAATTTGATAAATGATTTAAGTATTAATTTTTTCAAGTAATAAAAGATTTCGTTTTAATAATTTCTTTTCTGATTTAAATTTTTTTAGTCATGTTTGTTGACGTGGAAAGAAATAATTTTTTTTATGAAAGCAAAAATCCTTTAGCAAAATTCAGTAGCGGCTGTCCCAAGAGATTTTCGTTTAAGTAAGTTATTTTCTGTTTTAAAGTCATTCTTTCAATCAAATTTATGATTAAATATACTTCTATGTAATACTAGCAGTATAGTCCGGCGTTGCTCGGGTGTAATGAAAGCTTTAAAACTAATCCATGGTCCTTGAGCTCAGACTCTTTGGACGTTGGAACGAAAGACTAAAAAGCAATAGTTGTTTCCAGTTAAAGCGAAACCGTAGACTGAAAGAAAAATGAATGGATGTAAGTCAAATTTTGATTTCCTGGTATCGATATCAAATAAGTTTTATATTACGTAAACTGAATTTTGAAGGCGAAGTAAGCCCTCTGAGTAAAAGTTATCATGGCTGAGACTAAGAACTACAATTACACCTAATTAGAGCCAAACACGAAGCAAAAACTAAAATAAAAGGCTGAAAAAATACAGACATACAGGCAGATAAACAGACACACACACAAACATCTTGCTTTATATATATATATATAATCGATTTTCTGCACCATTGTAAGAACTGCAACCTTGAAACTTACTTCTGAATATCGTTTCTTATGTCTTTGTCTATGAGTGTATCAAATTTGATTAAAATCGGACCACTCTTTCTATAACCCGATTTTTTCGATTATCGATTCTCGATATTTATCAGGGGTACCTCGACACAAAACCTAGCTAAGAACACCCGCAGACATTTATAGTACAACTGTGCAAACTTTCAAGAAAATCGGTTCAGCCGTTTCGAAGTCTATAGGTCACGGACACACACTCACACAGACACACACACGGAGACAAAGTTCCATTTATAAATAAGTTTAGATTAATGTATTCTTGGTCTCATTTTCTCAAACTGCCTCAAATAGAATGACTACATCGAGTCTATAGCTGCATCTACTGCAAGAAATGTTGGGATATTATGTTGTGCTCGAAAGTTATTTTTGTCGAAATTCATTTTTTTACATTTTAAAACTACCATAGGTCCCATGCATTGAATACCTTTGCCATGTCTGGTCTGATGCACTTGCGATTCAATTTGAGGTTTTTGACAAAATCACCCCCCCCCCCCAAAAAAAAAAGTATTTGCAATATAATAGATCCTGACCTGGCATCTCGACTTCACTCACTTTCTCGCCGATCTGATGCGATTTTCTTCTGCCTTTTCTACAAATATTTTTATGTCAACTTATCTGACGAGTTTTTTTTCTCCTGGTGCCCCGATCAAATGTATTTGCTAGATTAGCATGAAGGTCCTACCCTTTTATCGTTGAAATAGTTAAATGGAACCGCCTATTCTACTATAACATTTTCTTTTCTCGCACTTCACGTTTGTGGATCTCTTTGATTCCTATCAGTCTCATATCCTTTATTCGTCATCTTCTTTTCCTTGTTTTTTTTTTTTTTTTGTTAGTGTCCTGACTTACATGGGGTGAAATGATTATAAAATAGTTTAAAATATCTGTATCTATAAGAATAATATTCATAGATATGTATTTTTTAAAATTTGTGGCAGTTTATTTTATATATCCCTGCTTTCCCAAGACAGCATTCATAATTTTAAACAACTTGAATCTTAAAAGAAAAGGTATTAAAAATGCTCTTAAAATTAGAAGTGTGCTGAACTTTGTTCTATATGGTAGTGAATGCTGGAAAAATTTAATCCCAGCTAAAGATGAAACATGATGCAACAAAGATGTTGTTCTTTGGCTGGATGCTGAGAACAGTGTTGACTTAACATATGAGCAATGGGGACGTTTCAAAAAAGAAGAAGACAGACACTTATAATTTAAATCAGTAAAAGAAGGTTGAAATTCATAGACGCTTAACAAAAAAAGGGCGTTGGCAAATAGAAAACTCACACGGCAGAAATGACAGATGGATACAGTGAGTGACCCAATTAAGTGTCTGCGTTACTGGCTGACAGAGTGGAGAAAAAAAAAGGAATACTAAAGAATGAAATTTTGCTGAAGGAAGTTGAAGAGAGCCATAATTGCACGTTCCGAAGAAAAACGGCATATAAATAAAGAAGGAACCATGACCCCGTCAGGCATGGTTATCAATATTATATTTGCTTATAGCGTAAGAATAGCGGGATTCACCTCAGAGTTAGTCTTCTTAATGACTGACTGCTTTCCGAGGGAAGCTTCGAAGACCAAGGTGGAGAAGGCTTCTGTGCCAAAGGCGTTCGAGCAAATTAAACTAGTGTTCACCGGCCTAGAAAAGTCGCCTAGGTGGGTACGATACAGAGAGAAAATGTGCTGCGGTATTATTCAGCATAATATCCGGTGCTAAACGGATATACACAGAACAGTACAATAGTTACAATGACTGACAAGACAGAATTTACAGCACAGAGACAAGGGGTTTAGATAGCAATACTCGGCTGAATATTAGTCCAGTGACCTTCGAATATTAAAACTCGAACTCTATACTCTTTAATTAAAGAAGACAATTTTAGTCTATGGGTCATTACATCACTGAGAGTGCTGCAGGGGTGTCGGCAAATCTACAACAGATAGATAGATAGATAGATAGATAGATAGATAGATAGATATGAACAGACTGAGATAGATAGATAGATAGATAGATAGATAGATAGATAGATAGTGAATTTTGTCACTAAACTGGGCAGGAAAGGAAAACCTTGAAGAGCGAATACATAATAACTCTGCCTTCACGAAACGCTATATTCTTTACTTAAAGAAGACCATTTCAGCCCATGGGTCATTACATCATTGAGAGGGCTGCAAGGGTGTTAGCAACTCTACAACAGATAGATAGATAGATAGATAGATAGATAGATAGATAGATAGATATGATTAGAATATATATATATATATATATATATATATATATATATATATATATATAGTGAACTTTGTCACTAAACTGAGCAGAAAAGAAAATCCTGACGAGTGTATACATCATAACTCTACCTCCACGAAACTTCGAAGTCGGTCTAATACGACTCAGTTAAGGGACTAACTACTCTAAATTAATCCTATTAACGCGCTATCTATATATTGATGTCGAGAACTTCATAGATAGAAAGAAAGAAAGAAAGAAAGAAAGAAAGAAAGAAAGAAAGACAAATGAAGCTTAAACAAAAAGAAAGTTGCATATTGCATCGGGAGATATTAAAATCAAGGGAAGAGTAGAGGGCTGAGAAAGAAAGAAAGAATGAAAGAAAGAAAGAAAGAAAGAAAGAAAGAAAGAAAAAACGACCATGAAGACAGGAAGAAAGAATGACTGAATAAACGACGAAGGAGAAAGAAAGAAAGAAAGAAAGAAAGAAAGAAGGAAAGAAATAAAGAAAGAAAGAAAGAAAGAAAGAAACAAAAACCAGGAACAAAGCAAGAAAGAAAAAAATGACAAAAATTAATGAATGGCCAAGGAGAAAGAAAGAAAGAAAGAAAGAAAGAAAGAACAAACGACCATGAAGACAGGAAGAAAGAATGACTGAATAAACGACGAAGGAGAAAGAAAGAAAGAAAGAAAGAAAGAAAGAAAGAAAGAAAGAAAGAAACAGGAACAAAGCAAGCAAGAAAAAAATGACAAAAATGAATGAATGGCCAAGGAGAAATAAAGAAAGAAAGAAAGAAAGAAAGAAAGAAAGAAAGAAAAAACGACCATGAAGACAGGAAGAAAGAATGACTGAATAAACGACGAAGGAGAAAGAAAGAAAGAAAGAAAGAAAGAAAGAAAGAAAGAAAGTAAGAAAGAAAGAAACAGGAACAAAGCAAGCAAGAAAAAAATGACAAAAATGAATGAATGGCCAAGGAGAAAGAAAGAAAGAAAGAAAGAAAGAAAGAAAGAAAGAAAGAAATATAACTGCCAATTATTATTTGCGATTACTAAAAGCTGAATTCAAATTTATTGGTTTCAATTGACCCAGCTTTTGTGTTGAGTTTTACTTGCAGCTAAACTACAGAATGTTGTGTCATGCCGTGAAAACGAGATTTATTAGTATGGCTCCCACACGTGTACTTTTCCTTATGCAGCATCCATGGCTTTTTCATTCATAATGTTTTAAGGCTCTTCATATTTATTAGTAAATAATCAATAATAATTCTCAATAATTAATATTCATCATCTTTTGCTAGTTTTAATTCTGGCGAAAAACTGAGGAGCTCTGTACTTTCCGTTTCAATTTGCTCTCTTCATTTCCATCTGCGAATATTTTGCGTCACGAAATCAACTGGTGAATATCACTGAGATGATTCGGAAAGCGCTTCATGCATATTTTACGTTGGAATCTTGTGACCCAGATAAATTCTACCCTTCTAATTCAGACTGTCGATATTTTGAAAAGCTGTTATAACCAACGAACAACAAACAAAAAAAAACAGGCTCTTGTATCTGAAACGTCAGCAGTCTGAGGGAAAACACAAAACAATTTCACTAATTGCTATTTTATTCTTGTCATCTGCCATAAAATCCGGCCTCGCATCGACATAAAGACCAATCTCTCAATGCAGTGAAACGCATTTTTTCTTTAAAGATGCGAAGTACAAATTGGAATGTAGAAATCAGGTAAGTGCAGTAAACTTAAATAACTGTGAATTATATTAAAAGACGACTTAAAATGTCACATCAAAATTTAAAGGTGCATTAGTAAGTAGAATATGCTTCCGAAAAGCCAAACATCGTGTTAAGAAACACAAATTTCAAAGAAAACAGCGTTAAATTGCTACGACATCTTAATGGAACTACTCAGATAAACAGGAAAAATGGAGCAACGGAAGGATATTGAGAATGATGTTGAGAAGGATGCTGAGAATAATGATGAAAAATATACTCAGAAGAATGCTAAAAAATGATGAGAATAAGGTTGAGAAGGAAGCTGAGAATAATGTTGATAACGATACTAAGAAGGATGCATAGAATAGTCGGAAGAAGGGTGCCGAGAAGGATTCTCAAAACAATGGTAAGAACATTGCCGAAAATAATGGTGAGAAGGATGGTGAGAATAAAGGTGAGAATAATGGTTAGAAGGATGGTGAGAAGGATGGGGAGAATAATGGTGAGAATGATGGTGAGAATAATGGTGAGAATAATGGTGAGAATAATAGAGAGAAGGATGGTGAGAATAATGGTGAGAAGGATGGTGAGAAGGATGGTGAGATCAATGGTGAGAATAATGGTGAGAAGGATGGTGAGAATAATGGTGAGAAAGATGGTGAGAAGAATGGTGAGAAGGATGGTGAAAAGGATGGTGAGAAGAATGGTGAGAATAATGGTGAGAAGGATGGTGAAAAGGATGGTGAGAAGAATGGTGAGAAGGATGGTGAGAATAATGGTGAAAAGGATGGTGAGAATAATGGTGAGAAGAATGGTGAGAATAATGGTGAAAAGGATAGTGAGAATAATGGTGAGAAGGATGGTGAGAATAATGGTGAGAAGGATGGTGAGAAGAATGGTGAGATCAATGGTGAGAAGAATGGTGAGAAAGATGGTGAGAATAATGGTGAGAAGGATGGTGAGAATAATGGTGAGAAGGATAGTGAGAAGAATGGTGAGAATAATGGTGAGAATAATGGTGAGAAGGATGGTGAGAAGAATGGTGAGAATAATGGTGAGAATAATGGTGAAAAGGATGGTGAGAAGAATGGTGAGAAGGATGGTGAGAAGAATGGTGAGAATAATGGTGAGAAGGATGGTGAGAAGAATGGTGAGAAGAATGGTGAGAAGGAAGGTGAGATCAATGGTGAGAATAATGGTGAGAAGAATGGTGAGAAAGATGGTGAGAAGAATGGGGAGAAGAATGGGGAGAAGAATGGTGAGAAGGATGGTGAGAATAATGGTGAGAATAATGGTGAGAAGGATGGTGAGAAGAATGGTGAGAATAATGGTGAGAATAATGGTGAAAAGGATGGTGAGAAGAATGGTGAGAAGGATGGTGAGAAGAATGGTGAGAATAATGGTGAGAAGGATGGTGAGAAGAATGGTGAGAAGAATGGTGAGAAGGAAGGTGAGATCAATGGTGAGAATAATGGTGAGAAGAATGGTGAGAAAGATGGTGAGAAGAATGGGGAGAAGAATGGGGAGAAGAATGGTGAGAAGGATGGTGAGAATAATGGTGAGAATAATGGTGAGAAGGATGGTGAGAAGAATGGTGAGAATAATGGTGAGAATAATGGTGAAAAGGATGGTGAGAAGAATGGTGAGAAGGATGGTGAGAAGAATGGTGAGAATAATGGTGAGAAGGATGGTGAGAAGAATGGTGAGAATAATGGTGAGAAGAATGGTGAGAAGAATGGTGAGAAGAATGATGAGAAGGTAGGTGAGATCAATGGTGAGAAGAATGGTGAGAAGAATGTTGAGAAGAATGGTGAGAAGGATGGTGAGATCAATGGTGAGAAGAATGGTGAGAATAATGGTGAGAAGAATGGTGAGAAAGATGGTGAGAATAATGGGGAGAAGAATGGTGAGAAGAATGGTGAGAAGAATGGTGAGAATAATGGTGAGAAGAATGGTGAGAAGGATGGTGAGAAGAATGGTGAGAAGGAAGGTGAGGTCAATGGTGAGAAGATTGGTGACAAGAATGGTGAGAATAATGGTGAGAATAATGGTGAGAAGGATGGTGAAAAGAATGGTGACAAGAATGGTGAGAATAATGGTGAGAAGGATGGTGAGAATAATGGTGAGAAGGATGGTGAGAAGAATGGTGAGAAGGAAGGTGAGATCAATGGTGAGAAGAATGGTGAGAAGGTAGGTGAGATCAATGGTGAGAAGAATGGTGAGAAGAATGGTGAGAATAATGGTGACAAGAATGGTGATATCAATGGTGAGAATAATGGTGAGAAGAATGGTGAGAAGAATGGTGACAAGAATGGTGAGATCAATGGTGAGAAGAATGGTGAGAAGGAAGGTGAGATCAATGGTGAGAAGAATGGTGAGAAGAATGGTAAGAATAATGGTGACAAGAATGGTGAGATCAATGGTGAGAATAATGGTGACAAGAATGGTGAGATCAATGGTGAGAATAATGGTGAGAAGGTAGGTGAGATCAATGGTGAGAAGAATGGTGAGAAGAATGGTGAGAATAATGGTGACAAGAATGGTGAGATCAATGGTGAGAATAATGGTGAGAAGGATGGTGAGATCAATGGTGAGAAGAATGGTGAGAAGAATGGTGAGAAGAATGGTGAGAAGGAAGGTGAGATCAATGGTGAGAAGAATGGTGAGAATAATGGTGAGAATAATGCTGAGAAGGATGGTGAGAATAATGGTGAGAAGGATGGTGAGAAGGATGGTGAGATCAATGGTGAGAATAATGGTGAGAATAATGGTGAGAATAATAGTGAGAAGGATGGTGAGAATAATGGTGAGAATAATGGTGAGAATAATGGTGAGAAGAATGGTGAGAAGGATGGTGAGAATAATGCTGAGAAGGATGGTGAGAATAATGGTGAGAAGGATGGTGAGAATAATGGTGAGAAGGATGGTGAGAAGAATGGTGAAAAGGATGGTGAGAATAATGGTGAGAAGGATGGACAGAAAAATGGTGAGAATAATGGTGAGAATAATGGTGAGAAGGATGGTGAGAATGATCCTGAGAAGGATGGTGAGAAGAATGGTGAGAATAATGGTGAGAATAATGGTGAGAAGGATGGTGAAAAGGATGGTGAGAAGAATGGTGAGAATAATGGTGAGAAGGATGGTGAAAAGGATGGTGAGAAGGATGGTGAGAAGAATGGTGAGAATAATGGTGAGAAGAATGGTGAGAAGAATGGTGAGAAGGATGGTGAGATCAATGGTGAGAAGGATGGTGAGAAGAATGGTGAGAATAATGGAGAGAAGAATGGGGAGAAGAATGGTGAGAAGAATGGTGAAAAGAATTGTGAGAATAATGGAGAGAAGAATGGGGAGAAGAATGGTGAGAAGGAAGGTGAGATCAATGGTGAGAAGAATGGTGAGAATAATGGTGAGAATAATGGTGAGAAAGATGGTGAGAATAATGGAGAGAAGAATGGTGAGAAGAATGGTGAGAAGAATGGTGAGAAGAATGTTGAGAAGAATGGTGAGAAGGATGGTGAGATCAATGGTGAGAAGAATGGTGAGAATAATGGTGAGAAGAATGGTGAGAAGGATGGTGACAAGAATGGTGAGAAGAATGGTGAGAAGGATGGTGACAAGAATGGTGAGAATAATGGTGAGAAGGATGGTGAGAAGGATGGTGAGAAGAATGGTGAGAAGGAAGGTGAGATCAATGGTCAGAAGAATGGTGAGAATAATGGTGAGAATAATGGTGAGAAGGATGGTGAGAATAATGGTGAGAAGAATGGTGAGAAGAATGGTGAGAATAATGGTGAGAAGAATGGTGAGAAGGATGGTGAGAATAATGGTGAGAAGGATGATGAGAAGGATGGTGAGATCAATGGTGAGAATAATGGTGAGAATAATGGTGAGAATAATAGTGGGAAGGATGGTAAAAATAATGGTGAGAATAATGGTGAGAATAATGGTGAGAAGAATTGTGAGAAGGATGGTGAGAATAATGCTGAGAAGGATGGTGAGAATAATGGTGAGAAGGATGGTGAGAAGAATGGTGAAAAGGATGGTGAGAATAATGGTGAGAATAATGGTGAGAAGAATGGTGAGCATAATGGTGAGAAGGATGGTGAGAAGAATGGTGAGAAGGATGGTGAGAATAATGGAGAGCATAATGGTGAGAAGGATGGTGAGAATAATGGTGACAAGAATGGTGAGAATAATGGTGAGAAGGATGGTGAGAATAATGGTGAGAAGGATGGTGAGAAGAATGGTGAGAAGAATGGTGAGAAGGAAGGTGAGATCAATGTTGAGAAGAATGGTGAGAATAATGGTGAGAATAATGGTGAGAAGGATGGAGACAAGAATGGTGAGAATAATGGTGAGAATAATGGTGAGAATGATGGTGAGAATAATGGTGAGAAGGATGGTGAGAATAATGGTGAGAAGGATGATGAGAAGGATGGTGAGATCAATGGTGAGAATAATGGTGAGAATAATGGTGAGAATAATAGTGAGAAGGATGATGAGAATAATGTTGAAAAGGATGGTGAGAAGGATGGCGAGATCAATGCTGAGAATAATGTTGAGAATAATGGTGAGAAGAATGGTGAGAAGGATGGTGAGAATAATGCTGAGAAGGATTGTGAGAATAATGGTGAGAAGGATGGTGAGAAGAATGGTGAAAAGGATGGTGAGAATAATGGTGGGAAGGATGGTGAGAAGAATGGTGAGAATAATGGTGAGAATAATGGTGAGAAGGATGGTGAAAAGTATTGTGAGAAGAATGTTGAGAATAATGGTGAGAAGGATGGTGAAAAGGATGTTGAGAAGAATGGTGAGAAGGATGGTGAGAAGAATGGTGAGAATAATGGTGAGAAGAATGGTGAGAAAGATGGTGAGATTAATGGAGAGAAGAATGGGGAGAAGAATGGTGAGAAGAATGGTGAGAAGAATGTTGAGAAGGATGGTGAGATCAATGGTGAGAAGAATGGTGAGAATAATGGTGAGAAGAATGGTGAGAAGGATGGTGACAAGAATGGTAAGAATAATGGTGAGAAGGATGGTGAGAATAATGGTGAGAAGGATGGTGAGAAAAATGGTGAGAAGGAAGGTGAGATCAATGGTGAGAAGAATGGTGAGAATAATGGTGAGAAGGATGGTGAGAAGAATGGTGAGAATAATGGTGAGAAGAATGGTGAGAAGAATGGTGAGAAGGATGGAGAGAAGGATGGTGAGAAGGATGGTGAGAAGAATGGTGAGAATAAAGGTGAGAAGTAAGGTGAGAATAATTGTGAGAATAATGGTGAGAAGGATGTTGAGAATAATGGTGAGAAGGATGGTGAAAAGAATGTTGAGAATAATGGTGAGAAGAATGGTGAGAAGGATGGTGAGAATAATGGTGAGAATAATGGTGAAAAGGATGGTGAGAATAATGATGAGAAGGATGGTGAGAATAATGGTGAGAATAATGGTGAAAAGGATGGCGAGAATAATGGTGAGAAGAATGGTGAGAAGGATGGTGAGAATAATGATGAGAATAACGGCGAGAAGAATGGTGAGAAGAATGGTGAGAATAATGGTGAAAATAATGGTGAGAAGGATGGTGAGAATAATGGTGAGAAGAATGGTGAGAAGGATGGTGAGAATAATGAAAGAGAATAACGGCGAGAAGAATGGTGAGAAGAATGGTGAGAATAATGGTGAAAATAATGGTGAGAAGGATGGTGAGAATAATGTGAGAATAATGGTGAAAAGGATGGTGAGAATAATGGTGAGAATAATGGTGAGAAGAATGGTGAGAATAATTGTGAGAAGGATGTTGAGATTAATGGTGAGAAGGATGGTGAGAAGGATGGTGAGAATAATGGTGAGAATAATGGTGAGAAGAATGGTGAGCATAATGGTGAGAAGGATGGTGAGAAGAATGGTGAGAAGGATGGTGAGAATAATGGAGAGCATAATGGTGAGAAGGATGGTGAGAATAATGGTGAGAATAATGGTGAGAATAATGGTGAAAATAATGGTGAGAAGATGGTGAAAAGGATGGTGAGAATAATGGTGAAAATAGTGGTGAGAAGGATGGTGAGAAGAATGGTGAGAAGGATGGTGAGAATAATGTTGAGAATAATGGTGAAAAGGATGGAGAGAATAATGGTGATAATAATGGTGAGAATAATGGTGAGAAGGATTGTGAGAATAATGTTGCAAAGGATGGTGAGAATAACGGTGAGAATAATGGTGAGAATAATGGTGAGAAGCATGGTGAGAATGATGTTGCGAAGGATGGTGAGAATAACGGTGAGAGTAATGGAGAGAAGGATGGTGAGAATAATGTTGCGAAGGATGGTGAGAATAACGGTGAGAATAATGGTGAGAATAATGGTGAGAATAATGGTGAGAAGGATGGTGAGAATGCTGGTGAGAATAATGTTGAGAAGGATGGTGCGAATAATGGTGAGCATAATGGTTAGAAGGATGGTGAAAATAATGGTGAGAATAATGATGAGAAGGATGGTGAGAATAATGGTGAGAATAATGGTAAGAAGGATGGTGAGAATAATGCTGAGAATAATGGTGAGAAGGATGGTGAAAATAAAGCTGTGAATAATGGTGAGAATAATGGTGAGAAGGATGGTGAGAATAACGGTGAGAAGAATGTTGAGAAGGATTGTGGAAGTAATGGTGAGAATAATGGTGAGATGGATGGTGAGAATGATGGTGAGAATAATGTTGAGAATAATGGTGAGCATAATGGTGAGAAGGATGGTGCGAATAATGGTGAGAATAATGGTGAGAAGGATGGTGAGAATAATGGTGAGAATAATGGTGAGAGTAATGTTGAGAATAATGGTGAGAAGTATGGTGAAAATTAAGGTGTGAATAATGGTGAGAGTAATGGTGAGAAGGATGGTGAGAATGATGGTGAGAATAATGTTGAGAATAATCGTGAGCATAATGGTGAGAAGGATGGTGAGAATAATGGTGAGAATAATGGTGAGAAGGATGGTGAGAATAATGGTGAGAATAATGGTGAGAGTAATGGTGAGAATAATGGTGAGAAGGATGGTGAGAATAATGGTGAGAATAATGATGAGAAGGATGGTGAGAATAATGCTGAGAATAATGCTGTGTAGGATGGTGAGAATAAAAATGAGAATAATGGTGAGAATAATGGTGAGAACGATGGTGAGAAGGATGGTGAGAATAATGGTGACACTAATGGTGAGAACGATGGTGAGAATAATGGTGAGAATAATGGTGAGAAGGATTATGAGAATAAAGGTGAGAATAATGGTGAAAATAATGGTGAGTAGGATGTTGAGAAGAATGGTGAGAAGGATGGTGAGAATAATGGTGAGCATAATGGTGAGAAGGATGGTGAGAATAATGTTGAGAATAATGGTGAAAAGGATGGTGAGAATAATGGTGAGAAGGATGGTGAGAATAATCTTGAGAATAATGGTGAAAAGGATGGTGAGAATAATGGTGAGAAAGATGGTGAGAATTATGTTGCGAAGGATGGTGAGAATAACGGTGAGAATAATGGTGAGCATAATGGTGAGAAGGATGGTTAGAATAATGTTGAGAATAATGGTGAAAAGGATGGTGAGAATAATGTTGCGAAGGATGGTGAGAATAACGGTGAGAATAATGGAGAGAAGGATGGTGAGAATAATGTTGCGAAGGATGGTGAGAATAACGGTGAGAATAATGGTGAGAATAATGGTGAGAATAATGGTGAGAAGGATGGTGAGAATGCTGGTGAGAATAATGTTGAGAAGGATGGTGCGAATAATGGTGAGCATAATGGTTAGAAGGATGGTGAAAATAATGGTGAGAATAATGATGAGAAGGATGGTGAGAATAATGGTGAGAATAATGGTAAGAAGGATGGTGAGAATAATGGTGAGAATAATGGTGAGAAGGATGGTGAAAATAAAGCTGTGAATAATGGTGAGAATAATGGTGAGAAGGATGGTGAGAATAACGGTGAGAAGAATGTTGAGAAGGATTGTGGAAATAATGGTGAGAATAATGGTGAGATGGATGGTGAGAATGATGGTGAGAATAATGTTGAGAATAATGGTGAGCATAATGGTGAGAAGGATGGTGCGAATAATGGTGAGAATAATGGTGAGAAGGATGGTGAGAATAATGGTGAGAATAATGGTGAGAGTAATGGTGAGAATAATGGTGAGAAGTATGGTGAAAATTAAGGTGTGAATAATGGTGAGAGTAATGGTGAGAAGGATGGTGAGAATGATGGTGAGAATAATGTTGAGAATAATCGTGAGCATAATGGTGAGAAGGATGGTGAGAATAATGGTGAGAATAATGGTGAGAGTAATGGTGAGAATAATGGTGAGAAGGATGGTGAGAATAATGGTGAGAATAATGATGAGAAGGATGGTGAGAATAATGCTGAGAATAATGCTGTGTAGGATGGTGAGAATAAAAATGAGAATAATGGTGAGAATAATGGTGAGAAGGATGGTGAGAATAATGGTGAGAATAATGGTGAGAGTAATGGTGAGAATAATGGTGAGAAGGATGGTGAGAATAATGGTGAGAATAATGATGAGAAGGATGGTGAGAATAATGCTGAGAATAATGCTGTGTAGGATGGTGAGAATAAAAATGAGAATAATGGTGAGAATAATGGTGAGAACGATGGTGAGAAGGATGGTGAGAATAATGGTGACACTAATGGTGAGAACGATGGTGAGAATAATGGTGAGAATAATGGTGAGAAGGATTATGAGAATAAAGGTGAGAATAATGGTGAAAATAATGGTGAGTAGGATGTTGAGAAGAATGGTGAGAAGGATGGTGAGAATAATGGTGAGCATAATGGTGAGAAGGATGGTGAGAATAATGTTGAGAATAATGGTGAAAAGGATGGTGAGAATAATGGTGAGAAGGATGGTGAGAATAATCTTGAGAATAATGGTGAAAAGGATGGTGAGAATAATGGTGAGAAAGATGGTGAGAATAATGTTGCGAAGGATGGTGAGAATAACGGTGAGAATAATGGTGAGCATAATGGTGAGAAGGATGGTTAGAATAATGTTGAGAATAATGGTGAAAAGGATGGTGAGAATAATGGTGAGAAGGATTGTGAGAATAATGTTGCGAAGGATGGTGAGAATAACGGTGAGAATAATGGTGAGTATAATGGTGAGTATAATGGTGAGAAGGATGGTGAGAAGAATGGTGAGAATAATGTTGAGAAGGATGGTGAGAATAATGGTGAGCATAATGGTTAGAAGGATGGTGAAAATAATGGTGAGAAGAATGGTGAGAATAATGGTGAGAATAATGCTGTGAAGGATGGTGAGAATAAAAGTGAGAATAATGGTGAGAATGATGTTGAGAAGGATGGTGAGAATAATGGTGAGAACGATGGTGAGAAGGATGGTGAGAATAATGGTGACACTAATGGTGAGAAGTATGGTGAGAATAATGGTGAGAAGGATTATGAGAATAAAGGTGAGAATAATGGTGAAAATAATGGTGAGAAGGATGGTGAGAATAATGCTGAGAATAATGTTGAGAATAATGGTGAGAAGGATGTTGAGAATAAAGGTGAGAATAATGGTGAGAAGGATGGTGAGAATAATGGTGAGAATAATGGTGAGAATAATGGTGAGAATGATGGGGAGAATGATGGTGAGAATAATGGTGAGAATAATGGTGAGAAGGATGTTGAGAATATAGGTGAGAATAATGAAGAGAAGGATGGTGAGAATAATGTTGAGAATAATGCTGTGAAGGATGGTGAGAATAAAAGTGAGAATAATGGTGAGAATAATGGTGAGAAGGATGGTGAGAATAATGGTGAGAAGGATGGTGAGAAGGATGGTGAGAATAATGGTGAGAAGGATTATAAGAATAAAGGTGAGAATAATGGTGAAAATAATGGTGAGAAGGACGGTGACACTAATGGTGAGAAGGATGGTGAGAATAATGGTCAGAAGGATTATAAGAATAAAGGTGAGAATAATGGTGAAAATAATGGTGAGAAGGATGGTGAGAATAATGGTGAGAATAATGTTGAGAAGGATGGTCAGAATAATGGTGAGCATAATGGTGAGAAGGATGGTGAGAAGAATGGTGAGAATAATGGTGAGAATAATGGTGAGAATGATGGTGAGAATAATGGTGAGAAAGATGGTGAGAATATTGCTGTGAATAATGGTGAGAAGGATGGTGAGAATATTGGTGAGAATAATGGTGAGAAGGATGGTGAGACGGATGGTTAGAATAATGGTGAGAAGGATGATGATAACAATGGTGTGAAGTAGTCTTAGAAAGAAGCTGGAAATAATGGTGAAAAAGATGATGAGAATAACAGTAAGAAGGATGGTGGGAATAAAGGTGTGAATAATTCTGAGAAGGATGCCGAAAATAATGGTGAAAAAGATGCTGAGTTGGATGCTGAGAATAATGGCAAAAATGATGCTGAGAATAATGGTGAGAAGGATGGTGCGAATAATGGTGTAAAGTAAAAGGATTCTGAGAAAGAAGCTGGGAATAATCGTGAAAAAGATGCTGAGATTATTGGTAAGATGGATGCTGACGATAATGCTGAGAATAATGGTGAAAAGGACGCTGACAATAATGGTAACGTGATGCTGAGAACAATGGTGAGAAGGATGGTGAGAGTAATGGCGTGAAGGATTCTGAGAAGGATGTTGAGAATAATGGTGAAAATGATGCCGAGAATAATGGTGAGAAGGATGGTGAGGAGGATGCTGATTACATTGTCGAAAACGATGTTAAAGAAATGCAGAGAACAATGTTGAAATCCCTCGATCGGATAGCAAATATATCCGGGAAAATACTGAAATCTGATCTATCAATAAGCGAGCAACACCTAAAGGGGAATTAAGCAAATGATATCACTTAACATGTAGAAGAATATGAAAATGATCTCCCATCGATTAAATCAGAAGAAATAACGTACATTTCTGTTTATATATTTTCATGAAACTATATATAAAAAAGTAATCTGTGAGTTTGTGCGTGTCTGTTCCCTATGCACGCCTACATTTTTCAAGCTACGCCATTCAAACTTTCTAGAGACACTTATCTGCAGGGAAACCAGGTCTTTTTGAGTTTAAGTTCAGCAATTTTCCCATTCGCACTTTTTGGCCAATGGACCCGATTGTTTACATTTGCTCCGTAAGACATCTAAGATCTAAGATGGTTGCTAAATTAGGTCACAGAAATCAAATCACACGTGTCAAACACGACTAAAATACTTTTCTATTAAAAAAAATTAGCCTTTATATTTAATTTTTGTTCCGACGTTTTAAAAATTAATTTGGTCAACAAATAAATCTGAATATTTTTCCACGTAATTTTGAAACAAAGTAATATTTTTTTTTAAATGTGCTTTTCAAACAAAAACAAAATATGTAAAAAAAAGTGCCAATGGTTAATTTGATTAAGTTTTTTTTTCAAATTTAATATTTCATACTTCAGAAAATAAAATTAAAAAATAACAATGCTTTTTTGTTCGCTAAATATTTCACGCAGGAAATCAACCATCTGTAATTTGTGTGGCTTTAATGTAACTTTTTCCTCTAAAATTAAATTTCCTTTCCAACTTTCAATAAATGATTTTCATCTACTCCTCTCATTAGCATCTTCTCCTACTACTAAAATGTTCTGAGTTGCACCGGCAACGCCGGGCTATGATGCTAGTGTATCCTATACTTGTGAAATAAGACGTCTATTGATTATATGACGATGACGTTCTTAGAAATGTTACTTAGTGTATCCTTAGAAATTAAAATAAACGAAATAAAAAAACCGGTGCTATATCGTGTTTTTTCTACACATGTCACCTAAAAGGGAAACTATTGGTTTTTTTTTACGTTTCATCACGTTTGACCTTTTGCAACGACTGTAAAATATTTTGTATTTAAAAAATATCGGTGGTATGTAATCCTAAATCGTCTTATTATTCAACACCAAAAATATAATGAATTTTTAATAAGAAATCAATATTATTTTCTCCTTAGTGTCATTATTTTTGTAATGAACCATAATGATAATTGAAACTTCAGCAAAATGCAAAGATAGCTGTGAATGCAATCATTCCTCGATTTTTACATTTTCTCAGTTGAGCTTTGCATGGATACAAATTATTTTTATTGATACGGAATTATTTTTCAAATATGCAATTGAAGTTATGTCAGAAATGAATAAGGTAGAAAAAAATTTATCATTATTATTATTATTATTATTATTATTATTATTATTATTATCAGTGTATTTGATAATGTGAAAATTTTATTGGTTATCACACCGAGGCCGAGTTTAATCGACAGACAATCATCACACAGAATTTAAGGTTTCTTTTTTTTTTTTTAGAATTATAGTATAAGATGGCTCCAGTTTTTAAGGGGGATTTAGAAGATTTAAACGTTGTCTTATACGCAGAAATAGACGGCAGTTGATATTATAAGCGGAATAGCGAAATATTTACTATTATTATCGCAACTTTGTCCTTGTTCAGGGATATGTCGACCCGGATAAACTTCAGAGAAAATCGAAATTAACTTTATTTAATTGGTATAGATGCAGTAACTAATTATTTTTCCTGTCTTTTATTACTCGGCTTAGCTTTTGAAAAGCCAATTTGTTATTCCCATGCTACATGGAAGTGAATGCAGAACAAACTGTTTAAAGATTTAGAAGAGAGAGAGAGAGAGAAAGAGAGAGAGAAAGAGAGAGAGAGAGAAAGAGAGAGAGATGTGTTTCTCCGTTGAGGGTATCATAGATCCAACATGAAAGCAACGATGATATTTTAGACAAAATGGAAAGAAAAAAGAAAACTTATTACTTAACATCAGGAAGAGACATCTGAAATTTCTGGGGAACATAATGAGGAAGGAAGGTTTGTAAAATCTGATACTCACAAGAGAGATTGATGTCAAGAAAGACAGGGGAAAACAAAACATTGATTGAATTTATTAAAGATTTGGTAGAACAACGTTTGGCAGAATAACGAAGAGAGACTATTTATTAAGTGCTACAACTACAAATTGTAGAAAATCCTGATCGCCTACGTCCTGAGGGGACAACAACTAAAAAAAGATGAGGTAAAACTAGACAAACATTGAATGCGAAAAAAGATTTAACGCCCGTTTAATTGATTGAGGCAAAATGGGGCGAACTCTTTGAAGGGAGACTGTAGCAGATAATAATTAATTAAATCAACTCTCTTCACTTTTACAAAACTCACAACGACCTGTGAAATCCTGATTTCCCAAATAGAAAAAGAATTGACCATGTGCTTAACGAAAAAGTCGAAACCAGATTTCGCAACTAGGTGTTAAAATGATTTTTGACCAATGGGAACGACTTGTAAGACTTGGAAGGACTTTGCGATCTAGTGTGAAATTCAAAAGGACTATATAAGTGACTTCGGCTGTCAGTCAAGAGTGACAGATGGAAGCCGAGAGACGAAACAACTAACATGCAAAGGCAACTTCAAATCAACTCTTTCTCCTTAATTCTTTCAACAATTACTACTACAAACATTTTGTACGAACTCTACCCTTAACCTCTTAATAATGTTTCTAATTGAACATTAACTTCTACAACTTATGTTATTCCTCCTTTAATAAATTCCTATTTTAAAATGCAAAATATATATTTTATTCTTCTTACGCTATTCCACACAATTCCACATATTCCAACCTGCCTACAACCAACATTCTGATGATGAAAACCTGATGATAATTCAGCATAAAATCCTATAAGCTGTAGGGAGTTCGGTTAAGTCTGACACAAGGCTGAATCAAAGAAACATTAACCAGCTCCCTACGCTACACTGGTGACTCCCGACGTTCAAGTAACACGCGCTCCCACGCAATAAGACCGCTGAACTTTTTTCCCAGAATTCTGGTCAGTTACAAATGGCAAGTGAATAAATATTACAAGCGATGTCACGAATCACCGGCTACTGATAAGCATGGCACTCACACGACAAAGAGGAATGTTAAATGCCTATCCAACTCTAGTGCCGTTTAATCAATCAACTTACACAGCTTTATATGTGGTTTCGTAATCAACCACCAATAATGGATCGATCATTGGCTTCATCGATTACTTGCCCACAAATGATCGAGATGACATCGCCATGAGACCGTGGAAGATTACTGTCGTGCCGCTTGATCAAACAATTCTTTTAGTCCTGTGATTTTTTTTTTCTGGTGGATGGTCGAGTAGTGTGTGTAAGAGACAGCGTGAGACTTATACATTGACCATGTCAGCATGATACCGTGCAAGTTATTGGTTAGTAATGATGAAGGCAAAATAATAAGCATTCGTCTACTCAGCAATATTACTGATTGTACATCAACATGAGATATTTATTTTCATATTAATTTTATGAGCCTAATCTTCCATGCTGGCTCAAAATTTGTTGGAAGAAAGCGTTTAGAAGATTTTCCTGCAGTAGGTAGCCAATAATTTCTGCAGTAGATAGGTTGCCAACCAAGTTTACTAAACCCAATCTGCCCTGCTATTTAACCCATAGTTATTTAACCCATATTCGATATTAATCTGCAATTACGATAATTAATATGTCAAATGTTCAAATGAACACCGGAAATGAAGTTCGGAAATTTAAAAAAGGGGATGTCAGGAAGAGAGTAGGAGAAGGATGAGAATACTGATGAGAATGGAGAGGAAGCATGAGAGAAAGAGGAAGCAAGTTAGTGAGAGAGGAGATGATTATTGACTTTACATTTGAATTCTTGGAGATTGTAGCTGTCAGGAAAGCAAGTAAACAGGAGGAAATTCCACATGCGGGAAGTGCGAGAGAAGAAGCTGGTGGAGTAGAATTTGCGTTTACAATTTAATCGTTTCACAGTAAAAGGGTGGGTCAAAGTTGCCCATCTTGTTGCTTGAGCAAATTCACGTACAGGGGGGAGGGACGCTATTGAGCTAAGTTAGCAGATATTTTTAAAAGGCGATATCTAGAGAGTCATGATCGAATACAGCTTGAAGTGACAACATTAAAAATAAAACGAAATGAAAAAATTACCGATATAAATTGTTCAAACTGCAGTCTAGTCTGCTGCATTCAATTTCAAACACAGCCAAAAATTCGGATCGATCTATTTTCCGTTATGGGTTAAAAAAGCACAGGAGATTACGTTCTCAAGTCATCGATAGTAACAAGTATAAGAAAAAGAAAAAGAAAATAAACCAACTGTGAGGAAGCCAACGGAAAACCACTCCATCATCAAGACGTCATTCGCATTCACTTATAATAAAAAGTAGAATATATGAAGAGACATGATCGAATATGTACGTTTTTGATTGATTCTTTTTTACATCTTATCAACCTGATATATCCCGGAAGGAATATCAGTGAAAGATACGGGTAAGAATGATATTCAAGACGAGAAATAGATAGCAGGGATTTATTATACGACGGTACAATAAACCATAAATTATACAATAGCAATCAAGGAATAGGAGCGGAATAATCTATCAAGTAGAGAACGTCTTCGCCTCTGACGTATATGTCTCGGTTCGCCTCTAGTCCAGCTTGTCACTGTCCTTTACAGACTAGATCATTCCATGGGGTATTCTAGCATGTTCCACTATAACAATTGTTTTGTATTTTCCAATCATGTATGTAAAGATTTTCATTGTCCTCTCACCACTAGTGAGCATAAAATGGACAAGCCATCAGAGTTACGATTGTATTAGAAATGTCTGTATGAACCTAATTTTGCACCGTGAAAACAGAGTAATATTAGATATTTTGTCTTGAAAATTATTTAAGAAGTTGTCGTTTATGGAAGACATCAAGCAAGGAGAAGGTTTCGTTCAAGCGTTCAGTACTCGAAGCCATAGAGGAATGTAATTAAACGTATTAATGGGTTCAAACAACGAGGTTGCTCTATTTATTTTTGATATATCCCGGAAGGAATATCAGTGAAAGATACGGGTAAGAATGATATTCAAGACGAGAAATAGATAGCAGGGATTTATTATACGACGGTACAATAAACCATAAATTATACAATAGCAATCAACGAATAGGAGCGAATGATCTATCAAAGAGAATGCCTATGACATTGTATTTACTAGCCATCCCACGCAAGGCCAAATGTGACACATGGTCATTTTATAGTGGGTATTCCCGGTCATATAGCCGGGCCAAAAATTCTCTGTCTATTTTTCCCCAGTTGTGGATCTACCCTTTGGCGGAACCACGACTGGTTTTGTGCTCTCTGCTCGGAAGCAGAGAGCGCCCTCCACCCGAAGGCAGAGAGCTGACAGTGTCATAGCGTCGTCAGGCGAGTGCCTATGACGTATTCTCTAGTTCCAGCTTGTCACTGTCCTTTATAGACTAGCTCATTCTATCATGGGGTATGCTAGGATGTTCCACTTATTACACAACCTTTTAAAGATTTTTTTTAAAGCCAGATTTTGTTTTTTAGAATATGAGAATTCGGGGATTATAAGTAAACCGGTATTTCAACGTGATGCGGCCGAAAGCAGCCTGAAGGGACAGCAGTCAAAGTGAAACCGATAAAATGCAACCGTAACTTCTACTCCAACAGTTTCTTTCCTCACACTTCCCGACTGTGGAATTCCCTTCCACACGATTGCTTCCCCGACGGTTACAATCTCCAGGAGTTTAAATGTAAGGTCAATAGACACCTCCTAACACACTAACTTGCTCCCATTCCATTAAACACTCTTCCCATCTGCCCGACCCTCATCCTCGGTATCTATCCTTACCCATCTATCACCTTCCTCCTGACATTCCCTATGTCTAACCACTCCTTCTCTTTACCTTCCCCTATGTAGCCCCATGCGCAATAGTGGCAGTGGAATGCCTTGCTTCGGGTGAGATGA
Source organism: Ascarosepion bandense (assembly GCA_037127315.1). Classification (NCBI taxonomy): domain Eukaryota; kingdom Metazoa; phylum Mollusca; class Cephalopoda; order Sepiida; family Sepiidae; genus Ascarosepion; species Ascarosepion bandense. The sequence continues at coordinate 1,888,606 of JBBBDQ010001604.1, forward strand.
TTAAAAAAAAATACTAATATAAACTGTTCAAATTCCAGCCAAATTTATCGCATTCACTTTCACACAAAGGCATGAATCCATCTCTTCTCGCTTCCACCAGCTATTGATTAAGTAGTAGGGTGGATTAGACACACTCACCTTGACTGACAACAAGCCAAAGAATAGAAAACTCTAAATACAAAACCGTAATTAGAATAACGGGATTCAGCATCACAATTTTTCTCAAGAAGTCATGGTAATTAATAAAGACAAAATGTAAAGATTCATGACAATCTACGTCCGTAAATATTGAAAAAATAATAGTTTCAGTTGCTGTTCTTGCTAAAGAAGTTTTAATCTTCATATTGTAGATGCATTTTAGTCTAAAGACTTTCTTCTGCAAGATAAAACCGAACTCAACGAACTATGTCTATAGGACCCGTTGATCATTTTAATCCTTTAGAGTGTCCTTGTGTATGAAATTGTACTTCACTGCTTGTAATCACTGTTGAGTCGAAAGTCGTGTATTATTTTAAAATATCTTCTCTCATATAAACTACTTATTAATTTATAGCGAATGCATTGATATTAGATCGATGTAATGGACGAGAATAGACAAGGACTTGATAAGCATCCTCCAGAAGTAGAATCTCGCGAAACATCGGAAAATATCGTTAATCATTAATGAGGGATATGAAAATACGAGGGTTCTGGCGAAATCCTTCTTTTCTGAAATGGGTGGAAAATATTAGCTCGAATTTAATCTTAACTAAATAATGATTAATAAAACGTCACGTTTTTAATTCCCTTTTGTGGCGCAGGGTGTGCGTTCTGGTGCAGTGGATATCGACTCAGAACAACAAATCGGGCAGCTGAGTTCGAATTCCAGTTGAATTCCTTGCATTCACTTACGCGCAAATACCTTTGGGAAAGATATTAATGCGTCTCTTCCCTCCAGTTAGGGGTTAAATAACAGGACAGATTTGGCTCTATTGCCTTGGCTGCTAACCAGTCTACCGCAGAAAGTAATGGCAACCTACTACGGGATAATGTTCTCCTCAGTCAGCCATGTCTTTTTCGAGACATGATCGCGCAAAGCGTATATCACATATGGCACTTAACTGACAGGCTGAATATAATAGTTGGAAACATAATTAAAACTTCTACTGGGCATAAAGTGGGGGATCAGTTTGATGTTGTTATGAAATAATAAACTGATCCCCCACTAATTAATATATAATACATCTCTTCTCCCTTTAGCCATGAGTCAAATAACACATCAGATTAGGTTCTATAGCCTTGGCTGGCAACCAGTCTACCGCAGAAAGCAATGGCAACTTACTGCGGTATAATCTTCTGCCCAGTCAGTAATGCCTCTTTCGAGACATGATCGCCCAAACGTGTATCACGTGTGACACTTAACTGACTGAAAAGCAACAAATTAGAAGTTTATTTTGGGGCCAAATCACGTTGAAAAGAAAAATCTCTTTATTAAAAATAAATGTTTTCATATAGTTTTTTTCTGTAAGTATTTAGAATTTCCTTGGCAAACTAAACGATATCAGCCAATTTTTATGAAACCGTGTATCTGCAAATCGTTAATATTCATAACATTTCGGATAGGAATGATTCCTCCCTATCCTTGTTCTGACTCAAAAGCTGACATCTTGCAGACAATTACTACTGCGACGAATTCAATTCTTCCTTCATGCCTGTTTGTGGTTGTTACACACTAGACTCAGTAAATACTATTTCTTTTGAATTACGCTTACAAACTGACCTTTTCTTTTGTCTAAGTGCCATATCTTAAGATAAATTCTTCATGATTATTGTTGTGGTTTACGGGTGAGGAACTGGACAAAATAATGAACAACAAAAATAGATATTGAGATAGAAAAGTAGCTTATATTGAACGTAATATACAAACTTGAACGCAGGTTAGTAAAACCAAGAATACTATTACTAAAAAATAAATATATATAAGTCATGAAGTGAAGTCGTTGGAAATAGTATATCCGTGTATCTTATTCTAGCTGAGTGGAGCTAAGAGCTAGTCTGACTTCCGACGCGGTAATCTCTGGGTAACTTCGGTATCTCTCGGTAACTTACGTATCAGTTCCGTTATTCTCCGATAACTCTAACGGATCTCTACGATTACTCTCAACTCTCAACTGCTGTTCTCTCTATGGCAGGAGTATATGTATACTCAGTCGAGTCCATTATCATATAGAAAGGGAGATCCCATAACAATTATCTCATAAACAAACACATATATTCCAAAGTGTCACATATCATTTATTATCACACCAATAGATGTTAATTCCCATTCTTTCTATTTTATTAATCAAGGACTCGACGATGTTAATTGCTTAACGTTCCCTTTTTGTATATTCTCAACATGTATTCATTTTGTCCTCTTCACGCTACTAAAAATCAATACATGGTTTGCATTTTGTCTCATCCGTTCTATTCTGAGCTAAAATTCATTTGTTTCTAACTTTTCAAATCTAATATGAGGTATTTAATTCAGAGAATATTCTGGGTAGCAATTTCTATCATATATATGTCAAAAGAGCCCCTCGACGTGTTGTAATTGTTAGTAGGCTTGTCTCACAAGCACAATTACGACGAAGTAGTGAGTTTTATCCTAACTGGGTGCCCCTTACTTTCAGTCTTGTGTCACATGCGAACTACGCTTAGAAAATAACTGTATGTATGTCATAAGGGAAATGGTGAAAAATATTTACAAATTTTATCAAAAGTTTTCAGTCACTGTCCCTCAGACCTTTATAAGTTTATTTGGCTCAGTCAGTCAAGTGCTATACGTGATACACGCTTGGGCGATCATGTCTGGAAAGAGACATGACTGACTCAGCAGATGATTATTCCGTAGTAGGTTACCATTACTTTCTACTGTAGACTGATTGTCAGCCAAAACTATATAACCCAATCTGTCCTGTTATTTAATCCATAACTGGAGGGAAGAGACGGATTAATACCTTTCCCAATGATATTTGCGCGTAAATGAATGCATGGAATTCAACTGGAATTCGAACTCAGCTCCTTGATTTCTCGTTCCAAACCGATATCCACTGCACCACAACTTTCAGAATTTTGAACTGAACCCTTTATATAATCTACACAGGTAGAACGTTCTCTATGCCAAAGGATGACTTTTCATTTTAGTACTGCTCAAGCACTGCTCGACGTGTTTCCACTTAGTTCAGGTAAACACTGGCCGGCCCATGGACTGAACACACAATTGCTATGTCACCGAATTCATTAAGAAACGCAGTAGTAAATGAGAACTAGCCATTTTACCCGTGGAAATAGATATATGTAACCGGAATGGTATATGCTAATAATTTATTTTCTTGTATTTCCCACCTCATAAATTTTATTTTGATTTTTTGCTTCCTTTCAACACACAATATTTGAAAATTTACAACTTCTACCTTCCTGAAACCTGTTATTATATTGTCCTTTGTGGTAATACCGAGTAAAAGCGATGGACCGGATGTTAGCACTTTCACGACCAAAAAGCAAATGACCAAAAGTCGTTGCTGCGCCGCCGGCTCCGCGCAGATGTTCCGGTTGAAAACTAAAAATTAAGCAAATATTAAATTTCCAGTTCGCGAGCCTACGCGAGTTTTATTTATCAGACAATGGGAAGCCCAGAATCAAATACAAGTATGAAATCCCAAGTGATCTGCTTTGATCCAAAAAGAAGATATAAAAAGCGGATACAGAAAGCTTCGACAGGCAGACCGACTCGAGGAGAAGAGAGTAATTAGTATCTCCCTTGACCGAAGTCAAGTGGCTTACTACGCTCGCCTTCCTTAGCTCTTTCCTTCTTCCCTGCCTCAAAAACTACTTACTGACCTAAGGAGCGAATACATCAAAGACATTCCTTACTTACAGGCTCCCAAATTCCTATGCATTAATTCTCTTTCACCATATTGCCATAAACAAATTTTAAAGTCCGTTGTACCCATATTCAAAGAATGTTTCCTTACATAGCTCCGCTCCATTTTTGATACGTAAGCTTTATAATTACTCATTTCATCATTTCATTGCCCCTATACATTCTTCACACTAAAGCCTTTTCATTCTCTTTTATTCCCAGTAACCACTTACATGGTAGTTGCATTATTGCCATTTTCTGTCTTCCTGAAACTCATTCTTTTATTGTTCTTTCTCCTCATTAAAGTCTTCTCATTCTCTTTCACGCCCTGTAACCCCTGACATCTTAGCGACATTATCGCCATCTTCTGTTTTCCTGAAACCTGTTATTTTATTGCCCTTTCTCCTCACTAAAGTCTTTTCATTATCTTTCGCTCAAGTAATCCCTTATATCTTAATAGCATTTTCACTATATTCTGTCTTCCAGAAACCTGTGCTTTTATTTTTAATTTTGCCACACTAAATTTTTTTCAGTCTCTTTCAAGCCTAGTAACTTCGTGCCATTTCTGGAGATCAAATGATTTGTTTTTAAATCAATCTTGAATGACATTCTGCCTGATATAGATTTGAGGCGTCGATTTCACAAAGAAACGTTTTATCATTTGAAATACTTAACAACGAAACATTTGATAATTCAAAACACTTGAAATATTTGACCACTAAACATTTGATCATTCGAAACGTTTTACAAATTAGAAACATTTGAAATATTTTACCACGAAATATTTGACCATCTGAAATATTTGTAATATTTCATCACAAAATATTTGATTATTCGAAACATTTTAAAACCAGAAACGTTTGATAATCCGAAACTTTTGAAATATTTCCCCACTAAACATGGGACCATTCGAAACATTTGAAAACTCTGACCACGAAACATATCCATGCGACAACAATGCCTGTAACGAAATACTTCTTCTTCTTCTTCTTCTTCCATGTGCCCTGTCCCTTCAGGGCGTAGGCGATCATGGTCCTCCACGTCTCCCTATCCCTTGTGGCTCTTAGTATATTTGCTCCTGTTACTTCTGGCAACCCCCGTTCCATCATCCACCAAATCAGGCAAATATGTTATCCGCTGCCTTCTGTCTCTCTTTCCTTCTATCTGGCCAGACAGTATCAGGTTCTCCAAGCTCTCCTTCCTCACTGCATGTCCCTTCAGTTGTCTCTTCCTGATGCTCAGTATTAATTTCCTTTTTGTTACCATTCTTTCCAACACCTCATCGTTGCTTGCATGCTCAGTCCACGATATCCGCAGCATCCTTCTGTAGAACCATATTTCCGCTGCTTTCAGTTTTGTCCTCATTTTCGATGATATTGTCCAGCATTGACTGCCGTATTGAAGAACTGGCATCACATAGCAATCCAGCACTCTTTTCTTTGTTTCTAGTGAAATTTTCCTGTGTGCTAGTACTTTACTCAGCTTCTGGAACGCGTCCTTTGCCATGCCAATTCGCCTTCGGATCTCTGTGTCGCACTTTCCATCTCCTGTTAGAACAAATCCTAGGTATTTAAATGTTTGTACTTGTTTTATTCTGGTATCTCCCACCTGTATTTGGCATTTTGGGTTGCACCTTTTGCTGATGACCATGCATTCAGTTTTCTTAAAGTTTATTTGTAGTCCTTTTTTGTCACTCTCCGCCGCTACCTTCTGTAGGAGGTCTTGTAGTTTCCTTTCCGTGTCTGCAAACAGCACTGTATCATCTGCATACCTTATGTTGTTCAAGTTGTGGCCTCCAATAACAAATCCTGGCATGTCATCTAGGGTCCTCAAAATATTCTCGCTGTACAAGTTGAACAGATCCGGTGAAAAGACACAACCTTGTCTTACGCCTCTTTCTATCTTTGTAAATCTACTGAAATCGTTACCTGTCCGTATGCAGGCCGTTTGCTGCCAGTAGAGACTCTGATGTCTTTCCAAAAATGTCGAGGCTGTCGAATACCTTCGCATAGTCAATAAAATATAGGTACAAGTCTTCCTTCATTTGCATTGCTCTTTCGGAGAGCATCCTAATCATAAATATGTGCCAGTGTCTTTGACGAACTCGCACTGTTCTTGTCCTATCTCTGGCCTGATTCTGCTTCTCGTTCTATTAATATGCTATCAAAGCAATAGCTTTTCTGTTATAATTTTCCTCCGGCAACGTTCTTTCGTAAACACATTTTCAACAAATAAAAGATACACAATTTATGTAAAATTTCTTAACATGATCTTTTGTTTGGCTATTTGCATCAGTCTTTTTCGATAGGAAAACTTTTGCGAAACAAAAAAAAAAAAAAAATTAAAAGCAAATAACCCCAAGAGTGTTTATTTGAGAAAGGTTGTTTAGTAAAATTACGCCTGTCATAGGGAAAAGAATTTTTATTTAAACACCTCGACGAGTCGAATTTCTAACCGTCAACAGATGTCTAAATTCGTACATGGAAATGGCAGCGGCTCAGTTGGCTCGTGTTCCCCCTGCAGCCGAGAAATTGAGAATTTGTAAACAGCTGTCAGCGTTAATAGTAACTGATGACTAAATATTAGTCTCCTGAATAAACTTTTATCAAATAACAGAACTGTTTGTTTTCGGCTTAAAAGACAGATTCGGAAACAGAGAAGATAAATTTTACAGTAATTACCGGTTTTGTTTCCACACGTTTGGGTTATGAACAAATTGCTCAACTTGTAATCTTCGGAATAACAGATAAACTAACGCATTTCCAAGTTAAAGGCGAATTATATCGTGATTCAGTTTAGTGACTTATGTGAAACACGCTGAATCAATCATGTCTCGAAAGAGACTGACTTGGCAAAAAAGTTCCCAGCAATAGGTTGACGTTATTTTCTAGGGTAGACTAGTAGACAACCAAGGCTACAGAACCCAAACTGACTTGCTTTTTAAGCCATAGCTGCCACGGATTAATACATTTCCTAAACGTATTTGTGCATAAGTGAATGCAACGAATTCAAATGGAATTCGAACTCGGCTCTCTGATTTCTCGTTACGATACACATTACACCACATCGCCCATCTACGTCATGATTCAGTCAGTCAGTTAAGTGCCATGCATGATACACGCTTTGGGCGATCATGTCTCTAAAGAGACATAACTGACTGGGCAGAAGATTATGTCGCAGTAGGTTGCCTTTGCTTTCTGCGGTAGACTGGTGGCCAGCCAAGGCTATAGAACCCAATCTGTCCTGTCATTTGACTCATAGCTAGAAGAGGTAGAGATGTATTATTCTATTAAGTAGTAATTAGTAGGGGATCAGTTTATTACTTCATAACAATATAGAACAGATTACACAATTTATACCCAGTAGAAGCCTTAATCACATTTTCAACTATTACATTCAATCAGTCAGTTAAGTGCCATACGTGGTATATGCTTTAGGTGATCATGTTTCGAAGGAAATATGACTGACTGTGCAAAAGATTATCCCTCAGTATGTTGCCACTGCTTTCTGCTGTAGATTGGTTGCTAGCCAAGGCTATAGAACCCAATCTATCCTATTATTTAACCCATAACCAGGAGGGAAGAGACTGATTAATACCTTTACCAAGGGTATTTGTGCGAAAGTGAATGCAACTAATTCAACTTGAATTCGAACTCGGCTCCCCGATTTGTTGTTCCGACAATTGAGTAAATTTCTGAATTGACTTTTTCTTCGTGGCGATCATGACTTCATAATGTCCTGTTCATTGTTGGCTCTTCTAATCTCTGTTCTGACAAATATTTAGAAAAACCTTTTTTTCTTTTATGTTGGTACCAGCAATATAGCCCGGTATTGCTCGGGTGTAATGAAAGCTTTAAAACGAATCCATTGTCCTGGAGCTCAGACTCTTTGGACGTTGGCACGAAAGACTAAAAAGCAATAGTTGTTTCCACTTAAAGCGAAACCGTAGACTGGAAAAAAAATGAAAGGATGTAAGTCAAATTTTGATTTCCTGTTATCGATATCAAATAAGTTTTTTTTGTCGTAAACTGAATTTTGAAGGCTAAATAAGTCCTCTGAGTAAATGGTATCAGGCCTGAGACTAAGAACTACAATTATACTTACTTAGAGCCAAACCCGAAGCAAAAACTAAAATGAAAAGGCTGAAAAAAATACAGATACACAGGCAGATAAACAGACACACACACAAACATCTTGCCTTTAATTCATATATATATATATATATATATATATATATATATATATTATCGATTTTCTGCACTATTGTAAGAACTGCAACCTTGAAACTTCTGAATATCGTTTCTTATGTCTTTGTCTATGAGTGTATCACATTTGATTAAAATCAGACCACTCCTTCTACAACCCGATTTTTCGATTATTGATTTTCGATATTTATCGGGGGTATCTCGACACAAAACCTAGCTAAGAACACTCGCAGACGCTTATAGTACAACTGTATAAATTTTCAAGAAAATCGGTTCAGCCTTTTCGGAGTCTATAGGTAACGGACACACACACACACACTCACACACACACACACACACACACACACACACACACACACACAGACAAAGATCCATTTATAAATAAGTTTAGATATCTATTCAGATTGTGAAGAATCGTGCCTCTCCAAAATTTCCTGTCTTTTGTAGCTCTTTATGGCTATCTCTCCTAACCCCTGTTTCTGCCAAACATTTAAAAATGAAATCATTCTTCTTCCATGTGCCGTGTCCCTTTAGATCGGAGGCAAACATAGAACTCCGCAATTACCTGTCCTTTGTAGCTGTTAGTAAAATGTTGTTTTTTCTATTTCAGTTAACCCTTGTTCTGCCAGCCATTTACACAAAATCATTAGGTAGTAATTTGCTGCTTGGTTTTGGTAACTCCGGTTTGTAATTAGTATGTTGCGATGTTTATTTTTCTGACAAAAATATATTTAATCTTCTAACTATATTTATTTTTTCATCTCGTTATGCTATTCTATTATCTATATATATATCTATGCCTCAGAAGTTTCCTTTTTGTGATTGTGACCTTCAAAGAATAATTCTGATAGGACTTCTCATTCTATCAAGCTTGCTTCATTTCAAAATTGTCTTCTAATCAAACTTAAATAAGTTTGATCAGAAGAAAATTTTTAAAATGATTCACTCAACTACACTGTTCCTGGGCATGACGTTAAACTGCATCCAGCAGTAAGGCCTTTGATTTGGAGGTTGTGATGAGCATGGAACCACCTCTTAATTGTTGTGGTTCTCACGTCCCGGAGTAATAGCACCAGTTAGGTCCCAGCTATGGGCAAATAGTTAACCCCCAAACTGTGGTCAAAACACTATGAAAGTATAAAAATACACGTATATAGAAATATGTACACAAAAAAGACTTTTATAGAAAAATGTACATTTTTGAAGGAAAAATATTACCAACAATACATTTTTAAAGTAAAAATGTTTTACCATAACACATTCTAGAAAGAAAAAATTATTCTCAGCAAAACATTTTCGAATACAAATAGAGAAGATTTTCAGTTTTCTAAAATAAAAAAGAATAAAAACAAAATATTTTCATTAAAATCTGACTAAATCAACCTTTTCACAATAAACGAACATTTAAAAAAGCCCTTAAAACCCCACCTTTTTGGCATTAAATAACCCACAAAGATTGATATGCCGTTAAACAAAACTCAAACTCAAACTCAAACTCAAAAATACAAGCGATACTCACCTTAGTTTTCTTCCAAGCAAGGCAAGAAAGCCACTAACACACAAGAGGTTACTGTGTGTGAAAGTATAAGAAATGGAAAATTATTATTAAGAAGTAAGAACAATAAAAGAAGATGAAACAAGAAGAGAGTGAATAAAGATTGACACCTTTTTGAAGATCAAAGTTTCTTTTATCGAACTTCTTGCCATGAAACTATCTTCGTTTCAAGTGAAGTAGAAAGATTGTTAGCAGAGAACATTCGGTTACATGGATCAATTTTAACTGTAAAATGATGAAACCTTTCCGCTAATCTGGTACTGCGCGTAAATTCATAAAATCCAGGTTCCGTAGAGAAAAGTTAATCAGAATAATTACCATGTAAGTATTTATAGAAAAAGGCATGGGAAGCTACGTTATATCGGTGTGAAAGTGAGTGAGACCAAGATGCTAGGTCAGGATCAATAACATTGCAGAGTCTTTGGATTTTATCAAGAATCTTTAAATATATAGCACGAGCACCAGACCATGTATGGCAACAATATTCAAAACTGGGAAGAATGTTAGAATTATGTAAGATAGATTCTGGCGAGAAAGATTCTCTAGCATGGTACAATGAATCAGCTTTCCTAGCAGAGGATGGGGTATTTCATTCCAATTTTATTAAGTTACTCTTGATAATCAAATAATATTCAGCGCTTACAATGTGGTTTACGATTGAAACAAACATTTCTAACCAATTCTTTTAATTTTGGTCGTATATAGTTCTGCAGAATTCTTACTTTCAAATTCATCTCTTGTCTATAAATTGATCTATGTAACTTCTTGCTGTTCACCCATGTTATTTTGCTCCCTCTCTACCGTAATTGGGATCTTATTAGGTTGTCTCAAAAGTTCGTAAACACTTGCAAAAATTGAAATTTTACTCGCCAAGTAATCTAAGGTTACTAGAAAACACTTGCAAAAAATTGAAATTTTACTCGCAAAAACAACAAACATTATTGCTCAAAATAAACACCATCATTTTCCAATACTTTCTGCCATCGATTTGTAAGCTTTCGGATCTGGTCAACTTCATCAAACGAGTCGAATCGGCGGCCCTTCAGAAAGTGTTGCATTGAGTGGAAAAGGCCGTAATCTGATGGTGCACAGTCAAGACTGTAGGCTAGATGTGGCAGAACCTCAACGCCGTCCAGCTCTTCAAACTTGTCTTTGGTCTTCTTGGCGGTGTGTGGCTTGGCATTGTTCTGCTGCATCAAAGCGCGCTTTCGGTTGATCAGAGCCGGGTACATTTGCTTCAACTTTTCGAAGACACGCTCAAGTTACTGACAGTAAAGTTCGGTACTGATGGCACGACCATTCGGAACCAACTCAAAATGCACGATTCCTTCAAAGTTCCATCAAACGCACAACTTGCTTTGGAACCGACGGTGTCACTTGCCCTTTCTGAACCCATCGCTTGTCTCGATTGTGCTGGACCAGATTGACCCATTTCGCAAGTGTTTACAAACTTTTGGGACAACCTAATATGTCGTCAACTGAGTCACGCTATCTTCTTTATTTCTCCAGCCATGGACACAGAAACACAATAATCTTTTTCAGTTCGCTTCGGTAATCTTTGGTAGGTTCCTCGTCGTTCTTCAACGGGTGTATGTTGTCTCCAACTGATATCTCGCGTTGCTCTCAATATCCAGGTATACATACCCTCACTTCTGTATTTCTCAACCAGTAATCTAAATTCAAGCAGATGAAAAGATCTAAATAGCTTGGAAGTCGGTTATGATTACAGATTGAAACCGCTAGCCACAATTTCATCTGTTCCCTCGTCCTGTCACTCAACCCATATGCAAGCCCCCCCCATATATATATATATATATATATATATATATATATATATAAATTATAGTTTAGAACATGTACAAATTACAATTTATTGCAAAATTGTACATTTTGTTTCAACATCGAAAGAGCAAATTAATGTTTTAAACGTTGTTAATATTTTCTTCGTTTTTTATTCACTCATATATATATATATATATATATATATATATATATATATATAAGTGCTTTCTTCTTTGGCACAGGTATAAGAGGAAAGTGATAGATTCTTAACTTTCCCAAAGCCATCAGTTTTAAATCAACATAACCGGTCTCAGATTATTAACTCTGCCTGCCAAATCCATTGTCTGCGTCGATACCTTTAATTACAAACACAAAATAATTCCTTGTATCGTTTGACTAAGCATCCCTTTACCACGTTCTATATTTATCACATCCAGATCTGATCAAAAATGGAGTGATGTTGCTATATCTGGGCTGGACTTGCAAATTCCCCCTTTACTAATCTTGATAGAGTTCGAATGCATCTACCCGATATTGTGAGTAAGGAATTATTTCCCGCCACTTTTCCACAGATCCAGTTTTGTTAGTCACCCGCTACTTTGCTCTATTTTAACAGTGAAACTTCCGAGGAGTTGAAATCCTTATTTCAAACACTACAGAACCTTTCACCGTTAAGAGTAGCCATACCACATCCACAGATAATCATTCTATTCATATTCAGTTTGTAAGATGGTAGATTCATTCGGACAGATTCTTCACAAGAGCCGCTACACTGTGGTAACAGACTCCCGAGAGAATTCTTCCGTAATTACGACAATCTTAGCTCTCTCAAATCTAAGGTTTTCTTTTCTGCATAACCTCGTAAACTACACTCCCTATGTGCATGAACCTCAATGAGTAAGCCATTAGTAGTGCAACTCTTTACATATATATACAATATATACAATAATTATTAGACCACCACAGTTCTTTTTAAAAGAAATGATGTATTTCATGCTATTTTTATTAATTATAGCCAAATGAAGGTAGAATCTTTTTTGTTATTATTACTTTGCAAAATTTACAAGTCAAGGAAGCAAAGATGAAATCGCCCGAATCACCCTAAATTTTCTTCATTCTTTCATTGAAGAAACTGCAATATAGGTAATTATTAGATATTTATAAATTCATTTGATGTACTTGTTATTGTGCAGTATTAACAAAAGAACCATTCTACTTTCATTTACAATTATTCACGTGGCAATAAATACTAAAAAATAGTTTGAAATAAGATCATTTTTTAAAACACTGGGGTGGCTTAATAATTATGGCCAGTAGAATATATATATATATATATATATATATATATATACTACCGGCCATAATATAAGCATGGACCAAGCGATTCTCCCTGAGAGCAATGCACTACGCCTCCTCGGCCTTACCCTCTCCTCAGACCTCAAATGGAACCACTAGATTGAATCCATAGCTAAATCTGTTGTATATCGACAAACAACAAACACGCATATATATAAAAATATGAAGTTATATTTTTATTAATGACGATGGACCGTGTAGAATAGGGAACAGAGAATTGAGAGAGCGCGCTTCAAATGGGTTGACGGGAGTATAGTCTGATCTGTTGTGTCTCTGTAGTTATTTCCGCTGCTGCCGGAAATAAGGTCAAAATGACATCCGCTCCTTTCAACGACCGGAAACACCCTCGCTTGCATCAGCCTTCCTCGGGTGGGGCCAGATTGTTATATTACAAATCTACTCCTAAGAATGTTGGGTCACTATGTCGATCAAGGATGTTTTTTCCGCCTGAATCCATCCTGCATATATACAAGTCAACCTTTCGATCCCGGCCAGAAGCAAGTGGATATGTCTAGCCACACTGATGAGCTGTAATACAGCGAAACGGGCTTGTATGTGGATGACTAATATATTATGCTTTCATTACGATTGAGCTCTCTGGAGAAGAAAATTTTAAAAACAGTTTCCACTTCGGCTATAATGCGTGACTCTTCAGAAATGAATTGAGTTCTCTCGGTGACTGGCGTCTGTATACACTGCTTATATACAAGACGTTAAAATTTCCCTTCCCTGACACCAAATCGGTCGAGTTTCAATCCCGGCCAGAAGCAAGTAGATGTCTAGCCAAACTGATAAGCTGTGATACAGCGAAACAGGCTTGTATGTGGATGACTAATATATATATATATATATATATATATATATATATATATATATATATAGGGTATCGAGACAAATAATTTTCTAAACATATACTGTTAAATATAAGAGACAATGGATGTCTATTATGTTTAATCATGAGCCGTTCTAAATTAATTTAATTTAAGTTGAATTTCAGTTTATTTTCAACTGAAATTAAAGCCAAAATACGACGTTTAGAACGGCTCATGATTAAACATAATAGACATTCATTGTCTCTTATATTTAACAGTATATGTTCAGAAAAAAATATATATATAGTTTAATTACTTAGTTTCTGGTCATAATAAAATTAGACCAGTACACATTTGTATTAAAAAGTGTTCAATACAATTATATTATAGAACTTTTGAATATTTTTCATTTGTAAGCGAGTTATAACGCGACCTAGGTTTCTACCATGAGTGGTGTCTTCAGGCGATTTAAAATAACTAGTTTTACCGTTTACCGTTTTTTTAAGAGCGCTCACGTGCCTGGGAATTTTTGAACGCGCAATTTTTAAAATTACAAGGAATTAATGTATGAACCTAAGAGATATTTAGCTATACAACCATGGATGAAAAAGCCATAATTCTTTGTAATTTTAAAAATTGAGCGTTCAAAAATTCCCTGCAACGTGAGCGTTCAAATAAAACACCGTTACGTGAGCGTTCTTAAAGAAAACGGTCAAAACTAAAATCAGCTACTATAAATAGCCTGAAAACACCTCTCATGGGAGAAACATAGTCTCGTAATAACACAATAACTCCTTTACAAATGGAAAGCACGTTGTATTAAACAATAGAGACAACTTAGTCTTACTGATTTTCTTTTATATTTTCTCATATTTTCTAATGAAATATATATATTACGGAAAGTTCCGGAGATTAACCAAATGGAATTAACAACCGACATATTTAATTTATTTATTTGAACATTATTTTTAATCTATGCTCGTATTTTCGTAGATAAGCTGTTTTTAATTAAACAGTATATTTATATATATATATATATTTTTTTTTTTACCGGCTTGAGTATTTATGATAAATTTTGTTACGAAAATATGTGCCATTCGGTAGGAATCGAACCTGCGACCCCTACTAACGGTGGAGAAGCCCCTAATCCTTACAGGCGAGAAAAATATTCCTCCTGTCTTCTCCTGTCTTCTTTATTTAACCATACTGTTCTTAATCTCGGATTATAATTGAGTATGCTTAGACCGCCCGACTACGAATCATTCGTGGTCGAGCGGTCTAAGACTTACCAGACCAATTGGTGGCTTCTCCTAGAAATTCCTCCATCAAGTTTTACATTATTATTATTACTATATTTTTTATTTATTAATTTTTTCATTCTTTTGAAACTAGGTGCAACATAGTGTATGATAAGCCTAGAAAAATTATTTTCAATTGCAGTTGTGATAGTGCTGACGTCAATGTATTTCGTTTTATTAGAATTGCTTAAATAGTACTTTTTTTATTTTTAAATATTGTACGAACCTTCTGTTCCGCGTAGAAATAATTTGGGATACCGAATGAGCTTATAAGCATTTTAAATGTATTTCTCTTCATCATGAAATAAATAACCGACATCCTAAATAAGAGACGTCCCACTGAAAATTGTGCAACTATCATCTGTCTAGATGGTTTTAGATCACCGCGTAAACACATGTAAATTTGCCCGGAAACAATGAAGAGAAAATATATTTTGAATTTGTATAATTCATAAACTCATAACAATAATTTTTATTCAGAATATTATAAAAGTAATTACTGTGGCTTTCATTAAAATTTAAATCTTTTCCGATTGGTGCGCAATTTAAATTGACAAACGTCAATGAATCGTAATCGTATGCAAATTGGTGACTATTCCCAAAAGAATTGCGTGCACCCACTTTAAGCAAAAGTTAGATTAACAGTATAATAACAAGAAATATCAGTAATGTTAGTATATTTTAAATTTAACAAATTTTAAAATTGGACTATCATGATTTTATCTCGGAAAATTAAACATATGACTGAAACTTTTTATTTTATAATCATATCGCCTCAAGCTAGACATTTTACTCCCACTGTTTTGTAGGGGGTTACATAGGAAGAAAATTATGAGAAAGAATGAAAAGTTATAAGGATGTCAGGGAGTGGGTAAGAGAAGGATAAACAATACTGATGAGTGTTGAATGGAAGGAGAAAGAAGCATGAGAGAGAGGATGCAGGTTAGTGAGATAGAAGATGGCTACTGACTATACATTTAAATTCTTGGCGATCGTAGCTGTCGGGATAGCAAGTAAATGGAAGGGAATTCCACAAGCAGGAAGTGCGAGGAAAGAAGCTGAGAGAGTAGAATTTGTGTTTACATTTTAGTGGTTTGCTAATTTTGTGGCTCGAGTAAATTTATATACAGGGGCACCAGTGATCTAAGTTCCTCGGAGCAGAAGTCGTGAAACGATCAAAGGATTTTTTCCTGCCCTTCGAATGCATAGTCAAGACCTGAGATTTTTTTTCCTTTTATGGCATCATCTACCAGCTGCCATTGTTATATACTGGCGGTGGACCTGGACAAACAACGAGGAAATCTTATATTTTTATCCTTCTGTGACGCTTGTGAAGAGGGAAGCTGGAGAGAGTTCACGCACACAAAGGGGTTGTCGGGAATCGTTAGCCAGTATCTGTCTCTTTAGCCCAAAATTGTAGACTTTATATACTCTTAAAATTCCTACGCATTTTTTTTCTCGGATTTACAAAGATAGAAAAAGGCGTAAGACAAGTATGTGTCTTTTCACCGGATTTGTTCAACCTGTACAGCGAGAATATTTTGAGGCCCCTAGATGACACGCCAGGATTTGTTATTGGAGGTCACAACTTGAACAACATCAGGTATGCAAATGATACAGTGCTGATTGCAGACACGGAAAGGAAACTACAAGACCCCCTACAGAAGGTAGAGATGGAGAGTGAAAAAAAGGACTACAAATAAACTTTAAGAAAACTGAATGCATGGTCATCAGCAAAAGGTGCAACCCAAAATGCCAAATACAGGTGGGAGATACCAGAATAAAACAAGTACAAACATTTAAATACCTAGGAATTGTTCTAACAGGAGATGGAAAGTGCGACACAGAGATCCGAAGACGAATTGGCATGGCAAAGGACGCGTTCCAGAAGCTGAGTAAAGTACTAACACACGGAAAATTTCACTAGAAACAAAGAAAAGAGTGCTGGATTGCTATGTGATGTCAGTTCTTCAATACGGCTGTGAATGCTGGACAATATCATCGAAAATGAGGGAAAAACTTGAAGCAACGGAAATGTGGTTCTAGAGAAGGATGCTGCGGATATCATGGATCGAGCATGTGAGCAATGATGAGGTGTTGGAAAGAATGGCAACAAAAAGGAAATTAATAATGAGCATCAGGAAGAGACAACTTAAGTTCCTGGGACACGCAATGAGGAAGGAGAGCCTGGAGAACCTGATACTGACTGGTCAGATAGAAGGAAAGAGAGACGGAGGAAGGCAGCGGATAACATATTTGCAGGGCCTGATCAGGTGGATGACGGAACGGGGGTAACAGGTGCAGACATACTAAGAGCCACAAGGGATAGGTAGACGTGGAGAACCATGATCGCCTACGTTCTGAAGGGACATGGCACATAGAAGAATAAGAAGATTTTATATACGGCAGGATGTTATCTGTCAATCACACCCGGTGGTCTTTTGCTTTTCAAACCGGTTGTCGCTTGTTTTTTTTTTTCCGTTACACTTTGCTGACATAATCTACGGCCGGATATATATATGTCAACCACACTTGTCCTTTGTTAACTTTTATCTACCGCTTGATGTTGCTGTCAACCATTTCCTTGATGGGTCATCACCTTTCAAATTCGTTGTAACTTTTCTTGACATTTCTTACGGCCGGATATACCTGTCAATTACTTCAACTGTTCAAGATAATATAATACACCATTACTTCAAATATATATATGTATAAAATATAAAGAATAATACGGTGTATTTTATGGAATACGTAAAGATAATATAAGATTATCATGATATTTTCAAGTCTGACATTGATATTATTGAATAGAATCCGTCACTTAAGTACTCATCGTAATACACGCTTACGCGATCATGACTGACTAGACAGAAGATTTTCCCGCAGTAGGTTGCCATTTCATTTTGAATAGACTAAGTGTTCATTTAGGAAACAACTAGCAGTGTAGCCCGGCGTTGCTCGGGTGTAATGAGAGCTTTAAAACTAATCCATGATCCTGGAGCTCAAAACTCAGCCTAATGAATATTTGTGTGAACTTTGGTGAGAATCGGATAAAAATTGTGGATTTGTATAAAGGACATACAGACAGATAAACAGACACACACACACAATCATATTGCCTTATATATATATATATATATATATATATATACTAGCAGTATTAATTAAATCTTCCTTGTTGGCCGTAGTCAATGAAAAAATGTATGAAAAAACAGTTACACACACACACACACACACACACACACACACACACATACATATATATATATATAGGGTGAAAATCCAGTTGCAAAGTAAGTTTTGTTTTGACGAACAGGGGACAAAGAAGTCAGCAGGCGAAGTATAACAAAATACAGTGGAAGGTCACGTGTCGGGCGAAGTTGGCCTTGTGTACGCGCGTGCCTACATCCGACCAAACTCCGTTCCATAAACACGTCACCGAAGAAAAAGAATAAAAGTGTAATTGTGCATTTTAATATATGGTACCGTCATTCTGTCAGTGAAAAGATCATCATTTTGTTTTCAGTTTATGCTTCGTCGGAGTGGATATGCAACATTTACAATGCCACGCAAAATTTTGCAACACATTACAAGAATTTTTTGTTTTTTAGGTATTTCTGTTACGGTTATATTAATTAAATTTTACTCTCATAGAACATATGTTTAGGCATTTAGATAAAAAAGAAACACTTCTATTTGTGCAACAGCTTGTTTTATAAAAGAGTTCAAATTTGACTAGAATGTTTGAAATTAGGATGAAGTTGTTTTTGAAAACATTCCATGTACATTTTGTTTACATATATGAATGATTAAAAGTATTGCGTCCTTATTTTTCATTGGTCAGATATGTGTCACGTGATAAATTGATTGACGAATATTAAATGTTAAATATTAAATTTTTCTTCTGCATATAATATTCATCAATTGGTTTATCACACGTGACACGTATATGACCAATGAAACTATACCTTAATCAACATACTGTCTCTTGGAATTTAAAATCATTCGTCTTTAATAAATCTTTGAAGAAACTTCTTAAAAGTGAAACATGTTAGATTAAAGACACATTTTTTTTACTTGTCCGTTACTTATATATATATATATATATATATATATATATATATATAAAGAGTGCGAGGATAGAATAAAAGTTCACAGTGAAGTAGATACTTAGAGGCGACAGTATATTTCTAGCGACAACTCAATAGATATTCAGACCATGAAGATGGCAACCAAGCATGAAACAGATTGTCGCCACTTAAGATTGACCTCATTGATGACATTTATATTTTCTATTTACAAGCCATATATCACTGATATTGAAGACTTTCACCATGAAGCCAGCATACCTTAAAACTATATTTTAATATATCTATATATATATATATATATATATATATATATATATATATATATATATGTATATATATATATAATAATGAATTGTTAAACTTATTAAATTATTGTTAATAATAAATTTATTAAATTATGAAATTATTGTTGATAATAAATTGTTAAACTTAGAATTTTTTTTAAATTTCGCAACAATAAAATAGATTTAATAGTCAATTAATAATGCTGATCTTAATTTAATCAAATATTAATACTAATGCCCCCCAAAATTATTTTAAATCTACTCACATATTCTACAAATTAGAAGTTGCTTTACTTTGATTGGTCCACATTATAAATACAGCAATGCTTCCCTGATTGAAGGGGTTTTGCTTCTTTTTAACCTTTCAAAACCCTTCAATCACTGGACAACACACAAGAAGTGTCGAAACAAAATAGCTACTTTTGTAGTGATATTATAACATATCCATGTTATAATTTCTGAATATATATATATATATATATATATATATATATATATAAACATGCAGTGTAGATATAGAAGAATCCAAAGGAGTATCCTGTACATAAAGTGGTAGGTTAACTCTCTAGGAGAAATCTAAATATATAAGTATATAAATACATATAGAGCAAATATATGTAAACATTAAGCAAAAAACATTATTTCATGGTTAAGCGGGATTATCGGACTATTTCAGGCGACCCATCATCAGCTTCTGTCTTTATTGTACAGAAGATTTTACACGAATAAAATTCACAAATAAAGACCCCTCCCCTCTCCCCCCCCCCCAAAAAAAAGAATAGAAATAATAATAAAGATCGCCCCCTTTCATTCTTTTCTTTAATTTTTTTACTTTTAAGGCAGCGATCATTATTTTTACTTCTGTTTTTTTTTGTGGGGGGGGGTCTTTATTTGTGAATTTCATTCGTGTAAAATCTTCTGTACAATAAAGACAGAAGCTGATGTTTGTTCGCCTGAAATAGACCTATACTTCCGCTTAACCATGGAATAACGTGTCTGTCTTAATTTTTACACACACACACACACACACACACACACACACACGCACATATATATCTATATCTATATCTATATATATATATATATATATATATATATATATATATATAATTGTTTTAATTACTTAGTTTTTGGTCAATATAAAATTAAACCAGTACACATTTGTATTAAAAAGTGTTCAATACAATTGTATTGTAGAACTTTTGGATATTTTTCATTGTAAACGAGCTATTACGTGACCTAGGTTTCTACCATGAGTGGTTTCTTCAGGCGATTTGCAATAAATGATTTTATTTTTAATCGATACTCGTATTTGAGCAGATATTCGGTTTTTAATCAAACAGTATATTTATATATTTATTTCTACCGGCCGGACTATTTAAGATAATCAATACGGCCGATTGTTTGATTAAACACAGAATATCCACTCAAATGTGAGTCTGAATTAAAAATTATATTCAAACAAATAAATTAAAATATCGGTTGTTAAAAACTTTTCGTTTATCTTCAGGATGTTCCGTAAGATATATATATTGTCATTTTGCAACTACAGTGTTATATAAAGATATTATGTCACTACACAACAGTTTTTGGTTCAAAACAATATTGTTCTTTTTAGGCAATATTAGTGAGAATTGGGTTGAACTATGGAGTTGAAAATTTGTGTCACGAAAGGGGACAAAGTAGCATAATCTTAAGACATGAAACTTTTTAATTTTGTCTGGGTAAGATACGTATTGGGATCTTGCATTATTTAAAAGGGTAGACAATAATTTTTAACAGCAGGTTGTATATTATTTTTTTTTTCAAATTTCATTCTGTACTGCCTCATTAGTTAAAGAGACTGTATTGCTTAGGTTAGAATTAGAATTAATTACTGAAACAAAACAACTTTTTTTGCATATTCCTGCAGTGAAAAGATACAAATAAAACGGCCAAATAATTGTCGGATAGATTTCAATCAGGATAGATAGATAGATAGATAGATAGATAGATAGATAGATAGATAGATAGATAGATAGATAGATAGATAGATAGATAGATAGATAGATAGATATAAACAGACTGATAGATAGATAGATAGATAGATAGATAGATAGATAGATAGATAGATAGATAGATAGATATAAACAGACTGATAGATAGATAGATAGATAGATAGATAGATAGATAGATAGAAAGAAACAGACTGATAGATTAGGTTGTCCCAAAAGTTCGTAAGCACTTGCAAAACATTGAAATTTTACTCGGAAATACAACAAAAATTATTGCTTAAAATAAAGACCATCATTTTTCAAGACATTCTACCATCTATCTGCAAGCTTTCGGATCTGGTCACAGTACCATTCAGCTGGCTTCAAATCAAAGAATTCTTGACACGCTTCCTCGACTTCGTCAAACGAGTCGAATCGGCGGCCCTTCAGAAAGTGTTGCATTGAGCGGAAAAGGCCGTAAGCTGATGGAGCACAGTCAGGACTATAGGCTGGAGGTGGCAGAACCTCAACGCTGCCCAGCTCTTCAAACTTTTCTTTGGTATTCCTGGCGGTGTGTGGCGTGGCATTGTCTTACTGCATCAGAGCGAGCTTTCAGTTGATCAGAGCCGGGTACTTTTGCTGCAACTTTTCGTACCCGCTCAAGATGCTGACAGTAAAGTTCGGCACTGATGGCACGACCATTCGGAACCAAGTCAATTCTTGAAAAAACAAGAATCTGTAATTCATTCTATAACATCTGCTCTTTGCGCCTGAATGAAAATCTGCAGATTATAAGGTTCCCTAAAATTAAAGTCCTGCTCAGTCATAGGGATGAATTAATGATTTTATGTAACCATCGAAAATATTTTCTTTAAAATTTAGTTAATTAAAATTTATAACTTATGCTCTAATATTACTTAATAATATTACCAAAATAAATGATCCACAGAATACGTATTTGGTTTTCTTAACTCCAATATAACTTTGTCTACCATAAACACTTAATTCTAATTCTAACCTAAACAATCATAAAAATATATATTTAAAAAATAAAATATTGTTTTCTGAAACTTTTATTTGAAGAATAAAGTTAATTCAGTTGATTTGATATACATAGTACTTACTTTAAGTTTAAAATATTACAGAAATACATTTTTAACATGTGGGTAGCTGTTTATTTAGGTGTTGATCAGTTGACCGATTAAACCACAGACAGAAGTGTCAGTATTTGTCTATATTTCTGAGATGAGGTAGTATTTACTGTATTTACATTATTCGGACTATTGTCCTCAACTTTGTTGCCATTTGTACGACGTTTAATAATAGATCCTTCTATTTGTCTATATTTCTGAGATGAGGTAGTATTTACAGTATTTACATTATTCGGACTATTGCCCTCATCTTTGTTGCCATTTGTACGACGTTTAATAATAGATCACTCTATTTGTCTATATTTCTGAGACGAGTTAGTATTTACAGTATTTACATTATTCGGACTATTGTCCTCATCTTTGTTGCCATTTGTACGACGTTTAATAATAGATCATTCTATTTGTCTATATTTCTGAGATGAGGTAGTCTTTACAGTATTTACATTAATCGGGCTATTGTCCTCATTTTTTTGCCATTTGTACGACGTTTCGGCCGTTGTACTAACGAAGAAAGCCGGAGCGTACAACGGCCGAAACGTCGTGGCAACGAAAATGAGGACAATAGACGGAACTTTATCTAAATGTTACCAAAGATATCTAAAAATTACTTGAGTAATATAGCGTGAGGGCATTTTTATATAATTGTTAACTCTCCCAAAATCTTGGAAATTTAGGAAATAAAATGTTTTCTTGGATTTTAGGTACTTTTGGCTATAAATTTTCTATAATTATCGAGCATTTTTTATAATGTCGTGTATGCACGACCGTTTTTACAAAAAATGCACGTTTATGCAACCACAACAAGTTTTATAATTCTTTTAAAAATATTTGTCATCAATGAGTTATAATACGGTTTTCCATTCATAATTACTAAATATACTTTTTACTTTTAACAATATTACCTAACCGGCATAGATTAGTACAGTATTTAAAAATTTTAAAGCTTCTAATTAAAGTAAAATAAAAAATGAAATAATTTCTTGTAAACATTCATCATTCATCGAATTTTGTTTTGTCTTAGGATAATACTGCCCGTAATCTACATATATAAAAGGCAATCTGTGAGTCTGTGTGTGACTGTTCTTTATGCACGCCTACATTTTTTAAGCTACGCCATTCAAACTTTCTTCGGACACATATCTACAGAGAAGCCAGGTCGACACATACGTTTTGAGTTTAAGTTCAGCAATTTTCCCTTTCTCACTTTTTGGCCAATAGAGCCGATAGTTTACATTTGCTCCGTAAAACATCTAAGATCTAAGATGGTTGCTAGATTACGTCACAGAAATCAAACCACACGCGACTAAAATATTTTTATAAAATGAAAATATGAGCCTTTATATTTTATTTTTATTCCGACATTTTAAAAATTCACTTGGTCAACAAAATATGTAAATATTTTTCCCCATAATTTTGAAACAAAAGAAATATTTTTTAAAAATGTGTTTTCTCAAACAAAAACAAAATATATATAAAAAAAGTGCCAATGGTTAATTTAATTATTAAATCTTTTATTTTTTCAGATTTCATATTTCATACTTCAGAAAATAAAATTAAAAAATAATTTTTTTCGCGAAATATTTCATGCAGGAAATCAGCTCTCTGTAATTCGTGTGGCATTAATGTAACTTTTTCTCTAAAATTAAATGTTTACATTTTGAAATATTCTTCGAAAATTTCTGAAATGAGAGTGAAATAGTTTTAAATTTCTAATGTTTACATTTTTAAATATTCTTCGAAAATTTCTGAACTGATAGTGTAATAGTTTTATATTTCTAATTTCAGTAAAACAAAATAGATAATTTTTATTTTTATGTTAAATTCATTTAGTCAACAAAAAATGTAAATATTTTTCCCCGTAATTTTGAAACAAAAACAAACGCAGTGTTGTTTACAATGTCATACAATACATCAAATCACGTTTACGCAAAACAAATAAAAATAGATTTTTGAATGTAATTTTTTGAACAAATTTTAAACAACATTTTTTTATATAATGATTTTTTATATAACCGAGTTTTAAAAGAATTTATCCATTTAATATTATAAATATTATTGCATCACAAAATTTGTTGTTTGTGTTCCAAGTAATTTAACACATTATAATCCGTTCGTAAACAACAGCAACATGCAATTAATGCGTTCTTCTTAATGCTGAAAATGGTTACTAACAGCCTCAGCTCTCCTTTCCAACTTTCAATAAATGATTTCCATCTACTTCTCTCATTGTCATCTTCTCCTACTACTAAAATTTTCTAAGTTGCACGGGCAACACCGGGATATAATGCTAGTCTATATATACATAAAAGGCAACCTGTGAGTCTGTTTGTGACTGTAATCTATGCAGGCCTGCATTTTTTAAGCTACGCCATTCAAACTTTCTAGGGACACATATATACAGGGAAGCCAGGTCGACACATACTTTTTGAGTTTAAGTTCTGCAATTTTCCCTTTCTCACTTTTTGGCTAATGGAGCCGATTGTTTACATTTGCTCCGTAAAACATCTAAAATCTAAGATGGTTTCTGAATTATGTCACAGAAATCAAATCACACGTGTCAAATGCAATGAAAATATTTTTATTTAAAAAAATGAGCCTTCATATTTAATTTTTATTCCGACATCTTAAAAATTCATTTGGTCAACAAAAAAATGTGAATATTTTCCCCGTAATTTTTAAACAAAAGAAATATTAAAAAATGTAGGCGTGCATAGGGAACAGTCACATACAGACTCACAGATTGTCTGTTGTATATATATAGATTATATTTTAAGTCTCTGCAGCGAATTTAAACGTATTTGTTTCATCCACTGAAGAAATTAAAATGTTACTGAGTTGCATGGGCAACGCCGGGTTATGATGCTAGTATAATACTGGGTAGGTTTTCGTCGAAGCTATCCGACACATTCGTAAGTTTACCATTCGTCTATACACTGACTATTCATGCTAGATCTGGCTTAGTGTTTCTGCTATGTATTTAGAAATTATTGATGAGATTCAAAGAAGAATTTGCAATTTTATCATTATGGTCTAAACACTTCTTTCTTTTTCCCCTGCAAATATTATCACTAATAATTATTAATTACGCCCCTTTGATTTTTGTTCCCTGCTTTTTAATATTTTTTAAATAATAAAAAAATATTATTATTATTTAATTTTAAATTCTGAATTTTTATTTAAACTTTTGCTTTCAATTTTTATCTACATGTAATCTTATAATATGTAAATCTTTACGCTTTAGAAATTACGCCCCGTTATGTCTTCTCCCTGCATTTTGCTATTTTTAATATTTTTTACTTTTTAAAATTAAATTTAAAATTGTAATCTAATTTTTTATCTATGTAATCTTAGAATATTTTAATTTTCTATTTTGTTATTAAAAAAGGACTAACTTAACTTTCAAAGATATAATTCCCATGAGCATCGAGTGAACTTAAATTTAAAATCTATGTAGTTTGAAATATGCACCTGAACATTGCATAACTATGTATCGTGCCATCGACGTCGGACAATATGTATATTTATTATTATATAAAATAGGTATGTTAGCACTACATTGAGCACTGTTTTATTAATACCTGAATAATGATACTATACAAATATGAACCCTCATATGTATATATATTAATGCGCGTTATATATGTCAGATTAAATAAATTGCAAAATGTTTGTTTATTTTTAATAAAATCCTTTCATGGATAATCTTTCGCGTATTACAATCAAAAGATGTCAGAAATGAGCTGTAATGTTGATATGTTATTTTCATTAATTTCATAAGGTACCCAAGTACTTTCAACCTCTTTCCGAGGTCAACGTCAGGGGTGTGAGTTATGGTAACAAATGTAACCGAAAAACTGTGTTGCTAAAAATTACTGTATACTTTTTCTGCTTCAAATATAACGGTTGACAAATTGCTAGCGTTCATTAGAACGTGAAAATTATCCGAAATGGATTTTTTCTATGTTGTAATATCATGGTCATGCACGTGTTAAAGCATGAAAAAACTGATATTTTTACAAGCATTTTAGAACAATACTACAATATTCATAGCTGATTCTATTAATTGACGGCTTAAGTGTTTTAATGAATATTGCCTCGAGAATCTGTAGTTTGCTTTTGTTGTTTTCTTGGTCTAGAATAGTTGTATTATTGATCATCATTTTTTATATTGTGAATGTAGACAGGAATGTTGCTGTAGATATCTACAAATGGAAGAATGGTTGGACAAATGTAACGTAAGACGTCTAGTTAATGTGGTTGTTGTAAATCCAACATATATATTTGTTTTTAATCGGAGATGCATTCTCCCAAGAGACATTTGAATTATTATATAATGTTGATTTTACGTAACACATCACTTGGTTGGAAGGAGTTATTACGGACAATCAAATCAGTAGTATTGTACCTTTTATAATATATTATTAATTTTAATTTTTTTTTATTAATGCTAATTTTTTATTATTATTTGTCAACCGTTATATTTGAAGCAGGAAATAAATATACAGGAATTTTTAGCAACACAGTTTTCCGGTTACATTTGTTACCATAACTCACACCCTGGAAGATGACCCCGAAAAGAGGTTGAAAGTACTTGGGTAACTAAAAAAAAATGAATGAAAATAAAATCTGTCAACGCTACAGCTCATTTTGCCATCTTTTGATTGGTATACACGAAGGAATATCCGTGAGTATGAACGGATGTTATTAAAAATAAGCAAACATATTGTTTGAAATTTATTTAATCTGACATGTTTAAAAGAAAACTAGCTGCCTAAATACACAATATATACATATATATATATATATATATATATATATATATATATATATATATATATATATATCCGTGTGCTGACATTACATAGTAGTTCAGCTTTGAGCGATTTTAAAGAGGAGTGTTTGTTTCTAACATTCACGCGCCCCGCTCAGCTGGTATTGGAGTGAGCATAATGTCTATTTTTAGAAGGCCATCAAAACACAATCCCATAAACGATGTAAGGTTAATGATAGGGGAAATATATTTGATACATAAGGTCTCTCGAATAGCAAGATGTCTACAGCAATGTAATTTAAGAAAAAAATTCTGTATTATCGACGAGAACTTTCCTTAAGGATTCCGGTAAATGTTTTCTTTTAATAGTACTTTGGTCAAACCAGTGACATGCAAGGTGTCCTATCAAGGAGGTGGTAGTGTGCCTGATAGAGTTTTTTTTTTTATTTGTGACAAGCAACACAGTCTGGTATTTGGCATTGAAATTAATGTACCATATTGGTCATCGTTAGTTTCGGTTTGATGTGGTTATTTTGGTTTGCGGTCTTCCATTATCTGTAATATATTTTAAACTTAACATCTTTTAATAATTTTTCGTCTAGCAAATTCATCCCTCTTTTAGTAAAGATGGTTGAACAGACGATTATGTGATTTTTACTACAAATATGCAGACTAGTTCATATTTAAGATAGAGCAAATAATTTGGAATGATGAACAGTTTGAACAAAGTCAGTACGCTGAAACACTCGGTCACGATGGCTAGTGATTTTTTGAACAGTTCCATCTACCCAAATTTACTAAAATGCTTTGAAAAGCCCGTAGAATGTTTTTTTTCTTCTTCCAGAGAGGCCTGACCCTGTGATCGTCTTCTCGGGTCAACATTGACAAGCGGTTACCTGACAAATGAAACATTGTTAGATTCGAACCCAGATCTGAATGTCTTAATGCTATTGTTTTAAATACGCTTATATATTTACAAAAAACTATTCTTTGACTGTTCCTTGCTAACAGTGTCGCGCCAATTTATATTTAGTAAATACTTGTAAAATACGTTGCGCACACCAGATATATTTTATAGTCGTATTGTCAAAATGGTCGCCTGCTGAACGTGTATTAACTGCCCAAGGTGATTTTAACTTCTTCTGACTGAGAATTGCGCGACTTGGATACGAGACAGCGCGGGAGAAATGAACATTCCTCTGTTAGACAGAATTTAACAAAAGCGCCTCTTTGACGCAAATATTACACGAACCTCACTAACCCTTCCAATCTCGCAGCGGTAGAAAGACGTCACAGATTGTGTGGAACACAATTCATGAAGCTATGTCAGAACGTGCCGGAGGGCGTAATGGCCTCAGTTTTATCGTCTGCACCAGATTCTCTACCGTTTTAAAATGGTCGTCGTAGATTTCAAAGGAATGCCCGTAACCCTAGAAAATTGGACAGGAGTGGCAATAAGGAACCGGTGAATGCGTTTTTCAACGAACAAGCGTCGAAACAAATAGGCAATTTCAAGCGAAACCAATATTTCTATTACGCTTCGGACTAATTTCAATTCTTTACTATGATGGCAGCTAACGTAACC
Organism: Ascarosepion bandense; assembly: GCA_037127315.1. NCBI lineage: Eukaryota > Metazoa > Mollusca > Cephalopoda > Sepiida > Sepiidae > Ascarosepion > Ascarosepion bandense. Next base: position 1,917,352 of record JBBBDQ010001604.1, read on the forward strand.
GCTTCTCTCATTAAGAATCGATATATTGACGCTGAATGCAGGAAGGCAACAGCCTCCCCCTCCGCTTGGAACATGCAGTTCTGAGAAGGCATCGGAAACCGGGAAAAGCTTGTGTGTGCTTGCAGACCGTCGGTCGAGGACAGGATGTCGGTAGTTCGATAGCCTCCCATCCAGGTGATTTGCCTGCTAGGGTCGATATAACACATTCAGAAACTAATTACAATAACCGGGTGGTACATTCACATATCGATTTTTAAATTCTCCTTTTCACCCGTGGGCTTACTGCTAAAATGATTGGATGGGACTTTCCAATCAGAGTGAGTGGCATAAGAATCCCAACCCTTTCCATGAGACCACAAATCATATAATTGGCACCTGTCCAGCAAACATGCAAATCCGCCTCCTAAAGTCTTATTAACCGAACAGACATTGTTAAAGAGCAGGGGAAAGCCTTGTCTATCAAGCAAGTGTGTGAAAGAGGTGGATTAAAGGTACGCCGAAACATACACATTTTAGAAAGCAGTATTTGATTAACAAACACTATTATCTTCTTACAGAAAGATTGAAAGTAACTCTGAAAAATATGCATGTAGCTATTTGATTAATTTTCTGTGTATTGTGCTCTTTTAATACGCGAATGATTATGGCTTTAAACAACTTCATTTGTAGCGTTATGTCTTTTTATCATCCTTTCCAAAACCTTTTCTGTCATTCATTTACACAAACTTGTCAAGTTATTTGATTTTTCTTTTAATAGTTTACGTGAGTTTCAAATTCTCCAAGCCCGCTTTTCTCCATATTTGTCCTCGAAATTTCAACTGTTTCTTTTTTTTATTCTAAGCATAATCATTCATTCTATTGACATTTTCTTAAAACTTCCTCTTTCTTCACATGCTCTGTCTATGGAATTCTTAGCATCCTTTTGCCAAAACCAAATTTCTGTTGGCTCATATGTGAAGAATATGTCTGCTGTGGGGTTCTCCCTTTTCATAAAGATGGACTCGTCTAGAGTATACTTATACTACTGCTATAGAAGCGAGACTGGAGGATACCGCGTTTTCACGCGGTAGTTCCATGGACACTGTCAGCTCTTCGTTTTCGGGTGGAGAGCATTAACCCGGTCGTGGCTCCGCCGAAGGGTAGAGTCATGACTGGGCAATTTTTGGCTGGGTTATATGGCCCGGAGGTCCCACGTAAAATGGCCTTGTGACACATTTTACCCTAGTCGGAGGGCAGATAAATACAGAATACCGCGTTTTCATATGGTGATTCCTTTGACACTGTCAGCTTTCTGCCCTCGGGCGGAGAGCATAACCCAGTCGTGGCTCTGCCGGAGGCTAGAGTCACGACTGGGACAGACAGATATTTTTGGCTGGGCTATATGACCGGGAGAACCCACGTTTAAAAAGGCCTTGTGCCATATTTTGCTCTAGTGAGAGAGTAAATAAATACCGAATACCGCGTTTTCACAGAGAGTTAACCGGAGAATACGAGAGTCCAGAGAGAGATTAGCAGTCAGTATACACTAGTTCATAGTGACTCTGTGCTCCACTCACCGAGAAGATTATTACGCAGTACTCGTCAGCTTCAGACGCGGACATACTCAATATAGTACGGCTTCACCTCCGGAGACTTATACATATACTTTTTACTAACCCGTATTCCTGGACTACTAATCTTCATTCAAGTCTGTATCATTACGTTAATACATTTATTTTCTATCTCAATTACTGGTCGTTGTGCATTTATTTGTGCGGCTCCCATTCCCGGGATCCACAACAAAGTCCAAGATTCACTGCCATCTCGGAGGACTGCTATCAGATAGCACTTCAACTCACTTTTTTTTCTTTTTTTTAGCAAACTGTTCCTGTTTCATAATACTTAGATTTTGAAGTTATCTTTCGCAATTCCTACGGACATTCGGATTTTGACGTCACATTTTCCGTCCCCCATTAATTTATTTACCAGATATTGTCATAATTCCTTGATTTTGGTATTTCCATTTCATAGTTCTTTAACTGTTTCTTTTGTTGTCAACTAAGAAATTCTGACAATTGACATTTAGTCCTTTCTTCGCAGTTTCTTTAAAAATGTTTCCTCGGAATTCCTACTAATATTATCTCTATATAGGAAGAATGAATGTAACTCTAAAAAACATGCTTCTGGTTGTTGGGACGCCCGCGCCTATTCGGCTATAATGGACTATTCCATTACTATGTAAAGTAATGGTGGCATCTACGTAGGAGAGTGTGCCGAGCAGTCGATCGACAAGTCAGTCGTAGACTTCCGGTGACGACCTGGAAGTACCCATTGCTCATAATACGTCTTACGACGGTTGAGACGATTAACCCTTATTCTTGTATTGGATACTAATAGCCTTTGTAAATACTATTTTCACGGAATACAACAATTAACCTATTCCTGTTGTTGAGTTATTTATTCTTACTCACGACACAACAGTGTGTCGACGAAGATTGTCGAACACAACAGTGGCGACGAAGATTGTCGAACACAACAGTGGCGACGAAGATTGTCGAACACAACAGTGGCGACGAAGATTGTCGAACACAACAGTGGCGACGAAGATTGTCGAACACAAAAGTGGCGACGAAGATTGTCGAACACAACACTGATAGCAAATATTTGTTTAGAAAACATTATTAGCTTTTCATAGAAAACTTAAATGAGACGCTAAAAAACATATTTGTAGCTGATCAATATTTGATTGCTAAACAATATTATCTTCGTATAAAAAAGATGAAAGAAACTCGTTTGAAATAGCTAATCAATAATTGATTAACGATCAATAGGTTTTCCCTACAGAAAGGCTGATCGTAAAACCCTGAAAAATCTCTCATAAAAATCAACCGGAGTGAATTGATATCTCTTCTCTTTTTTCTAAAAAAATATGAAATTATATACAATACGCTCGAGAGGGTATTGGAATATTCCCGGCCAGATCAACTTCCCAACTTTTGACCATATAACCAAATCCCTTGAACGTGTTTCTTTTTTTTTTTTTTTGAGAATATAGCTTTGGTTGGGGCAAGCACTTTCCATCTCTTTATCTTCTTGACTCACATCCTTTCCATGACAAACATTGTATCATGCTCTTCTCCCTTTCCCCTTTACTCTCATGCAGCTCTCTTCACACTAGTATTCTTATCATTCTCTTTATCCACTCTCTGACCCCTCTTGAAACTTGTTCCTCTTTCTCATCACTCACATCTTATGTAACCCACTGCACACCAGTGGTAGTTCTGCCTTGCTTCGGGTGAAATGATTAAAAAAAGTATTCGTTAATCAAATATTGGTTAGGTACAAGTATACTTTAAAGAGTGACTTTTTTTCTGCCTGCTCTGCTGTACTTCATCTGAGATAAATGACCAAATACCATATCTTGGCTGAATTGCCTTACTCTGCTTTATCTTGCGACAGACGATGATTTTAAAAATTCAATTCACTAAATGCAATTTTCTGGCTGGAAAAGTTTTACAGAAAGACAGAGGGCGGTTTCTCTTCCGACATTAATATGTATTTTCTTACATTTAAATATATAAAAAAAATAAAACTGAGTATGTTGTGTTTTGTAGCTACCGGAAGATTGTGAGACAACCGTATAAAAACAATGGAAATTCACATGAAATCATAAGTCGCCGAAAGGCAGCCATATTAGTTGTATACACACACACACACACACACACACACACACATATATATATATATATATAAAGTTGAATATTTAAGTCAGATAAATACCGATAGAGACGAACTCAAAAGAACTTAAAATGTTAAATTTGTTTATTTAATTTAACAGAGTGATTTAATCTTAAAATTTTTTTAGATATTCTACAATTTAATGGGTGATACGTATTTTACAGAAAAACCTGCTCGTCAGACCCAAATGATACAACAGTTAATATTCAAAATAAACCAGAAAAAACTATTATTAAATTCAAAATTTTTAGCAAAATATTAACTGTTGTATCGTTTGGTCTGACGAGCAGGTTTGTCTGGGAAATACGTATTACCCATGAAATTGTAGAATATCTAAAAAAAATTCTAGAACATATATATATATATGCTAGCAGTATAGCCCGGCGTTGCTCGGGTGTAATGAAAGCTTTAAAACTAATACATAGTCCTGGCACGAAAGACTAAAAAGCAATAGTTGTTTCCAGTTAAAGCGAAACCGTAGACTGAAAGAAAAATGAATGGATGTAAGTCAAATATTGATTTCCTGGTATCGATATCAAATAAATTTCTATCGTCGTAAACTGAATTTCGAAGGCTAAATAAGTCCTCTGAGTAAATGGTATCATGGCTGAGACTAAGAACTACAATTATACCTACTTAGAGCCAAACCCGAAGCAAAAACTAAAATGAAAAGACTGAAAAAAATACAGACATACAGGCAGATAAACAGACACACACACAAGCATTTAGCCTTTTTTATAAATATATATATTGTCGTTTTCTGCATTATAGTTAGAACTTCAACCTTGAAACTTCTGAATATCGTTTCTTATGTCTTTGTCAATGAGTGTATGAAATTTGATTACAATCGTACCACTCCTTCTATAACCCGATTTTTTCGATCATCGATTTTCGATATTTATCGGTGGTACCTCGACACAAAACCTAGCTAAGAACACTCGCAAACGCTTATAGTACAACTGTGTAAATTTTCAAGAAAATCGTTTCAGCCGTTTAGGAGTCTATAGGTAACGGACACACATGTAGACAGACACACACACATACACACACATACAGACAAATTTCCATTCATAATAAATAATGAATATAATACCATATAATATATATATTTATTTATTTATTTAGTTTAATTTCATATGACCTAATTTTAAAAAAAATAATTTTATTTTAAATCCTATATCTTTTTACTCCCTTTTATTAATAATTATGCCTTTTTAAGTAAAGGCTTCTTTCTAATACTTCAACGTTTTGGGGAAATTAGGTTTTTGAATTTGTCCAGCGTCTGTAATATTTAAAAATATTTTTTCTTTAGTTTCTTTCTTTTTCCCTCCCTTCCTTCTTTTATCTCTCTTACCACCTTTTTTCCGTGTTGCTTAAACTTACGTCGATTTAACACGGCTGTCTGTTAATTTTTAGTTACATTCTCCCTTTTTTTTGCGAACCCAGACGATGTCAATTTTTTTCTTTTCTTATTTATTTGATTTTATTCTATCTTTTTCTTTTTCTTTTTCTTTTTCTTTTTCTTTCCCTTTATTTTTATTTTTATTTTATTGTATTATTTTTATGTTATTTTTTAATTTCTTTGCAATCTATTTAAAAAGGAAAAGTAGACTAATTTTTCTCCAGTTTCTGAAAGGATTTTTCTGTTGCTGAGGTGATGTGTCGTCTTCCATGGAGCTCTCTTCCTGTATCATTTTTTAATATTAAAATAAATTTTTAATATTAATTAGGATCGGGTTTTTTGAAATTTACCTTCCTGCTTTTTTCCCTTGGATTGAAGTATCTGAATTAAAATATATATATATATATATATATGACGCCATTTCGGTCGGGTTTCAATCCTGGGTAAAAAAGCAATCGGAGTCTCACCGTACTGATGAGCTGTGATACGGCGAAACAGATCTGTCTGCGGATGACAATATATATATATTTGTGTGTGTGTGTGTGTGTGTGTTTGTGAAAATATTTATATTTAGATATTATTTACAACACATCCATCATTGAATACATAAATGCAAAGAATTTTGCAAGCAATTATCCTAATGAGTGGAATACGGTGTGATGATTTTGTTTAGCGGCATATCAACATCGCTATGGATTATGCTGATATCTAAATATTTAAAAAAAAAAGTTTATGGTTACAATTAAATATATTTGGAATGCAGTTGTCTGCCTTCATTTACAAATAAAATATATTGTTGGTCATTTTACTATAATTATGTGTTGCTGGTATTTTTACGATGAATAAGTATACGGTTTTGTTTAGCGCCACATCAACCTCTCGGGGTTATTTTATGCTGAAATCTAAATATTTTGTACGTTCTATGCTTTTATTTACAGATATTTTGTAGATAATCTTATACTTTAGAGTGAAAGTATATTTTGTAAATCATAAAAATGTATTGTTGATAATTTTTCTATATACATATATTTTTATGCATTTTAGTGTTTCATTGATTGTGATTTTGCGATAAAAATCCATTGTTGGTCGTTTTATCATGAAAAATGTTCTGTTGATTTTTGTTTTGAGAGGTCACAATTTGCCCATAGCTAGGACTCTAACTGGTACTCCCACCTCGAGTCAGGTTGACCTGGCAACAATAGTGGTCAAGAGGTAGTTCCAGGCTCCTTAAAACCTGCAATCTATCTATCAGAGGCTTTGCTGGCAGATGTAGTTTATCGTCATACCCAGGACACAAAGAGTGAACATAATTAAAATAGTACGATAACGCGTTTCTTAAATAAAATCGACAGTTCCAACTTCTATATTCTTTGATATGAGTTCAGTCGGCATTCAGGTATAAACAAATGTTTCTAGTTTAAAGTCACATGCAATGTTATAACAGAAGATGGAAAGTGCGACACAGAGATCCGAAGGCGAATTGGCATGGCAAAGGAAGCATTCCAGAAGTTGAGTAAAGTTTTAAGAAACAGGACAATTTCGCTAGAAACAAGGATGAGAGTACTGGATTGCTATGTGTTGTCCGTTCTTCAATATGGCAGTGAATGCAGGACAATATCATCAAAGATGAAGGGAAAACTTGAAGCAGCTGAAATGTGGTTCTACAGAAGGATGCTGCGAATATCATGGATCGAGCATGTGAGCAATGATGAGGTTTTGGAAATAATGGAAACAAAAAGGAAATTAATACTGAGCACCAGGAAGAGACAACTAAAGTTCCTGGGATATGCAATGAGGAAAGAGGGCTTGGAGAACCTGATACTAATAGGCCAGACAGAGGGAAAAGGAGACAAGGGAAAGCAGCGGATAACATATTTGAAGGACCTAATCAGATGGATGACGGAACCACCAGGGATAGGGAGACGTAGAAAGCCATGATCGCATATGCCCTGAAGGGAGAGAGTACATAGAAGAAGAATATGTATGCCAACTGTTTATAAGAAATTATAATGTGGGTATAAAACGGGGGATCAATTCTATATTATAATCAGTATGTAAACTAATCCCTCATTTCGTGGCCATGCTAGTTTTTATACATTTATATTCTAGATTTATGGGTTTGAGCTAGTTGATGGCAAAGTGGGGTTTGGGTGCTATAACAGGAGAAGGCGTGCTAAGAGCCACCAAGGATAGAGAGACGTGGAAAGCCATGGTCGCCTACGTCCTGAAGGGACATGGCACATAGAAGAAGAAGAAGAAGAAGAAGAAGAAGAAGAAGAAGAAGAAGAAGAAGAAGACAGGAAATGTAGCAATAGTAGAGGACAATTCATTGTGAAGTAATTGTAAGTTTATTGCATATTTAGAGTAAATTGAGAATTTGTTAGAAAATTAATAGCATTGATTTACATAGGTGATGTTTATGTATTTCCAGGAGAGTGCTCTCACCGAATCAATCATCTGACTCAGGATGGAGGAGAGGAGATAGGATCGTAAGCACAGGCTTCTTTACTGTTACCAATCCAGGCCCTTCACCCGCTGGGGAAAACCTGTCTACCTTGGCCGAGACTTGCCAATTTCCGGCTAGCCTATGACAGATGCGGAGACCCTCGCGAATTCCCGTCCATGTGGCAAAACGGCGGTATACATACATACGATCACACATACGCATACGTACACACATACGCAGTATAAATATAATTGTGTGTCTCAATGTTTGTGTATGCATTTGCGCGTGTGACAGTGTATGTGTCTGGAGTAAAAGTCATTGGCTCAGAAAATGGATTCAGCAGCGCAGGTTCAAATTCTGAAACCGTTCAACCTTATTTTGAAGTGATGAACTTGGGAAAGGGAAAGGTACAAGTCCATCTCTTCTCTCCCTAGCTATGGCTTAAATAGTAGAGCTGCGTGTGTTGATTCGAATTTGTAGGGCCACTGGTCAAAGAGAATAAACAACTCAGAACAGTAAACTTTGAATTATGAAGTCTTATTTTCATGATAGTCAAAAGTAAAGTCAGTCAGTCGAATGCCATACGTGATACACGCTTGGGCGATCATGTCTCGAAAGAGACATGACTTTCTGCGGTAGACTGGTTACCAGCCAAGGCTATAGAACCCAATCTGTCCTGTTATTTTACTAATAGCTAGAGGAAGAAGAGATGTATTATCTTATTCAGTAGTAATTAGTGGGGGATCAGTTTATTACTTTATAACAATATAAAACTGATCCCCCACTTTATGATCAGTAGAAGACTTAATCATGTTTTCAACTATTTTATTCAGTCAGTCAGTTAAGTACCATACGTGAAACACGCTTGGATAATCATGTCTCGAAAGAGACATGACTGACTGGGCAGAAGATTATCCCGCTGTAGGTTGCTATTGCTTTCTGCGGTAGACTGGTTACTAGCTAAGGCTATAGAACCCAATCTGTCTTGTTATTTAACCCATAACTGAAGAAAAGAGACGGATTAATACCTTCCTCAAGCGTATTTGCGCGTAAGTAAATGCAAGGAATACGAACTCGTCACCCCGATTTGTCGTTCCGAGTCGATATCCACTGTACAAATGTATATATACATCCAAAAAGACGATGCTCTTTGAATGAAATTAAAACTCAGCGGATTTTTCTCTCTAAACAGTCTCTACGGTTAAAGAAATTGCCTAGACACTCGAATGGATGGAACTTTGTGAAGTATGTCCGTCGCCCCAGCGCTCATCTACGAATCGTTGGGGCGGGGGGGAGGGAATATCTGTATTCGTCTAAAAACCCTAAAAGCTATGAAGCTGATCAACACGGCTGGCTACTGTTAGCCCCCAGAAGAACGTTTGTGGACGAAGAAGAAAGAAGAGTGGTAAAAGAAGACACGAAAGAAGATATATGTTTTATTTCCGTGAAGCGAGTTAAGTTCCTTTCATTTCACCTTGACCCACATAAATAATTTTACATACCGCATTCACTTCTCGCTATCAAAATCATTGCATTTTTCTGTATTTGGTTTTGTCTGTTTCTTCCGCTACCCATTGCGATATCTATATATAATTTAATTACATCTGATTTGTTAGAATAAAACAGTTCTGTTTAAAGTCTTTAAAAGTGTTTCCATTGTTTGTCCCTGATACTGGTGCGATTTTATCATGAGACGACATTTTGATATCCATTCATATTCTCTTCCTTTCTTTTTATTACGTCTTCCCGTGTTCGGCTAAAAAGGGTGCAACCCTAGTTCGAAGATAAATGAGACTTTTTCCCCAGGCAACGTTTGTTGCATCTCCGACTCGTAACAATATAATTATATGTATACTAGCAGTATAGCCCGGCGTTGCTCGGGTGTAATGAAAGCTTTAAAACTAATCCATGGTCCTGGAGCTCAGACTCTTTGCACGTTGGCACGAAAGACTAAAAAGCAATAGTTGTTTCCAGTTAAAGCGAAACCGCAGACTGAAAGAAAAATGAATGAATGTAAGTAAAATCTTGATTTCCTGGTATCGATATCAAATAAGTTTCTATCGTCGTAAACTGAATTTTGAAGGCTAAATAAATCCTGTGAGTAAATGGTATCATGGCTGAGACTAAGAACTACAATTATACCTAGAGCCAAACCCAGAGCAAAAACTAAAATAAAAGGGCTGAAAAAAATACAGACATACAGGCAGATAAACAGACACACACACACACACACATCTAGCCTTTTATATAAATATATATTTTATCGTTTTTCTGCACTATAGTAAGAACTGCAACCTTGTAATTTCTGAATATCGTTTCTTATGTCTTTGTCTATGAGTGTATCAAATTTGATTAAAATCGGACCACTCCTTCTATAACCCGATTTTTTCGATTATCGATTTTTTATATTTATTGGGGTTACCTCGACACAAAACCTAGCTAAGAACACTCGCAGACGCTTCTAGTACAGCTGTGTAAATTTTCAAGAAAATCGGTTCAGCCATTTCTGAGTCTATAAGTACGGATACACACACAGACACACACACATACACACACAGAGACAAAGTTCCTTTTATGAATAACTTTATATATCTGCAAGCTTCGTTAAAAGTAACAGACAAGATATTATGTTTAAGTTTTTTTATAAAATCTTTCATATGATATAATTCTGTTCTTTTCTGAAACTAAATTATATAAAAATCGCTTTTCGAGATCAAAATATAAAACACACACATGACTCTACATACATAAATACTATGTATATTCAGTTACACGTAAAATAAAATTCATCCTTGATAGTACCTAAAGTATAACCGAAAGCGCTTGGAAAAACAAAACATTCAGACTATTTTTATATTATTTATGTTCTGAAAAAAATATATAACATGAAAAATTATATAAAACAAACTTGGCCATAATAAATTGTCTGTCTTTTTACTGAAACCCGTATAAAATAGAGACTGCTACCCAAATACACAATATATATATATATATATGTGTGTGTGTGTGTGTGTGTGTGTGTGTGCGTGTGTGTGTGTGTGTGTCTGTGTGTCTGTGTGAATATTTTCATATATAATTTGCAGAGAAAAGCATTTACATCTAAATAAGACAATATCAAAGCCGTATGTTGTCCAATGATGGAATTTATCAAGGCGAAGATGAAATGAATTTCTTTGAAACTAAGTATCTATAAACAAAAAGAAAATTATAAAAAGCTCATGAATATTCATGAGGTCATCCTCACCTTTTCTGATATAAGCGCTATTCTCCCAAGCCAACGTATACAACAAACATCAAAATATCAAAAGAAACCAGTTAAATCCATCTTTTCAACGTCATATACCATAACATAAAAATCAATTTGCGTTTGTGGTGCAGTCGCCTCAAACTCTTGCCGCTTTTATATATATATATATATATATATATATATATATATATATATATATATATATACATATATATATATCAGCATGCAGTGTGGATATAGAAGAATCCAAAGAAGTATCCTGTACATTCAGTGGTAGGATAACTCTCTAAGAGAGCTCTAAATATATATGTATATAAATACATATAGAGCAAATATAAGAAAAATTAAGATAGACACGTTATTTCATAGTAAATCGGAAGTTTAGGAGCAAAAGGCATTAAAAAAAATTAATAAAACAGACGGAGGGAAGCTTAGGTTGTTACTCTCACATTGTCATTAGGGAAATGAATCAATCGGTCTAATGTCGATATTATTCAACGAAATATATATATACATAAGAAAGAATTGAGGCGGACACGTTATTTCATGGTAAATCTGAAGTGTGGGCCTATTTCAGGCGAACCATCATCAGCTTCCGTCTCTATTGTACAGAAGATTTTACACGAATGAAATTCACAAAGACCAAAAATTATTCCGTTTTTTGTTGGTAGGTGCTGTGTTTGTGAATTTCATTCGGGTAAAATATTCTGTACAATAAAGACGGAAGCTGATGATGGATCGCCTGAAATGGGCCTACACTTCCGATTTACCATGAAATAACGTGTCCGCCTCAATTCTTTCTTATGTATATATATTTCGTTCAATAATATCAACATTAGACCGATTGATACATTTCCCTAATGACAAAGTGAGAGTAACAACCTAAGCTTCCCTCCGTCTGTTCGATTAATTTTTTCAATGCCTTTTGCTCTAACGAACTTAGGTAAATGGTGCCCACTCCACAAGAATTTTCACGGCAACCAGACTGACAACACGGTCCCACCCTTTTACAGTTAGATCAACCAAATGCAGGCGACAATTCTACTCCATCAGTTTCTTTTGTCGCGCCTCCCGCCTGTGGAACTCCCTTCCATATACGTGCTTTCCTGACGGCTATAACTTCCAGGAATTTAAATGCAATGTCAATTCCCATCTCTTCTCCACTTAACTGCAGCCCTTTCCACATCACCCCGTGTATCTTGTTCTTTTCCTTTCTCTCTACCTACGAAATTGTTTTCACTCTTGTGTTCACATCTTTTTCTTGCCCTTTCTCTTTCATCCCCCTGTAGCTGGCTCGTCTTTCTCTTCACTCTCCTCCTGCCTAAAACTTTAACTCTCTTATGTAGCCCGCTGCACATCAGTGGTGGTACCACCTTGCTTGGGGTGAAATGATTAAAAAAGCCAAAATTTAAACTCGGTTCCCTAATTATTTTATGAGTCACTAACTCATTGTTATGGTGAAACACACCTATTCCTCAGATAATGGACTCTCCCTCCTATATTAATGTTATGGTGAAACACACCTATTCCTCAGATAATGGACTCTCCCTCCTATATTAATGTTATGGTGACCACACCTACCTATTCCTCAGATAATGGACTCTCCCTCCTATATTAATGTTATGGTGAAACACACCTATTCCTCAGATAATGGACTCTCCCTCCTATATTAATGTTATGGTGAAACACACCTATTCCTCAGATAATGGACTCTCCCGCCTATATTAATAAGAGTTAACAAGAAGTTCTTGAGAAGTTCCTGGGAAGTTCTTAGGAATTCTTGGAGTTTCTACAGAGTTCTTTAGGGTTCTATTGGAGTTCAGTAGAGCTAATAAGGCAGTTGATATTAGTCGGCAGTTAGCCGAATACTAAGGAGTCAGCTTACAGTGGAAGATTACCAAGTTTCTAACATTTAGGGTGTGTTAAGTCGATTACCAACCGACATAGCACGAGTATATCCTTCAGTGAGAAAAATACTCCACAGCACACATACACTACCTCTAACATCTAAATACATTCAAGTAAGTCAACATATACACATGCAAATAAACATCGGTATCTATGCTGATGACACAACCATTGTTTCTATTTTAATAAGCTGATTCGAAAAGGTGAAATTTCTAGGTGACTTAAAAAGTTACCTAGAAGCAGATGTTAACTTCGGCAGAGAATGCTGTGTTAATTGTAACACCTCCGAACAGAAACTGCTTTCTTTGAATCACATGAGTGATCCATTTCTGCCTTCTATTATGGCTAACCTTTGAGATTTCACTCGACCGATCGACTCAGTCGATTAAAAAATAATTAGGCGATTACAGTTTGTTGCTTTACTCGCCCGCGGTCAATTAAAAATCTCGCAATGAAACGTGTCCTTTCAAATATAGAAAAAGGAAAATCTAATTCCTTTTACAACCCAAAAGTATGCTATTGAAGATTCACAAGTTACTTAGAATGACCTACAATGGCATTATGGAATGCTTGGCTTTTATCGCCCCGGTCAGTATAAACATTCGTTTAATTAACGCTTCCAGAGTGGAGTCAAAATGTCTCTATCGGCCAGATGAATGACGCTCACAGATTTTTAGAAACTCATTTGGAAAAATATTATTCTATATTTCCTCCCAGCTTACGAAAAGTAAAAACGATCATTTGAAAGAGAGGGAAAAAAAAAATCATTCGCATACTTCTTTCAACCACGCACCGAAAAACAAATTTTACAAGAAGGTAATTTTTTATAGAAAATTGTAGAAAATATTAAATTCGTTATTTTTCTATCATCTATGAAATGGAGGTTGTAATCAAACAGAAGAATGAAAATACGAATTAGGTACCTCCACTCAATTTTATTAGCCATGGTTGTTAGCCCTGCACCCAACCCTGATGGAAGGTGATTTTCTAAATATAGCTTAGACGTGAAACACGATCGAAAGTAGGGGGCACCCAGTGAGGATCGAACTCACTACTCAGTTATAATGATTCTAGCGAGACGAGCTTGTTAGCCATTACACCACGCCGAAGTGCCCTGCCAGTCTAGTAGCGCGAGTGTGTAAGAGGCACGAGAGTGATAAGCTCGTCATAGCAGTAACCGTAAAAACATTTGCAGAAAATACTTAGGGGAGCCACATCCCGACGGTCAAATCGGGGCTGATTACATTACAAATTCTTTTTTTGAATTTTATCGAGCACCACGAGATGAATTGTCGAAGCGCCAGATTAAATATGGCAACAGTATTCAATGCACCGACGAATGGTAGCCTTAATAATGATTTGTCTTCTCGTGTTCTCTAACATTTAATAAGGCATTTGGTCTAGTGGCTTTATTACCTTGCTTTGCGTGAAATTATTATCTTCTGCTATGTCTATAACGATTTATTGGTTGGTCTATTTTACGATATATTGGGTTATTTACTGCCTACGAGATTTTTACCATAAATTTGTATAAATATAAGATATATTCTTTGTAAAAGTAAGTTTGTAGATCAGATTTGTCCGACGTATTTTTGTAAAATGGTTTTTGTTCAGAGTCAAATGTGTTGTTGCTATATTCTTTTCAAAAAAATATATTGCTGGGAATTTTTTTTCCTTCAAAAATGTATTCCTGGAATTTTTACTATAAAATTCTATTTTTAAACTTTCATAGTGTTTTGAACCAAGTTTAGGGGTTAACTATTTACCCATAGTTGGGACCCTAATAGGTGCTACCACCTTCAAAAATGTATTCCTGGAAAATAACCATAGTTTGAAACCTAACAGGTGCTACCACCCTCAAAAATGTATTCCTGGAAATTTTACTATAAAATTTTATTTTTACACTTTCATAGTGTTTTGAACCAAGTTCGGGAGTTAACTATTTATCCATAGTTGGGACCCTAATAGGTGCTACCACCTTCAAAAATGTATTTCTGGAAAATAGCCATAGTCTGAAACCTAACAGGTGATACCACCCTCAAAAATGTATTCCTGGAATTTTTACTATAAAATTGTATTTTTATACTTTCATAGTGTTTTGACCCCAGTTTGATGGGTTAACAATTTACCCATAGTTGGGGCCCTAACAGGTGCTACCACCTTCAAAAAGGTATTCCTGGAAAATAACCATAGTTTGAAACCTAACAGGTGATACCATCCTCAAAAATGTATTCCTGGAAATTTTACTATAAAATTTTATTTTTATACTTTCATAGTGTTTTGAACCAAGTTCGGGAGTTAACTATTTATCCATAGTTGGGACCCTAATAGGTGCTACCACCTTCAAAAATGTATTTCTGGAAAATAGCCATAGTCTGAAACCTAACAGGTGATACCACCCTCAAAAATGTATTCCTGGAATTTTTACTATAAAATTGTATTTTTATACTTTCATAGTGTTTTGACCCCAGTTTGATGGGTTAACAATTTACCCATAGTTGGGGCCCTAACAGGTGCTACCACCTTCAAAAAGGTATTCCTGGAAAATAACCATAGTTTGAAACCTAACAGGTGATACCATCCTCAAAAATGTATTCCTGGAAATTTTACTATAAAATTTTATTTTTATACTTTCATAGTGTTTTGAACCAAGTTCGGGAGTTAACTATTTATCCATAGTTGGGACCCTAATAGGTGCTACCACCTTCAAAAATGTATTTCTGGAAAATAGCCATAGTCTGAAACCTAACAGGTGATACCACCCTCAAAAATGTATTCCTGGAATTTTTACTATAAAATTGTATTTTTATACTTTCATAGTGTTTTGACCCCAGTTTGATGGGTTAACAATTTACCCATAGTTGGGGCCCTAACAGGTGCTACCACCTTCAAAAAGGTATTCCTGGAAAATAACCATAGTTTGAAACCTAACAGGTGATACCATCCTCAAAAATGTATTCCTGGAAATTTTACTATAAAATTTTATTTTTATACTTTCATAGTGTTTTGAACCAAGTTTGGGAGTTAACTATTTACCCATAGTTGGGACCCTAACAGGTGCTACCACCACAGGTCAAGGTGAACCTGAGAACAACTGCAATTAAGAGGTGGTTGCATGCGCCTCACAATCTCCCAATCAGAGGCCTTGCTGCCGGATGCAGTTTATTGTCATACCCAGGACCATAAAGAATTATATGTTGTTCAATAATTTCTTCTTGTTTTTTTCCCCAGTGATTATTTTTTCGCATCTTATGACGGTAAAACAGTGAGGGTAAGGACAACTTTTACTGTCCGCTGCCTAATTTAGGATACCTCTGTCACTTTTCTTTTTAATCATATCACACCGAGCAAGGCGGTAACGCCACTGGTGTGCAGGGGGCTACGTAATAGTGAAAAGATTAGAAAATAGAAAGCCGGAGACCACATCCTAAACAGGGAACAAGGGATAAGCCTCTACACTTGTTCAATAGACGTGGGTGGACTGTCAACCGGGCTATAGTTTAGTCTATCTACTCCAATTGAAAAAAAGGAAAAAGAAGGAGGAAAAAGGAAAAGGAGTGAAAAGATTGGAAAAGAGAAGGCCGGAAACCACATCCTAAACAGGGAACAAGGGATGAGCCTCTTCACTTGTTCAATAGACGTGGGTGGAGTGTGATCCGGGCGATAGTTTAGTCTATCTACTCCAATTGAAAAAAAAAAGGAAAAAGAAGAAGGAAAAAGGAAAAGGAGTGAAAGGATCAGAAAAGAGAAAGCCGGAAACCACATCCTAATCAGGGAACAAGGGGACTTTTTAAAAAATTTCTTAGAACGAAGCCATCGATCTCTAAAGTCAAGTGTCAACTAACTTGGGAATGCAAATTTGTCACATCAATTAGCCTACCCGCTCAAATTTAAAATTCGGTTTGAATTTAGAAAGAAATATCGTCTTCCATCTGAATAAAAAGTGGATTTTACAGCGCGCCTGCGTTGCTACCGAATGTAACACAAGGTCGTCAACTGAATTAAGAAGGGACAAGTTTTCAGTGTTCACCCAAACACACGTGATTTCAACTCTAGGATTTCTGTCATGCAACCATGATCGATAGGTTTTTAAATTAACGTATCACAATTTACCTCTCTTCATTCGATTTCTTGTCTGGGCGATTTTCTCTAGGGAACTAACTTGCGCACACGACTGTGGCAAGTTTAAATTTACAAATGATACAACCAAGAAGCACCTGCAAATGTCAATTAACGTAAAGCGAACGTGACAATTATTTTGATTGAATTATTGCATGTATGAATGCGGTGATTGCATTGATGATAGCATAATTAAGAAAAAAGTCCGATGTGATGAGAAATCATTTTTTTGGATTCTTTGTTTCATTCAAAATGGCAAAGAACTGTACCGGCATTTGGAGAATTTAATACAGAAATTATTAAAGATCAATCATTCTTCTTCATTTAATCAAGACAGAAAAGAAAGAAAAAAGAAAACATCGGTGAGATAATCGAAAAAATTGTGATTCATTTTATGAAGATGATGTATTTATTTATATAAATGCAAAGTTGATTGTTCAAAAATGCTGATGACTATCTATCTATCTATCTATCTATCTATCTATCTATCTATCTATCTATCTATCTATCTATCTATGTCAGTCTGTTTCTATCTATCTATCTATCTATCTATCTATCTCAGTCTGTTCATATCTATCTATCTATCTATCTATGTCAGTCTGTTTCTCTCTATCTATCTATCTATCTATCTATCTATCTATCTATCTATCTATGTCAGTCTGTTCATATCTATCTATCTATCTATCTATCTATCTATCTATCTATCTATTTCTATCTATGTCAGTCTGTCTATCTATCTATCTATCTATCTATCTATCTATGTCAGTCTGTTTCTATCTATCTATCTATCTATCTATCTATCTATCTATGTCAGTCTGTTTCTCTCTATCTATCTATCTATCTATCTATCTATCTATCTAGCTATCTATCTAGCTATCTAGCTATCTATCTATCTCATTATGTTCATATCTATCTATCTATCTATCTATCTATCTATCTATCTATCTCAGTCTGTTCATATCTATCTATCTATCTATCTATCTATCTATCTATCTATCTATGTCAGTCTGTTTCTATCTATTTCTATCTATCTATCTATCTATCTATCTCAGTCTGTTCATATCTATCTATCTATCTATCTATCTATCTATCTATCTATCTATCTATCTATCTCAGTCTGTTCATATCTATCTATCTATCTATCTATCTATCTATCTATCTATCTATCTATCTATCTCATTCTGTTCTATCTATCATATCTATCTATCTATCTATCTATCTATCTATCTATCTATCTATCTATCTCATTCTGTTCATATCTATCTATCTATCTATCTATCTATCTATCTATCTATCTATTACTAGACATCATTGACTTCCGACCAAAGTTAGATGTAGTTTTCTGTGTAAAAGCAGTGTACACTAACATTATTTGCGCAAGAAAATATTACCACACATGTACAGGCCTCTGCTGTTAAAAATTAATCAATACTATATTACTGATATTGAAGAGAGCTGGCTATATTTGAGACGTTATTTGCCTATCGACAAACGACACATGAGCAGCCTTTAGAGTCCCGTATGTGCAGGTAATAACAATTGATATGGGGCAGTGCTGAAGGTCGTATCTTCATGCGGCATCACACCCAGATTGACCCTATTTCTTTATTTCTTTGGACATTGTCGCTGTCAACTGGATACCGCTGTTATCATAGTAGTATTACTTTAATGAAGAGTATATATATACTAACCAAATAGTGGCTGGTTGGCACAGTAGACGGTAGACTAAAAAAAGGTGCTAAATGCAGAACAAACACAAATGAACTGAATGTGCAGAGCCAACAAAATCTCAAAGAATAGAATGAATATATATAGTGTTTCATTGTGATTGTTGTTTTTTCCAGTGGTTTCACAGATAAAATGTATTTTGGCAAGCAGAATTTTTTTATCGTAAAGTGCTCGATAACGGGGTGGAGATAGAGTGTTGATAAGTCGAAAGGGTTTGTTTCTTTAACTGAGCAGATTTAAACCGACTTAGAATTTCCGTTAAGACACTGTTATAATGTTTTTAATCTTTAGGGTTATTTTGCCGTTATATATATATATATATATATATAGTGATGATCATCCACGTATACTGTCTTAATATGTATAGGAAAGAATATTAATAAAAAGTTTTGAATTTAAAAATGTACTTTTTTTTAACAGTATTTGTTTATAAAAATAAAAATAAACAAATACTGTTAAAAAAAAGTACATTTTTAAATTCAAAACTTTTTATTAATATTCTTTCCTATATATATATATATATATATATATATATATATATATATATATATAAACTTATTTATAAATGGAACTTTGTCAGTGTGTGTATGTGTCTATGTGTGTGTGTGTGTGTGTGTCCGTTACCTATAGACTCCGAAACGGATGAACCGATCTTCTTGAAAATTTACACAGTTGTACTATAAGCGTCTCCCCGTGTTCTTAGCTAGGTTTTGTGTCGAGGTACCACCGATAAATATCGAATATCGATAATCGAACAAATCGGGTTATAGAAGGAGTGGTCCGATTATAATCAAATTTGATACACTCATAGACAAAGACATAAGAAACGATATTCAGAAGTTTCAAGGTTGTAGTTCTTACTATAGTGCAGAAAATCGATAATATACATATATTTATATAAAAAGCTATATGTTTGTGTGTCTGTTTGTTTATCTGCCTGTATGTCTGTATTTTCTCAGCCCTTTTATTTTAGTTTTTGCTTCAGGTTTGGCTCTAAGTAGGTAAAATTGTTGTTCTTATTCTCAGCCATGATACCATTTGCTCAGAGGACTTATTTAACCTTCAAAATTCAGTTTACGGCGAAAAAACTTATTTGATATCGATACCAGGAAATCAAAATTTGATTTACATCCATTCATTTTTCTTTCAGTCTACGGTTTCGCTTTAACTGGAAACATCTATTGCTTTTTAGTCTTTCGTGCCAACGTCCAAAGAGTCCAGGACCATGGATTAGTTTTAAAGCTTTTGTTACACCCGAGCAACGCTGGGCTATACTACTAGTATATATATATATATATATATATATATATATATATATATATATACACTAACGGCCATAATTATTAAGCCACCCCAGTTTTTCTTTTAAATGTTTCTGTTTTTAGTATTTATTGCCAAGTGGATAATTTTAAATGAAAAAAGAATTGTTCTTTGTTAATACTGCACAATAATATGTGCATCAAATAAACTGTTCTGTTTTCCAGTTTTTCTGCTCTCTTCCCTATGCTTGTCTTTTCTTATTATTGGCTGCTTGAAGCAAAGGCTTCTGTAATATAACAATCTGGGCCCACCCGAAGAAGGCTGATGTAAGCGGGGGCGTTTTCCGGTCGTTGAAAGGAACGGATGTTTGTTTGACCTTATTTCCGGCAGTAGCGGAAATGGCTACAAGAGGCAAACAGAACAGGTGTCTCTGAGAATTACGTAGGCGTGCGTGGGCGAGGCAAAGCCGGAAGTCCCGTTTTGGAGATTATAAAAAGACCTCGGCGCACGGATTTCACGAAGCAGACAGTCCAGAGAGACAGTCCGGACAGACAGACCAGAGTAGCAGGAGAGAGAGAGACACAACAGATCCGACGACACTCCCCCGTCAACCCTTAGAAGCGCGCTCTCTCACTCTCTGTTCACTAAGCTACACGGTTCATCGTCATCAATAAAAATATAACTTATATTTTTATATATATGCGTGTTTGTTGTTTATTGATATACAACACTTCTTGGTTGTCTTGTAAAGGTTTGCAAAGTAATAATAAAAGGAAAAAACTATTCTATTTTCATTTAGAATTTTCAACTTGGCAATAAATACTAAAAATATTATGAAATACATACTTTGTTTAAAACTGGGGTCGCCAAAAAAATATGGCCGGTAGTGTATATATATAGTAGAATCACCTGTCATCAGGTATGTGAACTAAATGCAAATTTATAATAAGCCAATGACATGACAGAAATTTACTAGATATCCGCAGTTAAACATGTCATGACGAAATTCCGAACTTCATTTCATCTATTAGTACGAAAAAGAAAAATATTTTAAGTAACTTTGAATGCGACATGCTCATTGGTGCCCGAGGGCGGGTGGGAATATTTAAAAAAATGTAGATCTGCATTTATAGCGTTTATCCAGAATAGCCATGACCAATTCCATTGAGTGGCAATTCAATGGTTGAATACCATTAAAACGGTAGAGAGAATGGCTAGACATAGTCAAGAGGATAGAAAGTTACAGTTAGTCAGTTAAGTGCCATATGTGATATCCGTTTGGGCGATCTTGTCTCTAAAGTGACATGACTGAGTGGGCAGATTTTTCCGCAGTAGCTTGCCATTACTTTCTGCGGTAGACTGGTTGTCAACCAAGGCTATAGAACCCATTCTGTTTTGCTATTTACCCATAACTGGAGGGAGAAGTGATGTATTAATACCTTTCACAAGGCTATTCGCGCATAAGTGGATGTAACGAACTCGACTGGAATTCGAACTCACCTCTCTGATTTCTCGTTCCGAGCCGATATCCACTGCACCAGAACGCATACAAAGCTCTAATAATCACTCATTTCAGCTGAAGTGTAGGAAAGAGAATCTCTAAATGCACAACATTTTGAAGTGTTACATTGACGGATGACCACACCTTGACATCAGTCAGTCAGTTAAGTGCCATACGTGAAAGAGACATGACTGACTGGGCAGAAGATTATCCCGCAGTAGGTTGCCATTGCTTTCTGCGGTACACTGGTTGCCAGCCAAGGCTATAGAACACAATCTGTCCTGTTATTTGACTCATAGCTAGAGGGTGAAGTGATGTATTATTAAGTATTAATTAATGAGGGATCAGTTTAGTATTGTCATGAAGTAATAAACTGATCCCCCACTTTATGACCAATAGAAGTCTTAATCATGTTTCCAACTATTATATTATTCAGTCAGTCAGTCAAGTGCCATACGTGATACACGATTGGGCGATCATGTCTCTTTCGAGACATGAATGACTGGACAGAAGATTATCCCGCAGTAGGTTGTCATTGCTTTCTGCGGTAGACTGGTTGCCGACCAAGGCTGTAGAACACAATCTGTCCTGTTATTTGACTCATAACAAGACGGGGGAAGAGATGTATTATATTATTAAGTAGTAATTAATGGGGGATCAGTTTATTACTTCATAACAATATAAAACTGATCACCCACTTTATGTCCAAAAAAGCCTTAATCATTTTTTCAACTATTATATTCAGTTAGTTAAGTGCCATACGTGATACACGCTTGCGCGATCGTGTCTTGAAAGAGACATGACTGACTGGGCTGAAGATTTTCACGCAGTAGGTTGCCATTGCTTTCTGCGATAGACTGGTTGCCAGCCAAGGCTATAGAACCCAATCTGTCCTGTTATTTAACCCATAACTGGAAGGAAGAGACGGATTAATACCTTTCCCAAGGGTATTTGCGCGTAAGTGAATGTAATGAATTCAACTGGAATTCGAACTCGGCTCCCCGATTTCTCGTTCCGAGCCGATATCCACTGCACCAGAACGCACATCCTTGACATCACATTCCAATGTTAGAAGCAGAATTTGCTGGAGGCAACATGACAGTTGCATTCAGTTATGCACAAATAACCTTGTTAAGGATATTAATCCGTCGCTTCTCCCTCCAGCTCTGGGTTAAATAAAAGGACAGATTGAATTCTACAGCCTTGGTTTGCAACGAGTCTACCGCAGCAATTATTGGTAACCTACTGCGGGAAAATCTTCTACCCAGTCAGTCATGTCTCTTTCGAGACATGATCGTCCAAGCGCGTATCATGCATGGCACATAACTGACTGAGTTAATATAATAGTTGAAAACGTAAGTTAAGCTTCTACTGGGCATAAAGTGAGAGATCGGTTTTCTATTGGTATGATGTAATAAACTGATCCCTCACTAATTACTACTTATTAATATAATAAGATCATATAATCCATCTCTTCTCTGTTCAGCTATTGGGTGAGCACCTGGACAGATTGGGTTCTATAGCCTTGGCTGGCAAGCAGTCTATCGCAGAAATCAATAGCAACCTACTGCGGGATAATCTTCTGCCCCTGACAATCATGTCTTCTTCGAGACCCGATCACCCAAGCGTGCATCATGTATGTTACTTAACTGAACATGTTGCTTAGGCTAATGTTGGTGGTGGCGCTGCAAATGGTGGCTAATGATGGAGGTGGGGATACTGGTGGTGCTGGTATGGGTATTTTCTTAGCATACAATGGAAGGCTTGATGCGATTAAAATATCGTTTACACGCCGAAGTTTACCTATTTACCTTGGCTAATCACTTGCCTCAATTTCTGACTACAGTGCTCCCATCTCTGGTACCCCACACCAGCTGGGAGAGCGCACAAATAGAAAATACTGACAGGTTGGATCAATGGATACAGTTATGAGTGCTTTGTGTTAAAATTTACAGGCAGCAGATCTCAATCGCATAGAGCATCTTTGCGATGTAGACGAAAGGAGGATTCTAATCCTAGATGTACAGTTGAGCTTCGTCGCAGAATTGATGTTGGATGCCACAATTACACTACGAACCCAAATCTCGAAAAAGTTAAACCTTCTTTTCTTCTATGTGCCCTGTTCCTTCAGGACGTAGGCGATCATGAATCTCCACGTCTCCCTATCCCTTGTGGCTCTTAGTATGTTTGTTCCTGTTGCTCCTGGCAACCTCCGTTCCGTCATCCACCTGATCAGACCCTGCAAATATGTTATCCGCTGCCTTCCTCTGTCTCTCCTTCCTTCTATCTGTCCAGTCAGTATCAGGTTCTCCAGGCTCTCCTTCCTCATTGCATGTCCCAGGAACTTCAGTTGTCTCTTCCTGATGCTCAGCATCAATTTCCTTTTTGTTGCCATTCTTTCTAACACTTCGTCGTTGCTTGTATGCTCAGTCCACGATATCCGTAGCATCCTTCTGTAGAACCACATTTCGGCCGTTTCCAGTTTTGTCCTCATTTTCGATGATATTGTCCAGCATTCACAGCCGTATTGAAGAACTGACATCACGTAGCAGTCTAGCACTCTTTTCTTCGTTTCTATTGAGATTTTCCTGTGTGTTAGTATTTTGCTCATCTTCTGGAACGCGTCCTTTGCCATGCCAATTCGCCTTCGGATCTCCGTGTCGCACTTTCCATCTCCTGTTAGAACACTTCCTAGGTACTTAAATTCTTGGACTTGTTTGATTCTGTTATCCCCTACCTGTATTTGGCATTTTGGGTTGTATCTTTTGCTGATGACCATGCACTCAGTTTTCTTAAAGTTTATTTGTAGTCCTTTCTTGTCACTCTCCACTGCTACTTTCTGTATGAGGTCTTGTAGTTTACTTTCCAAAGTTAAACTAGTTAATC
Source organism: Ascarosepion bandense (assembly GCA_037127315.1). NCBI lineage: Eukaryota > Metazoa > Mollusca > Cephalopoda > Sepiida > Sepiidae > Ascarosepion > Ascarosepion bandense. The sequence goes on from JBBBDQ010001604.1 coordinate 1,941,566, forward strand.
ATAAAATCCATGACAAGAACTGAGACGGTTCTTTTTTATTTTATTGGTATCACTCAACGCAAGGCAGTAAAGCCACTAAGACGCAAGGGGTTACAGAGTGTGGAAGAATTAGGAACAGGAACATTAATAATGAACGGGAATAATTGCCTGCTGTGACGAGAGCTGTCACGCTGGTATCTCCAAAATAGTTACCTGTGTGCTAAAATTAAAATGCGAGTGGGGAATATATATTTCCGATGGAGTCCGCACTATTCAAACAATTAAGCTTTTTACGCTGATTCTGTTCAATCACATGTGGGCCTATCTCCCCATGTTCAGTTGATATTGGCAGAAGTTTGGGCGGCACTGTGCCAAAGTTTGAATTCATGCAAGTTAACAAAGATCATGTTTTGTGAGGTGTAAAATTAAGGGATTATATGCTTTAAGAATATTACTGTCTGAAAATAACTTAAAAATTATTAAAGAGTACACATAAATCACAATGTCTAACAAATTTCTCCTAACGCATAACGAGAATACTATTTTAAAATGGCTTTTCAAAATACAACACTTCGATAGGCCATTATGTTTGTGACAAATTATTTACGGTGAAATATTTTACGCTGATTCTGATTGGAAAAGTTTTAAACTTCTCCTTGATATCTGAGAGAAAACTGAAAATATAAATTAATTTATTTATTTGTTTTTTTTTTGTTTGTTTTTTATTTATATGTTCGTCATTTCATTATTTTCGAAAATTAGATAATAAATGCAACTGTTTGGTTAAATTTACTACTAAGGAAGGAGATTATATTTAAAAATAGTTCTTAAAAAAATAATTGTTCTTTTTAATTTACTCATTAGGCGATGGGCATGGTATTACTGATTAATCTACGTAACCCGTATGCACTCTCACACACACACGGGCACACATACGTACATGTCTGTATGTATGCGGAAGTACATATTACGCTTGTGTATGTGTGTGTGTGAATAAAGTGAGGTAAAAGACAAGTAGATATGCATAAAATAGAAATAAACAAAGAGAAAATGAACAGCAGAAGACTAATTAAAATTAATTAGAAAAAAGGTTTTGTACTTAATTGAACCCCGTTGATATTGATTAAGTGAACCTTTTTCTCTTTGTTACAAAAACGTGAATTTGTAAGGGAGTTCTTGGAAAGATATTTAGATTTACCTAAATGTTTTAAGGTTCGCAGATGATACAGTGCTGATAGCAGACACGGAAAGGAAACTACAAGACCTCCTACAGAAGGTAGCTGAAGAGAGCGATAAGAAAGGACAACAAATAAATTGGAAGAAAACCGAATGCATGGTCATCAGCAAAAAGGGCAGCCCAAAATGCCAAATACAGGTCGGGAATACTAAAATCAAGCAGGTACAAAAATTTAAATACCTGGGAAGTGTTCTAACAGAAGACAGAAAGTGCGACATAGAAATCTGAAGGTGAATCGGCATTGCGAAGGAGGCATTCCTGAAGTTGAGTAAAGTATTAAAAAACAGGACAGTTTCGCTAGAAACAAAGAAGTAAATACTAGATTGTTCTGTGATGTCAGTTCTTCAATATGGCAGTGAATGCTGGAAATTATCATCGGGGTGATGTAGAAAGAACTGGATTCAAGTGGATAAGAGATGGGATTTGACATTGCATTTAAATTCCTGAAGATTGTAGCTGTCAGGAAAGTAGGTATATGGAAGGTTCCACGAGCGGGGAGTTCGAGTAAAGAAGCTGATGGAGTAGAATTGTCGGCTGTATTTGGTTGATCTAACTGTAAATGGGTGGGGTCTTGTTGCCAGTCTGAAAATATGGCCGAAAATCTTTTGTTTTTCAGATATTAAGTTTTAAAAAAAAAGTAAAATTTATGGTAGATGGTGTTGTTCCTGCCACGGATACGAGGTTGCATTTGTCATTCACGTACATTTTTTACTCGTCTATCTTTACCTGGGAAGCGTTATAACAGAAGACTGAAAGTGCGACACAGAGGGTGAATTGGCATGGCGAAGGAAGCATTCCAGAAGTTCAGTAAGGCATTAAGAAACAGGACAATTTCGCTAGAAACTAGGAAGAGAGTACTGGAGTGCTACATGCTGTCCATCCTTCAATATGGCAGTGAATGCTTGACAATATCATCGAAGATGAAACAAAACTTGAAGCAACTGAAATGTGGTTCTACAGAAGGATGCTGCGAATATCATGGATCGAGCATGTAAGCAATGATGAGGTTTTGGAAATGATGACAACGAAAAGAAAATTAATAGTGAGCATCAGCTGAAGTTCCTGGGACATTCAATGAGGAAGGAGAGCTTGGAGAACCTAATACTAACAGGACAGGTAGAGGAAAAAAGAGGCAGGGGAAAGCAGCGGATAACATATTTGAAGGACCTGATCAGATGGATGACGGAACAGGGTTGCGTGGTGTAACAGGAGTAAGAGCCACCAGGGATAGGAAGATGTGGAAAGACATGATCGCCTACATCCTGAAAGGACAGGACACATAAAAGAAGAAAAGGAAGAAGAAGAAATGTTTACTAGTACACCCAGCTATGGGTAAATAGCAGAACACACTGAGTTCTATAGCCTTGGGTGGCAACTGGTTTAGGAGAAGGAAAATTCTAAATTCAATCCAGCCTGGACAGTGACAGGTGTCGCGCTCAAAGAAACAACTTCTACTCTCCCTGCGATACATGTGATGCCTCTGTTAGAAATATGGATCCGGATCACTAGAACACACTCTTTGATTAATGTCATGGCGTGAAAGCGTCAATAATTTTTTCGTTGAGATAGCTGGTGCTTGGAAATATCGCAAGGTAAAATGAATTCATGCCTTCCCATGGCCATGAATACGAAAATAAAACTAACCTCAGCTAAAATTTGAAATTGATTCTTTTTCTGTAAAATTAGATTTTCATTTGAACAAAGATTGGGTATATAAGAGCAAATGTTACATAAAGCAGCATAAAGAAATTGTGGAGAGTCATGATCGCCAACGTCCTAAAAGAACAAGACGCATAAATGTTTAGGATAAATACTTTTAGCATAAATTTATATATACACTAGCAGTATAGCCCGGCGTTGCTCGGGTGTAATGAAAGCATTTATATATATATATTATCGATTTTCTGCACTATTGTAAGAACTGAAACCTTGAAACTTCTGAATATCGTTTCTTATATCTTTTTCTATGAGTGTATCAAATTTGATTAAAATCGGACCACTCCTTCTATAACCTGATTTGTTCGATTATCGATTTTCGATATTTATCGGGGGTACCTCGGCACAAAACCTAGCTAAGAACACTAGCAGAATCCTATAGTACAACTGTGTAAATTTTCGGAGTCTATAGGTAACGGACACACACACACACACAGACACACACACACAGACACACACACACACACACACACACACACACACACACACACACACACACACACAAAGTTCCATCTATAAATAAGTTTAGATATAATTTGGTGGCAATAAACGTTTGCAAGAGAAATGACGAAAATAAAATTTACTTTTATACCACAAATATTTATTTTTCAAAGGAATGCCATTCATTTCATCCACCTAAATTCAAGGGAGGATATTATCAACATAGATTAATCATTATTAAGAGAATATGTCAGTTCAAAATTCAGGTAAGAATTACTTTTCCGGTTACAGTCTGAGTTTTGTTTAACGGCATATCAACACCTCTGTGGGTTATTTAATGCCAAAAAGGTGAGGTTTTAAGATGTATTTTTTTAATTTTTGATTATAGTGAGAAGGTTGATTTAATCAGATTTTAATGAATTTTTTCGTTTTTCTTTTTTCTTTTAGAAAACCGAAAATGTCTTCTAATTTTGTATTCAAAATGTTTTACTGAGAATAATTTTTTTCCTTCAAAAATGTATATATTTGTTTAAAAGTCTATTTTTATACTTTCATAGTGTTTTGACCCGAGTTTTAGGGTTAATTATTTGCCCATAGTTGGGACCCTAACAAGTGCTACCACTCCTGGTCAGGGTGGACCTGGGTACAGCAGCATTTAAGAGGTGGCTACATGCTCCTCACAACCTCCTAATCAGAGGCCATACTGCCGGATGCAATTTGCCGTCATACCCAGGACCCACAGTTACAGTCTAGTTTTACGTAACCACACATGCACACACACACATGTTAATAAATATACATATTATCTTACGTTGACGGCTCGACTCGACTTCCATGTATTACGCAATCATCAGATGCATATTAGGAAATCATATTAGAGTTTTTAATATGCACCTAACGATTGCGTAACGCATGAAACTCTGAGTCATGCCAACAACGTAGTATAATATGTATATTAATTATTATTTATAATTAATAGTTCTATTTTGACACTACATTGAGCACTGTTTTATTAACAACTGTGAAATATTTTTATACATCCGTGTATTACCATATTTATATTTATCAATTAACAAAACTATATATATATATATATATATATATATATACATATATACATATATATATATATATATATATATAGTTATCCACAGACAACTTTGCTTCGCTGTATCACAGCTCATCAGTACAATTAGATATCCGATTGCTTCGCGCCACGATTGAAACCCGACCGAATTGACATGAGTCGGTGGTTCTACTTCTGAACTACGGGTGCTCGGAAGAGGAAGACGGATTTGAACGTGTTATATACAATGTAAATACACCTAAGTAGCCGAGAGTGTTCAAATTCATTGCTGAATGAACGATGTGTAGATGCATGAGTAGCTACTGTTTTTATATAGTATACCATTCCTCTATAGTGTTCAATCGGGGTGTGAGAGCGTAAATAGTCATCCGCAAACAGACCTATTTCGCTGTATCACAGCTCATTAGTACGGTTAGACATACAATTATTTCTAGCAAGGATTGAGACCCAACCGATACAAATATATATAGTTTGGAAATGGCTGACAAGGAAGATTTTATTCATTTTTCATTTAATTTTTATAGTATTCTAGCATAATATCACAGCGGAATCTAACAACCTTGACAATGGCCAGAGAAGTGTCTGAAAAAGTTTGGAAAAGAAATTACGCAACATTTTTATATTCCTTCATTCCTTGTCTCCAGAGAAAAGGTAACATGTTGGAATACGAGAAATATTAAATCAAAAATTAATAAAATTTTCATAAACCGTCATCTTCAATGAAACATGCTTATATATATATATATATATATATATATATATATAAGCATGTTATATTGAAGATGACAGGTTATGAAAATTTTATTAATTTTTGATTTCATTTTTCCATTATATATATATATATATATATATAGTGTATCGAGGCAGCAAATAATTTTCTAAACATATACTGTTAAATATAAGAAACAATGAATGTCTATTATGTTTAATCATGAGCCGCTCTAAACGTCGTATTTTGACTTTAATTTCAGTTGAAAATAAAGACAAAAATACTCCAAAATTTGGATAATTTTTTATTAATTTGGTTTTAAGCTTTCGGCTCACAAAATAAAATCGTCGGTGATGGTAGATGCTATTGTATTAGCGTCTTACTAACCTCTCTGAAGATGACTCATGTGAGCCGAAAGCTTAGAACCAAATTAATAAAAAATTATCCAAATGTTGGAGAATTTTTGTCTTTATTTTCAACTGAAATTCAAGTTAAAATACGATGTTTAGAACGGCTCATGAATAAACATAATAGACATTCATTGTCTCTTATATTTAACAGTATCTAGAAAAAATATATATGTGAAAAGTGTAAGTATATATTTTTAAATATCAATATATATATATATATATATATATATATATATATATATATATGCAATTTGTTATATATATATTATTTATATATTATATATGCGTGGTACTTATTTGAAAGCGCTCAATATCAGTTATTGGGCTGACATCTTCATATAGATAGGTGCGAATTCGGGGTATACATCAGTAAAAAGTGAGTTTTAGATAGGTATGTACAAAAATTTGCTGCATAGAGAAATAATAAGATTTGAAAAAGAAAAACACTTTTGTCTGTGTTTACGTGTAATTTTATAATACGTTCATGTTTACAGATAATTAATAAAACTTTTCTAATTACACGTCGATTTTCAGAAAAAATGTTTGTCGTTAACCAGCTTCGCTTTTAGCAATTCAAAAAGTTTCCCAATGTTTGTTAGATCCCCACGTGCATTCCCTTAAGTTAATAAACTTATGACAGGGAAAATATAATATGATTTATTGGATGACTACGTGCTGACGCTCAAGCCCGGAATAAATGAAAAACCTCATGTAAGTAAAAAAACGTTAATAATTCTCTGTAATGCTACATATTGCATAAAAATATATAAAAAACATTAGATGTTTTTTCCAAATCTTATTGTGTTTATCTTATGTTTTGATAATAGGGATGATGATAATATATATATATATATTTGAAATGAATTTTTTGAACATTATTTTTTATCGATACTCGTATTTAAGTATATATTCTATTTATAATCAAACAGTATTATATATTTATTTCTAGCGGCCTGATTATTTACAATAATCATCATGTTACGGAAATTAACGAAGATTAACGAAACTGGTTATAAACAACCGACAATTTGAAATGATTTGCTTGAACATTATTTTTGATCGATTTTTGTTTTTAAGTAGATATTCTGTTTAGAATCAAACAGTATTATATATTTATTTCTAGCGGCCTGATTATTTACGATAATCTCCATGTTACGGAAATTAACGAAGATTAACGAAACTGGTTATAAACAACTGACACTTTGAAATGATTTGTTTGAACATTATCTTTTATCGATACTCGTTTTTAAGTAGATATTCTGTTTAGAATCAAACAGTATTATATATTTATATCTACTGGCCTGATTATTTACGATAAATTTTTTATTACGAAAATGTGTGTCATTCGGCAGGATTCGAACCTGTGACCCCTATCTACATAAGGGAAGCTACCATTTGATCTGGCAACGTCTTAGACCGCTCGACCACGAATGACCTCCAGTCTAAACGAGGTTTTAATCAAGCCTATATAATTATAATTATATAAATATAACACAATTTTCGATTCATCGCAAACAACCATATCTGCTCTGAAAATTTCCGAAACACACACACAAACACACACACACACACACACACACACACACACACACACACACACACACACACACACACACACACACATATAATCTAGGTGAAGTTAACCACGGTTTTACAATTATTTTTTTTTATAAAAATGCTCACAATAAATATTGTAGAGATAAATATAATTAATTAAATATTTTCTTCGAATTAAATTTACACTTCGACACGGAAATTTCTATGTTTCGAGATTTCTATCTTGTCCTCAAGCAATGTTTGATGATTGTTGTGAAAATGATTTTCTTTTAAATATAAGAAACAATACGTTTGTTATTTATAGATATGGGAAGACAGAAAAAAAATCGTGTTTGTTGAATTTAACTAATCAGAAAAGAGATTCACTTTAAATTTGAAAAAAGTTTATATTTTTGGGGAGTACATGATTTCTTCTTTCCATCTTAACGGCCAAATTATCAGCAAATTTTTAAAATCCTCGTGTATACTCTTTTTCCATTAATGTTACTAAATGTTTTCCCTGTAGTTTTCTCTATATCTCAACAATTTCTAAAACAAAAAGAAAAGGAAGCAAGAAATAAAACATTTTTTTTTATTTTTTATCTAACTTAAAGAGACCTTTGAGTATATTAATACTATTTTTATTTCGATTCAGAATGCATTTTATTTTAATTTTTCAAAATACACTCCACCCACGTCTATTGAACAGGTGAAGAGGCTCATCCCTTGTTCCCTGTCTAGGATGTGGTTTCCGGCTTTCTCTCTTCCAATTTTTTCACTCTTCTCTTTTTTATTTTTTTCCACTTGGAGTAGATAGACTAAACTATCGCCCGGTTCATACTCCACCCACGTCTATTGAACAGGCGAAGAGGCTCATCCCTTGTTCCCTGTTTAGGATGTGGTTTCCGGCTTTCTCTCTTCCAATCTTTTCACTCGTCTCTTTTTTATTTTTTTCCAATTGGAGTAGATAGACTAAACTATCGCTCGGTTTATACTCCACCCACGTCTATTGAACAGGCGAAGAGGCTCATCCCTTGTTCCCTGTCTAGGATGTGGTTTCCGGCTTTCTCTCTTCCAATCTTTTCACTCATCTCTTTTTTATTTTTTTTCCAATTGGAGTAGATAGACTAAACTATCGCCCGGTTCATACTCTACCCACGTCTATTGAACAGATGAAGAGGCTCATCCCTTGTTCCCTGTCTAGGATGTGGTTTCCGGCTTTCTCTCTTCCAATCTTTTCACTCGTCTCTTTTTTATTTTTTTCCAATTGGAGTAGATAGACTAAACTATCGCCCGGTTCATACTCCACCCACGTCTATTGAACAGGCGAAGAGGCTCATCCCTTGTTCCCTGTCTAGGATGTGATTTCCGGCTTTCTCTTTTCCAATATTTTCACTCTTACGTAGCCCCCTGCGCATCAGTGGCGTTACCGCCTTGCTCGGGGTGATATGATAAAAAAATTATAAATAACACTTTTAATATCCATTTATTTATTAAATTTTTTAAAAATTCATTTCATTCTTTTTATAAAATCTATTACATTGATATTATGTTCATATACAATTCTTAATATTATAATACAATCTTTTAAATATATGTGGGTGGAGTGTGAACCGGGCGATAGATTTATCTACTCCAATTGAAAAAACAAAAAAACAAAGTGAGAAGATTAGAAAAGAGAACACCGGAAACCGCATCCTAAACAGGAAACAAGGGATGAGCCTCTTCACATGTTCAATAGATGTGGGTGGAGTGAATTCTACATTCTGCATTTATTTCCTAACGTTCATTTAATAGATTTTTTATTTTTAAGCAATTAAATATGTAATTTTTCATATAGACAAAAATAGCATGGCTTGTTTAAAGACTTACATATTCTAGCCCCTTAAAAATTTTTCCCTTTAAATGTGGGTGATTTATTTTTTCTTTTAGATACTAATAATATTTCGATAAGAATGTTCGATTTCTGTACTTATTATTATTAAATGAAAACGTGTGTTGATAAAATCGTTTCTTCAAAGAGTTCTTAGTAATACCTACATAAATCTTTACATTAATAGTATTTTCCACAGAAGAAATTTTATATTTATAGAGAATTGATTCTGTAAGGCATCTGTTTCCCAAAGGCCAGTTCAGCAAACAAAGACTTAACTTCTCTAAAGAGACATTTTGAAGTTATTACCAGCATCTGTTGTGATTAGATCTATCGTAGTGGAACACCCGGAAGAAGTGATTCCTGTGGGTTATAGTGTCTAAAATGTTCAGAGTGAACTAAAGAGAAGATTGTGGTTTCACTTGTTATTTTTCCAGAAGAAAAAAGCATCTACATTGCAGAAAGCATTCCACGAACATTGGGGAAAGACAGGTTAGAAAGTTGGGATTTACTAGCAATCGAATACGGCAAAAAGAAAACTTCTCGCCGGGTAGCCTCAAAATTAAAAGTAGCAGCAACACATCAGACAGATAACCAAAGAGTAAAGACGATTAAATAATTATGGCCATTGAAAAAAATATTAAAAATACAAACCGGAAAACCCTATAATAAAGAGGAAACAAGGGATAAATCTCTACTCTTGTCCAATAAACATGTTTATTAAACAGTGCGTATTACGTCTATTAGACAGCACATACGAGATCAATTATTTAAAATTGCTATGTTTAAGTGTCTAATATCATAACGTTTGAAGCACTACAAGATCGCATTAAAAATATATAATTCTATATGAATTGCTTTCTATGCGGTTCAGATACGAAACTGGGCGAATAGTCACAATCGAAAAAATGCATTAATTCTTTAGAAATATATATATATATATATATATATATATATATATATATATATATATATATGTGCGTGTGTGTGTGATTAATACAAATAAAAATTGTCACTTAGCTGATTGATGTTTTACTGAACATGTGGAATCTTTAATATATATATATATATACATTTATTTATTTAAATATTTTATTTATGCATTTATTTATTTCTATATTATATATATTTTAATATTTATGTATTTAGTTATATATATTTATTTATATTATGATTTACGTATTTAAATACATATTTATTATTCTTATTTATATATCTTTAATATATATATATATATATATATATATATATATATATATATATAAGAAATGAGTTATCGAGCAGCTTCCCAAAATCAAAGAACTAGGTTGGTATTCCAGTTGAAACTGTTTATCTTTTTATTCATACTCCAAAAACATTAATTCTTTATTCTACCTGATCAAAGAACTCAAATATCTTGATTACATGCCCAGGTCGTCGGTGCTAAAATCTTTTTTTTAACACCGCTAAGCATAACGCTCTCATATATACATCACGAAAAATTTTGACATGTTTCTCTCTCCAACACGAACGCACACGCACGCACTGTCTGTCTGTCTGTCTGTTTGTTTGTCTCATATATATATATATATATATATATATATATACACTTTATCTTTTTTAATTAATTTGCAATGACCAGAAATACTGAAAACATATTTGAAATACGGTTTCATGATGTCCTGTTAGAAGTCGGAGAGCCGAGTTCGAATTCTATACCTTTGGAAAGATAGTAATCCGTTCCTTCCATCCAGCTTTGGGTTAAATAACAAGACATATTGTGTTCTATAGTTTTCGTTGGTAACCAGTACCGTAGAAATTAATGGCAACATATTGCGACAAACATCTTCTGACCAGTCAAACATGTCTCTTTCTGGACATGATCGCCCAAGTGTGTATCACGTATGGTACTTTACTGACAGACTGATCAATGCACTGATTATGTACAGCGTGTGTGGATAAGCACGAACACAAATACTATATATATGTGTGTGTGTGTGTGCGTGTGTGTGTGTGTGTGTGTGTGTATTACTGTTAAATATTTTATATATGGAATAAACCTAGAAAACATACTTTTATCCAACAAATTCTCTTATGTTGAAAAAGTGATATATATATATATATATATATGTGTGTGTGTGTGTGTGTGTGTGTGTGTGTGTGTATTTACGCAGGAAATTTCCTTTTAAACATTTCAGAAGAAATAAATTGCAAACATTATATCTGCTTTCTTTTTTATTAATTAAAATCTGTTCATACTCACGGATATTCGTTCGCGTATTATAATTGAAAGATGCCAGAAATGAGCAGTAACTTTGACAGATGTTATTATCATTAATTTCTTAAGGTTCCCAAGGACTTTCAACCTCTTTCCGATATATATATATATATATATATATACCGTGTGAGTGTATTTTTGTGCGTACCCATCCATCCATAAATAAGGCCATATATATGAATATAAAAAAAAAACATATATATACACACACGTACACACGTACCTATTATTATGAATTCATAATAAGCATCTAATGATTACATCGTGCAGGAAACCAGAGTTGTGGGGCTATAGACGTATATATATATATATATATATATATATATATATATATATATATATATATATTTCACCCCAAGCAAGGCAGTTTTACTGCCAGTGGTGCGCAGGGGGTTACAAAGGAGGAAAGGGATGAGAAACATGGACAGGTTATAGGGGGTGCCAGGAAGAGGGTAATAGAAGCATAAGAATACTGGTGTGATGAGTGTGAGTGAACGGAGAAAAGAGTATGAGTGAAAAGATGCGAGCCAGAGTGATAGAAGATGACTATTGACCTTACATTTAAATTCTTGGGGATTGTGACCGTCGAGGAAGCAAGTATACGGAAGGGAATTCCACAAGCGTGATGTGCGAGAAAATTAGGTAGAAGTTGCGTTTACATTTTATTGTTTTCACTGTAAAAGGGTTGGACCTAGTTGTTAGTCTAATAGATCGAGTAAATTCATATATAGGAGGCACCAGTGAGCTAAGTTGATTGAAGCAGAAGCCGTGAAAGTATTTGTAGAAGAGACACAGAGAAGCAACAATACGCCAGAACGGGACTGCATCTGAGGTCTCAAGTCGGGATCGATCACATTACAGATTCTCCGTTAGATTTTGTCAAGAACGCCCAGTTGAATAGCAGGAGCACCCGACTAGATGTGGCAGCAGTAGTCAATACACGGGCGGATGGTACATTTATATATATACAGGATCGATTCAGACGAGAAAAACTTCCTGGCCCTACACAGTGAACCGACCTTCTTAGCAGCGGATTTAGTTATGGATTCGATATTGTCATTCCACTTAATGTCTGCTGAGAGAGTTAACCCCAGGAGGTGCAGTGTTTTGCTTTCATGAAGACTTGCCTGATCCATGCTAAAATTTACAAGCTATTTCTTACCACAGTCCTCTAAAGATTGGAGGTCTTTTTCAAGCTCAGCAGCGAGATTCACTTTGTCAGCCTCAGCAGATTTTTGATCGAGACGAGAGTAAACGGTGGTGTCGACAGCGTATATGCCTACTTGGTAACTGATTATATCGGGGAGATCGTTAATGAAATATTAGGAAAAGCATAGGACCAAGAATAGGGCCTTGAGGGACACCCGCGTTCGTATGATAGTGTCGGGAGACATATCCGTTCAGTACTTCCTTTATTGTTCGATTTGAAAGGAATGACAAGATTAGGTCAAACAATTGTCCATTTATACCATAGCCCTGCAGGGTTATTGCGACAATAAATGGTTATTGAGACAATCCTAATAAAAAACTTGAACGGAAATATCAGTGCACGAGACGAGCTAAAATATATCACTGTCCTATATGGAAAAAATAACATAAAAGCTATCTTAAACCTAGAAGCAGAATTTATGGGACATGCTACACACAAAATTACAAGCTCATATATATATTAAGTAAGTAATTCAACGAGTTTTATTAGACCTCAAAAGTATGCAGAAGCACTGGACGGCCATTTCGTCTTATATTAGGGACTCATCAACAGTGAGCATCCACAACCAGGAATTGAAATCCAGACAATTACGTTATTAAGCGAACATCATACAAACTGTACCGCGGGCCCCGGTGAAGAACAGGTGACGAATTAAACTAGATATAGCGCCGCTCATTCACAAATTCCGTGGTAGAACTCCGCTGAGCTCTTTTATTAAATGTTCTTTAGAGTTCTATTGGAGTTCAGTAGAACTACTCGGCAGTTGATATTATTCGACAGTTAGCCGAATACTAAGGAGTCAGCTTTCAGTGGAAAATTACCAAGTTCCTGACATTTTGGGTGCGTTAAGTCGATTAGCAACCGACATAACACGATTATGACCTTCAGTGCGAAAACTACTCCACAACAATACCTTATTTCAAAATACTGTCTGTCGGATTTTTAAACCATTCGTGTTTATTAAATCTCTGAAGAAGCTTGTTATAAGTGAAACATGTTAGATTAAAGGCATTTCTACTTGTTATTTATTCTCTTTCTCTCTCTTTCTATATATATATATATATATACATATATATACGCTCGAAAGAGTTGGGCCGTCTCTCAGATATCGCAGACGAGAATATAAGGTTCACATGTTGATGATGAAAGCTGTTTGGGGCTGCATTACATGTTGAGTAAATAGTAGAATGATATAAAATTTAATGTTATACATGAAAGATTCAATTTCGTGTTATTAATCAATCCACTTTTTTTAATTAATTGGTACATTGAAACATGTCGACACGAGCTGCGAAGCTGAGTTGAAAAGTTGCACTTGCTAGAAATAGGTATTTTTCTTAACGCTATTTTAATTTACAACAATTTTTTTCCAAATACTCTTAAGTGAACATTTAAATGACACATTATTTCTCAAATTCTGTTTCTGTTACAACTGCTTATTTAGTTAATTTTTGATAAAAATTATTAAAGTAATACATTTTTAAATTTTGGTTAAACAATTGATTGATTGATTAGTTTTTTTACGGCCTATCAACCCTTTGCAGGTTATTCTATAGCCAGATATTTCTAGGCAGTAAGAACTTTTTGGAGATAATAATGGTTTAGTGACAGAAATCTTACTAATTAACCCATAGCTGGGAGATTCATATCTAATCAGAATTTGATAGATAAAAAAAAAGAAATTCTAACGTGTATATAAAGCGAGGTATCAATTCATTATTACGATCAATATATAAAATGATACCCCACTTTCTGGCTACCGTAGTTTCTATACATTTATATTTAAGAGAATGTAAATAAATCTCAAAGACATGCCTGAGTAGCTAATCAGTGTTTGATTGATTCATTCATTTTCTACCGGTTATCATCCTTGTAGGTTATTTAAAGCCAGAAAATATTTTAGATTATAAGAATTCTGGGAGAGATATTAATGGTTTAGTTCTAAAAGTTTTACGAAGTAACCTATAGCTGGTCGAGAAGAGGTGAATGCATACTTTTCCCTAGGGTATTTGGTCATACCCGAATATAACTAAGCCAACGGTAATTGAAACCCGGCTCTCCAGTGAACAATCCTGAGATATTATCCATCGCGTCATCCGCACAAGCTGACAGCGTCAGTTATTCCCAAACGGTCACCCATCGTGGTATTGACCATGTTCGACGTTGCTTAATTTCACTGATCGTACAGAAACAATTGTATGGTTAAAAACAAACACAAGATTCGTTTTTTATTTAACAATTAATTTCCAAATCAATATAGAGACCGCAAAAGACGCCTAATAAATCCTCTTAGTAAGCAGTAGTTATTTTATTTGGTCATAATTTAGAGATCTGTATTCAAATGATATAAGTCATTTTCATGAATAAGAAAGAAATCCAGACGGTACATGTACTTCATTTTATTTGATCATAATACGAAGAATCTGTAGGTTGCCATTGCTTTCTCTGAGAGACTGGTCGCCAGCCAAGGCTAAAGAACCCAATCTGTCTTATTATTTAACTCATAACTGTAGGGAAGAGACTGATAAATACCTTTCTCGAGAGTATTTGAGCGTAAGTGAATGCAACGAATTCAACTGGAATTCGAAATCGGCTCCTCGATTTCTCGTTCCGAGCCGATATCCACTGCACCACAACGCACATCTGTGAAATATTAAGTATAAATTCCAAAAGACAACGAAACTATTACCCGTTTCTTTATAAGGAAGCATTCGTTATTCATTGACCGAGCAGCCAGTATTGATTTGAGATGTTAATCTATCTCTTAAAAACAATTTTTCCAGGACAATAGGTTTTTCAAGCACAGTAACTGTTATCGTTCTGTCCACCAGTGATGTGAGTTTCCTTCTTGACCTTTTTTTAAAGCAGTGTTTATATTTAGGATGTGGTTTCCGGTTTTCTCTTTTCCAATCTTTTCACTTTTCCTTATTTTTTTTCAATTGGAGTAGATAGACTGAAATATCGCCCGGTTCACACTCCATCCACGTCTATTGAACTGGTGTAGAGGCTCATCCCTTGTTCCCTGTTTAGGATGTGGTTTCCGGCTTTCTCTTTTCCAATCTTTTCACTTTTCTTTTTTTTTTTTTCAATTGGAGTAGATAGACTGAAGTATCGCCCGGTTCACACTCCACCCACGTCTATTGAACTGGTGTAGAGGCTCATCCCTTGTTCCCTGTTTAGGATGTGGTTTCCGGCTTTCTCTTTTCCAATCTTTTCACTTTTCTTCTTTTTTTTTTTTTTTCAATTGGAGTAGATAGACTGAAATATCGCCCGGTTCACAC
This sequence comes from Ascarosepion bandense, assembly GCA_037127315.1. Taxonomy (NCBI): domain Eukaryota; kingdom Metazoa; phylum Mollusca; class Cephalopoda; order Sepiida; family Sepiidae; genus Ascarosepion; species Ascarosepion bandense. Next base: position 1,957,302 of record JBBBDQ010001604.1, read on the forward strand.
TCCACCCACGTCTATTGAACTGGTGTAGAGGCTCATCCCTTGTTCCCTGTTTAGGGTGTGGTTTCCGGCTTTCTCTTTTCCAATCTTTTCACTTTTCTTTTTTTTTTTTTTCAATTGGAGTAGATAGACTGAAATATCGCCCGGTTCACACTCCACCCACGTCTATTGAACTGGTGTAGAGGCTCATCCCTTGTTCCCTGTTTCGGATGTGGTTTCCGGCTTTCTCTTTTCCAATCTTTTCACTTTTACGTAGCCCCTTGCACACCAGTGGCCTTACCGCCTTGCCCGGGGTGATATGTTTAAAAAAAAAAAAGTCATTATTTTCTTTTCGTATTAAATGTCACATCCATTTTAGTTCTTGCAGCTGTTGGTAGTTATCGAGTGCCGTGGTTTCCGTTATTTTATACATTTCTTTGTGAATCTGTGGTGCCAGTACACAATATTTAAAGAAGGATGATCTTGTTCTTTGCGTAGAACTGCAGGCTTCACTCGCTTAAACCTTTTTCAACCATTGCTCTTAGTGAGCGGCTGAGTACAGTTAACGATATCTCAGAACGAATTTGGCGCTATGCATGGCATCAATAAAAAAAAGTCATGATCTGACAAGGATATTTAAGAACATGATTGGAGTTCTTAGATCCATTTTTGGGTGAAGCTACTCCTAGCACTGCCTATACTATGGCCAGTTCTCTTCTATACCAAATTTGTCCTAACTGTTCTATATATGACGTATTTGAAGTATTTAGTGTAAATTCCAAATCCTGATTTTTTGTATTATAAATTCAGTGTATGTACCGTCATTGCCTTCATTTCAATTCCAAATCATAAACCTTTTATGAGAAAGTTTCTCCTGAGTCCTATTTTGGGGACTCTTGGTTGAGGATCTGAAATTTTATTCAAGATCATCCTTATCTCATTTATGAATACCTATGTTTTCAGTGTTTTGTATTTGTACATTCGTTTTGGATATAGTATGGAATGTTTAAATGACCAGTACTGATCAATTCAAGTCTGTTCTTACATATACAGTGAGGGTAGATTAGTGTTGTGGGATTTCCTCTTTTTGTATATGATAATGGACTCGACTGAGTATACATATACTCCTGCCATATGGAGAACAGCAGTGGAGAGTTGAGATTTGAGAGTAATCGTAGAAATCCGTGGGAGTTATCGGGAAGTACCATAACTGAAACGTAAGTTACCGAGAGATACCGAAGTTATGCAGAGATTACCGCATCAGAAGTCAGACTAGCTCTGAGCTCCAGTCAGCTAGAATAATATACACGGATATACTATTTCCAACGACTTCACTCCAAGACTTGTATATATTTATTTCTTACTAATAGTATTCCTGGATTTACTAGCCTGAGTTCAAGTTTTTTTATTACGTTAAATATAACCTACTTTTGTTTATCTCAATATCTGTTTTTGTTGTTCTTTATTTTGTGCGGTTCCTCACCCGGAATCCACAACAAATGGCGACGAAGACTCGAACTCACGTACACGTACACGTATATCGCCACAACAATTAGGAAGATATCAAATATTGTGGACCTCTCCTAGACTTGTGATGGGGTTGGAGATAATTCGGTATTAGTGTTTTCAGCAGGTTTTGTTGACATTATTTTCTTTGCGGTTATCAAGCCCCAGACCAAAATGTTCAAAGAAGGATGATCTTTGCCAAGAGCCTCAGTCTTCACTTGCTCAAAGTTATTCTTCAAATCCAGGCATTCAGGTTTTAGAGCTTGGACGACGATTCCTAATTGGTAAGAAGATTAAGTCTCTACAGATGGGACGTGTCATATGCTGCATTGATATCCACATAACAAGTATACATGCTTCTGTTTGAGTAGTTTTCAAATCTTCTGAAGTTGTTTGATGACGTATATGCCAGTCAGTCATACACAATACACGCATGGGCGATCATGTCTCGAAAGAGACTGGGCAGAAGATTTTTCCGTAGTAGGTTGCCATTACTTTCTAGGGTAGGCTGGTTGCCAACTAAGGCTATAGAACCCAATCTCTCTTGCCCTTTAACCCTTAGCTGGAGGGAAAAAAGACGGATTAATACTTTTCCCGAGAGTATTTTCGCATAAGAAATTCAACTGGAAATCGGCTTGGAACGAACCGATATACCCTGCACCACAACGCACATTGCACTGCGTACCAAAACTAAAAACAGATTGTTTAGTTAGGAGTTGACTTTCATGGGATATTAAAAGTCTATATAGTACAATTTTTATTAATGCATTCACGACGATGGATCCATTTCAGACTGTGAGTGTCTTGAAGGTCACCGTTTATTTACGTAAGTGCCTGTATCGTAATACATGATATATACCACATTGATTTGGAATGAGCGTCTGATTCCATCCTTCTGTTATGAAACTAACTAATTTTTGAGTTAGCTATTCTATTTCGACAGTTCAATCTCAATAATAAATGACGTTTTATTATTCATAAGTTGTTTTAACGCTTTCTTGACTTCCACATCGCCAGGTCTGATGCTTTTTTTGTTTAAAGACAGGCGTAGTAATGTTCGAATCCTCGGTCTGAACAAAAAAAAAATGGGATTCTTGCTATGGTAATGCAGTTAAAGTTGTCAGTAGAAAGTTGCCTGAGACTTTGTTGTGGAAAGGTATTACAGTCTCTTTTTTTTGTGGGAGGGTTATGGCATATCGCGTTGAATACACCAGGTCTCGTCCGATCATCGAATTTAAGCAACATGAGCCTGGTCAATACTTAGATGAGTGACCGCTTGAGGAATTCCAGGCGCTGTAAGCGTTCAGTGACGGATGTGCATTGTCGTGCAGTGGATATCGGCTTGGAAAGAGAAATTGGTGAGTCGAGTTCGAATTCCAGTTGAGTACCCTGCATTCATTTAAGCACTAGTACCCTTGGGAATTTACTTTCGCGCAAATACCCTTGAGAAAGGTATTAATCCGTCTCTTCCTTCCAGTTATGGGTTAAATAGCAGAACAGACTGGGTTCTATAGCCTTGGTCGGCAACCAGTCTACCGCAGAAAGCAATGGCAACCTACTGCGGGATAACCTTCTGCCCAGTCAGTCTTGTCTCTTTCGAGACATGATCGCCCAAGCGTGTATCACGTATGGCACTTAACTGACCCTTGGGGAAGGTATTAATCCGTCACTTCCCTCCATTTATAGGTTAAATAACGGGATGGGGCCTGGAGGCGACCCATCCAGTGTTGGTGTCACAATAAAAACACCCTTGGTAGCCCTGGCGAAGCATCAAATATTCAGCTATTTGACAAGATTATGAATTTCGCTATAAAAAGCGCCAGGGTTCCAAATGCACAGGGAATACTGAAGGGGTGTAGTGAGTTCTCTCTTGCCCAAGGCCGAAGGACGACTGGTTGTTGTTTTTAGCAGTGGTTAGAAGTAAGTGTGTCATGAGGAAACGTATCACTACATTACAGAGTTTTCAGCCGTGAATCAGTTTTTGGACGATCGCAACACTTTCTAGATACGATAATCACTATTTCTCTGGATCTCGCTTGTGATTTTTTTCTCTTTTAAAACCAAATCCCTCTTGAAAAGAACAAGATTTCAAACCGTCTAGGAAATTCAAGAGAATTAAAGTATGGATCAAAAAAAAAAATCTCTATGAATGCTTCCAACAATGAAAAGCCCGATAGATAATGTGTGTAGCTTCATACGTGGACTGCTTCAAAGGGGGTTAAATACCGAATTAATATATGTTGTACATTTGTTTTATTGCATCAGGCACTTTTTTTTTATCAGACTTTCTATATACTGCTGAATATTGTCGTGACTCTGGCATCTTCACATTAGACTGGTCAGAATTGAAATGTGACTCGAAGATTTATTTTCCGCTATAATTTCGATTGTAATGTTACCGTGCTTTTTGTTTCTTCACGCCGCCATTCGTCAAATTGTTTATAATGTTTGGCTTCATTAATTTAGTTTCCAAGTTCCCGATAATATTAGTTTCTCAAAGCATTACCTGTTTCGTAAAAGTTTCTTTATCGATTGTTTAGGGTTTCTCCTTCCATTTTTTTTTTTTATCTTCAGTTTGTTTGTTTTTTTTTTCTATCATTCTTTTCAACGCAGGATCATCATCTTACGTGAGGATCTTTTGCCGTCTAGATTCTTTCGAATGGTTTCACGTGCTTCGGCTAAAGAACGTACGATCATATGATTTGATTCATCTATGTTCTTTAATTCAATATTTAGGGACATCATTAGTACGCCTAAAAAAAGAGGGTTATGCTCTCTACGTTGATTTGATATGTGAAATTGAGAACTGAGATATTTTTAAAGATTTTTGTTTTTTGTATAAGTGTTGTCAAGGACGTTTCCTTGACAATTAATGTGAGAAAATCTTTGAAAATTATTGGCTGATTTTTTTTTTAATGTTAACATATGACATTCGGATAATGTTGAAGCCATAAATGAATCTACGGTGACAGAATTTCAGTGTATATATTTCCTAGGTGCTCTTAAAAAGGACTTTGAAAGTTACTGGTTTTATTTTTGCAAGTAGAAGTGGTTTGTTATTATTGTTAATTCCAAAGTCTTTTTTTACAAACAGATTTGTTGATTAATAGAGTTTTAGCTTCAAGTGATGCTTAAAATTAGGTACCACTACTCATTTTTCTATACCTAAATTTAAATTAAAATTTTCAAAATCAATAAGTTATCTTCCAGCTTTAAAATTAGCTTTAATTGAAAGCCAAGGGATTAAATTTAGTAATTTTAGTAAGCAAAATACCCTGGTCTATTTTAACTCGAAATTATATCTTTCGGAATCAAATATTTTCTAAATTAAAAGAAAAGTTTTAAAATTAAAAATTTTCCGCCATTTTTCCTCGATTGTAAACAGAAGCCAATTCTCGGTTTTGAAAAATCTTACAAAAATAAAATACACCTCGCTGACACATTATTTTCTTCAAATTACAGAATTTAAACTTACTTTAAGTTGACTTGAAACAAGAAATACTTGCTTACTGCTTGAATTGTTTCAAAAAGCATTTCCCAATTATGGTAGCCTTGTTATCACAGCTGTCATCAACTTATCAGCAGCCGACAATTGATGATTTACAGTATCCGGTCAAAAGAGAGGAAGATGAATTTGGTATAAATCTTATTCATGCAAATCGCTTTGTTTAAATTTTTAACTATGTTAAAATTAAAAATTTAACACATTTTTCAGCAATTATCTAATATTTTAGACTTACGTTTGAGGGTGTTTTATGAAAAATAAAAAATAAAATAATATAAAACTTTCTTTTAAAATTTTTTTACAATTTTTTTAAAGAATCGTATCACTCCGAGCAAGGCGGTAATGACACTGATGTGCAGGGGGCTACATAAGTGTAAAAAGATTAATTAGAAGAGAGTGAAGAGGAAGACGAACCAGTTAGAAAGGAGCAAGAGAAGGATAAAAATACAGGTGTGATTACAGTTGCAAAGGTGGATAGAAAGGAAAGGATATACGGAGTGGTGAAAGAACTAGAGTCAAGTGGTTAATAGATGAGTATTGACATTGCATTTAAATTCCTGGAGGTTGTAGCCGCCAGGAAAGCAAGAATATGGAATCGAGTTCCACAGGCGGGAAGTGCGAGAGAAGAAGCTGCAGGAGTAGAATTGTCGTCTGCATTTGGTGAATGGGTGGGACCAAGTTGACAATCTGGTTAAGAGAATGAAAATAACCACAGAGGTCACTCAATAATTTATGAAATGTTATGGCATTTATTAGATTTTATTATTAATATCTATTTTCATATTCTTTTTAGGTACCTCCACAAATTGTGAATTTCACAATTATTATTTTTTTAACAAAATTAGAAAATTAGGAATTAAAATGTAAAAGTTGTTTTAAACGTTTAAGAAGTGACTTGCAAAAAAGGTTGTTGAATTTAATAAACGTCTTGAAGAGACTTGAATCAGAATCAAAGTGCAGTTTCTGTCGTTTTCCATTTAAGGGGGATAATCCAAAACACTTGTTAACTTCTAAAATAAATACGATCCCTATGGAAATTTGTTATGTCCCCAATGGAACATCGTACTTAATCCGCTGCTATGAAAGTCGGTTCTCTGTGCAGGGCCCGGAAGTTTTTTCAGTCTGAATCTATCTTGCACATTTATAAATCTACCATCCGCCCGTGCATTGAATACTGCTGCCATATCTGGTCGGGTGCCCCTGCTATTCTCCGCGGGCTTCTCGACAAGGTACAGCAGAGGGTCTGTAATGTGATCGATACCCACTTGGCAGACCGCCTGCAGTCTCTCTCTCACCGGCGCGACGTGGCTTCCCTGTGTCTCTTCTATAATTACTTTCACGGCTTCTGCTCTGATGAACTTGGATCGCTGCTGCCCCCTGGATACGAATTTGCACGAGAAACTAGATTAGCAACTAGATCCCACCCTTTTACAGTGAAACCGATAAAATGCAACCGCAACTTCTACTCCAAAAGTTTCTTTTCTCGCACTTCCCGACTGTGGAATTCCTTTCCACACGATTGCTTCTCCGACGGCTACAATCTCCAGTAGTTTAAATGTAAGGTCAATAGACACTTCCTAACACACTAACTCGCTCCCATTCTTTCAAACACTCTTTCTATCTGCCCATCTCTCATCCTCGGTATCCTTACCCATCTATCACCTTCCTTCTGAGATTTCCTACACTACACCTAAACACCCCTCCTCTTTACCTTCCCCTATGTAGCCCCATGCGCAATAGTGGAAATGGAATGCCTTGCTTGGGGTGAAATGATTAAAAAAATTCTTTAAAATCCTCTATTTCAGTTATTTCTATGTTGAATTTATGTTGTATTTAGAAGTACAGTTTAATTATTTCGTTGATTACATTAAAAACATTGGTAATGTAATTTATTGTTAATTAATGTTTCTTTTAGATTTTTGAGTTTGTTTTAAATATCCTGTGTTTCAAGAATGGTAAATACATAAGAATTTCAGTTGATCTTAGGAATATTTTAAGAGCATTTTTCCAGTAACAACAACTTTTGTTTATAGATACTTTATTTTTAAAAAATAATCAATTTCATTTCTTTTTCCTAAGGTCCGTCAGTGGACGAAACGAGTAGCCGTAAATATAGATTTCTTCTTGTCTTCTTTGTTAACTGTTGTGGGATCTCCCTTTTTCCAGGATAATAGACTTGTCTAGAGTATAAATATACTCATGCCATAGAGAGATTCCGTGAGATTGGAGAGATACTGGGTAAAGTCAAACAGATATTTTTGGCTGGGCTATATGGCCCGAATCACTCTTTCTGTCTGTCAATACTCTGCTCAGATTCTGGAATTCATCATTGATTATGCCAATTTGCTTTTGGATCTCAGTGTCACACTTTCCTTGCTCTGTTAGAATGCTTCCCAGGTATTTAAATTTGTGCACCTGCTTCTTTAGTAATCGGCATTTTTGGCTCCTCGTTTTACTGATTGATATGTATTCAGATTTTTTTGTAGTCTGTATGTGGTTCCTTCTTTCCACTTTCTTTAACTAACTTACAATCTTGAAAAGTTTAAATGTAACCTGAATTGTCATCTTCTGGCTTCATGATTCTTATACACTTCTTATTTTCGTTTCTATTTGACTTACAGTAACTTCTTTTATTTTCTTGGGGTAAATTGATTGAAAAATATTAAGGCACTCTAAAAAGGCATTGTGTCACATTTTGCCCCAGTAAGGGGTGGATTGATATCGATCCGATAGATACCCACAGATACCGAGCGATACCGTAAGATACCGAGGTTTCATGGAGAATACAGCGTCAGAAGTTCACAGTAGCTCTGAGATCTACTCAGCCAGAACATTATCACGCAGCACCCGTCAGCTTCCGACGTTGACTTACTAAACATACTGCGGCTTCACTTCAAAGACTTGTATATATACTTCGTACTAACTGTATTCTTGGATTACTAACCTGCGTCCAAGTTTGTATCTTTACGTTTAATATATTTATTTTTCTATCTCCAATTCTGATTGTTGGTTCCTTTATTTCGTGCGGTTCCCATTCCCGGGATCCACAACATTAACCAATAGTTCGGATTCCAGTTGAATTTATTACATTTACTTAGGCGCTAATACCTTTGAGAAAGGTCACTCCTCTCTCCAGCTATGGGTTAAATAGGAGAACAGGTTGAGTTCTATAGTCTTGGTCGGAAACCAGAATACCGCAGAAAGTAATGGCAACATACTGCATGAAAATCTTCTGCCCAGTCAGTCATGGCTCTTTCAAGACATGATCGCCCAAGCGTTTATCATGTATGACACTTAACTGACTGAAATGTGTTTTATTTAGTTATCTATATATATATATATATATATATATAAAAGGCAATCTGTGAGTCTGTTCCCTATGCACGCCTACATTTTTTAAGCTACGCCATTTAAACTTTCTAGGGACAAATATTTACAGGGAAGCCAGGTCGACACATACTTTCTGAGTTTAAGTTCAACAATTTTCTCTTTCTCATTTTTTGGTCAATGGACAATATTTTACATTTGCTCCGTAAAACATCTAAGATCTAAGATGGTTGCTGAATTACGTCACAGAAATCAAATCACACGTGTTAAACGCGACTAAAATATTTTTTATTAAAAAAAAAATGAGCCTTTATATTTAATTTTTATTCCGGCGTTTTTAAAAATTAATTTCGTCAACAAAAAAGTGTGAATAATATCCCTGTAATTTTGAAACAAAAGAAATATTTGTAAAAAAAAGTGTTTTTTCAAAAAAATATGTAAAATAAAAAGTGGCATCTTCTATTACTAAAATGTTCCACATTGAACGGGCAACGCCGAGCTATCATGCTAGTTTGTAAACAAAAGAGTTGAGATATGATGCCCTCTTCCATAGTTGTGAATGTTGGACAATCTCTTTACAGATGAAGATGAAACTTGTGGTAACAGAAATGTTCCACAGACGGATAGAGAGAATATCTTGGATACATCAAATAAGCAACGAGAAAGTCTTAAAGAAAATAGTAATAATAATAAAAAAAATTATATTCATAGACAACTAAAATTTCTTTGATAGGTAATGAGAAAGGAAGGCTAAGAAAACCTAACACACAGAGGGTATATCAAGGGCAAGAAAGATAGGGGAATAGAGTGAACCAATGTACTTGATGTCTTTGGGTGAACAGATCTTGGAATGGGGTGGGACGCTTTTTAAAGGGAGAAACACAGCTACTGTCTACGAGGGATAGAAAGTTATGGAGAGCTATAATCGCCAACGTCACGGCACTTAAAAGGTTTATGATGGCTATTTCGTACATGTGTGAGCATTCACTATCATAGGTCAGTAATTACGGGTTAGAATTTGTTTTTGTTACATGTACAAAGGTATTAAAGTTATTACCTAAATCGCCTTCTACATCTGAGAAGGGAATTCTGTTCTTCTTCTGTGTGACGTATCTCTTCAGGACGTAGGCGATCATGGCCCTCCACATATCACTATCCCTCTTCCCTCTTATTGCCTCTTCTCGTTTTATCCTACTCAATCCCAGCCCTATCAGCCATCTGCTCAAGTCCATCAAATATGCGTTGCTTTCTTTTGTTCCACTTCTATTCGTCCTGTGAGCATTAAGTTCGCCAAGACTTTCTTCCTTGTTACATGTCCCCAAAACTTCAGCTGTCCTTTCCTGATGTTAATTGTCAGTTTGCTTTTTATTTCCGTCATCTCTAAAACCTCGTCGATGCTCGCGTGTTTCATCCATGGTATTCTCAGCATCTTTCTGTAGAACCATATTTCGGTTGCTATAAATCTTTGCTTCATTTTTGCTTAATTTTTTTAATAATCATGTAGCTCCAAGCAAGACATTTTATTGCCACTGTTTTGCAAGGGGTTACATAGGAAGAAAGTTATGAGAAAGAGTGACAGGTTATAAGGGGTCTCAGGAAGTGGGTAAGAGAAGGATGAGAATTCTGATGAGAGTGGAGTGGACGGAGAAAGGAGCATGCGAGAGAGAATGCAGGTTAGTGAGATAGGAGATGACTATTGACTTTAAATTTAAACTTCTGGTTACATAGGAGGAAAGTTATGACAAAGAGTGACAGGTTATAGGGGGTCTCAGGAAATGGGTAAGAGAAGGATGAGAATTCTGATGAGAGTGCAGTAGACGGAGAAAGGAGCATGAGAGAGAGGATGCAGGTTAGTGAGATAGGAGATGACTATTACATTTAAATTCTTGGAGATTATAGCTATCGGGAAAGCAAGTAAATGGAAGGTAATTCCACAGGCGGGATGTGCGAGTATAGAAGCTGATGGAGTAGAATTTGCGTTTAAAATTTATTGGTTTCACAGTAAAAGGGTTGGACCTAGTTGCTAATCTTGTAGCTCGAGTAAATTTATATATAGTGGGTACCAGTGAGCCAAGTTCATTGGATCAGAAACTGTGAAAGTATTTACATTGATATTAACTAAATGTCTATCCAGGACAGACATCACATAGCAATCCAGTGCTCTTATTTGTTTCCAGCGACTTTTTTCTGTCTTTTAATAGCCTACTCAACTTCTGGAATGCACCTTGGTCATGCCAATACGCCTTCGGATCCTCGGATCGCACTTCCCTCTTCCCAGATATTTAAGTTTTTGCATCTGTTTGATTTTGGCATCACCAAATTATAATTAGCATTTTGGACTCCTCTTTTCACTGATTACCATGGATTAAGTTTTTTTTTTCTGGTTGATATATATTCCTATCTTTCTGCTGTCTTTAACTACTTCCTTTAGAAGGTCTTGTAGTGTCTTTCCGGTATCTGCTATCTTATATTGTTCGAAATTCGGCCGCTAATGACTAATCCCAGCAGAATTTCTTTAACTTTGTCTGAATATGTAGTTAATATCAATGCATTGTCAACGAAGCTGGATGCAAATTAGGATATTTTCATTTTTAAGTGTCTTTTTTTTATTATTTTCTTCTAAGCTTTCGGCTCACATGAGCCATCTTCAGAGAGGTTATTTAGACTGAATTTTATTTTGTGTTGACATAAAACTCCGCTTGGCAACGGCAATAGTTACCAAAAATAATAAACGCAGTTCTTAAATTTGCGATGCGGTTTATGACGTCACACCGCGGGATAGCGCGAAATGACAACAAAACCATGTAGTCAAATGCAATGTAATATGTTATTTCCACATTTAAAGTTGATTTTATTGAGTGTTGTTTGTTTAGATTTGATGTACATAGCCTCCAATATCTGCAGGTTCCTCTTACTGTGTGTATGAGTAAGGATCACCGTATTGTTGACCAAAATCTGTCTGATATTACCTACATGTTTATGTTTTTCAGATAAATGTTGTTTAATAGTACTCCGATCAGAAAGATGACATGTAAGTCTACGGGAGAGCGTGGTTGTAGTAAAACCAATATATGTACTAGGTTTTCTATTAGTATCAGAGATGCAATCTCTGAATGGGCATGTAAATTGGTACACTACATTGGTTTTTTGTAGAGAATTTAGTTTAGTGCTTGTTGGGTTATTATAGACTATGAGGTCAATTGTTTGAAACTTTTATAATATATAATGAGTTTAATTTGATTATTACTTTCGACTGGTTTAACATTTCTACGTATTATGTTTTTGAGAGTCTTTTCATCTTGTTTATAATTATTATGTATTTGGTTGCAATAGTATAAATTAATAGTGTTACGTTTATTTTGATGTAAACCATTATTATTAATATTATCATTATTGTTAGAGCTATTGTTAATTTTGTTGAGATACATTTTAATTTGTTGATCAATAACGGAGTTAGGAAATCCATTATTGACTAGTGTTTGCTTAATGTTGTGTAATTCTTTATAAAATATATATTTGGAAGAAAATATCATTTGTGTGCGTTGAAGCAAGGTTTTTATAACAGCTAACTTATATCGTTGGGGGCATTCACTATTATAATTAAGAAGACACGAATTTATGCTAGTTGGTTTCCTGTATAGAGAAGTAGTAAATTTATATGTGCTAGAATCAATGAATACATCAAGAAATGGGAGTTTGTTATTAATATTAAGTTCTAATGTAAATTTGAGGACGGAGTGACTTTCAAATTTGTTTTTAAGATATTTAATTTGATAGATATTCTTAGCTAAAACAAAGATGTCATCTATGTATCTTACATATATAGAGGGTTTATTGTTGTCATTAATTATTTTATTTTCTGTGTTTATTATTATTTTGGTAACTATTGCCGTTGCCAAGCGGAGTTTTATGTCAACACAAAATAAAATCGTCGGTGATGGTGGATTTTATAATATTTTAGTCTAAACAATCTCTCTGAAGATGGCTCATGCGAGTCGAAAGCTTAGAAGAAAATCAATAAATAATTATCCAAATGTTGGTGAATTTTTGTCTTTATTTTCAACCGAAATTAAAGCAAAAATACGATGTTTAGAATGGCTCATGATTAAACATAATAGACATTCATTGTCTCTTACGTTTAGAAAATTACTTGCTGCCTCGATACACTATATATATATATATATATATATATATATATATATATATTTAAAGTCGTTTAAAAATGAAAAATATTTAAAAGTTCTACAATATAATTGTATAGAACACTTTTTAATACAATTGTGTACTGGTATAACACTATTAGGACCAAAAACTAAGTATTAATATATATATATATATATATATATATATATATATATATATATATATATACACTCTTGAAAAATTTAGATATTCTAATATTTCATGGGTAATACGTATTTCGCAGGCAAACCTACTCGTCAGACCCAAATGATACAACAGTTAATATTCAAAATAATACAGAAAAGCATTTCATAAAGATACTCACGTGCCCGTATCGAGAATAGACATTTCTAACGGTAATCTACAAAAACATTTTCTCGCTCATTCAAAGAACACAAAAAAAGAAAGAAAAAGAAAAATATAGAAAATTATTAAACGGAAAGAAAAGAAAGAAAAAGAAAAAGAAAAAGAGAACGAACATTATAAAGAGAAAGAAAGTTAAAGTAACCCATGAAATTGTAGAATATCTAATTTTTTTCTAGATTATATTATTCTGTTAAATTAAAGAAATAAATTTAACATTGATTTCTTTTAAGTTCGTCTCTAGCGGAATTTACCTTACTTAAATACCAAATATTCTACATTATATTAATATATATATAATTGCCGATCATTTTAACTTCTGAAGAAAATAAGATCAACAGTTTTTCCTTTAATCTCATCAGGGCAGTAGAGCTGAAGGGACAATTATGCTCAGCTGTAAGCGCCCATATATAAGATATCCTAATCATCTGTCTGTAAACTGAATGTTTTATTTCTTCATAGCGAGTTCTAAAAGAATGAATCGAACTTTCGAGAAATCATTGTTTGTAACATCCTAGCAGAATGGTCAGCAAGTATTTTTATTTTTAGAAAAATAAAGGAATGCATATGCATTTCTACTCAGCTCGTGGCGATAAAGGTATGGTTGTGTGTTTAGGCTGATGTACCAGAAACGGTAAAAAAGACAGACATTTCTACTCAGCTCGTGGTGATAGAGGTATGGTTGTGTGTTTAGGCTGATGTACCAGAAACGGTAAAAAAGACAGACATTTCTACTCAGCTCGTGGTGATAGAGGTATGGTTGTGTGTTTAGGCTGATGTACCAGAAACGGTAAAAAAGACAAACATTTCTACTCAGCTCGTGGTGATAAAGGTATGGTTGTGTGTTTAGGCTGATGTACCAGAAACGGTAAAAAAGACAAACATTTCTACTCAGCTCGTGGTGATAAAGGTATGGTTGTGTGTTTAGGCTGATGTACCAGAAACGGTAAAAAAGATAAACATTTCTACTCAGTCAAGATAAAGGTATGTATGTGTGTTTAGGCCAGATGTACCAGAAACGGTAAAAAGACAACATTTTACCTTGGTGGCCTGCAGACAAAGGCAGAGCAAAAGTTTAGGCTGGGATGTACTTTAAAACGGTAAAAAAGACAGACATTTCTACTCAGCTCGTGGTGATAGAGGTATGGTTGTGTGTTTAGGCTGATGTACCAGAAACGGTAAAAAGACAGACATTTCTACTCAGCCTGCAGATAGAGGTATGGTTGTGTGTTTAGGCTGATGTACCAGAAACGGTAAAAAAGACAGACATTTCTACTCAGCTCGTGTATAGAGGTATGGCTGTGTGTCAGGGCTGATGTACCAGAAACGGAAAAGACAGACATTTCTACCAGCTCAAAGTGATAAAGGCATGGTTGTGTGTTCTGTATGATGTACCAGAAACGGTAAAAAGACAAATATTTTCACTCAGCTCAAAGATAAAGGTATGGTTGTGTGTTTAGGCTGATGTACCAGAAACGGTAAAAAAGACAGACATTTCTACTCAGCCTGTTGTGATAAAGGGCAGCATTGTGTGTTTAGGCTGATGTACCAGAAACGCAAAGACAAACATTTCACTCAGCTCGTGGTGATAAAGGTATGGTTGTGTGTTTAGGCTGATGTACCAGAAACGGCAAAGACAAACATTTCTACCAGCTCGTGGTGAGCAAGGTATGCTTGTGTGTTTAGGCTCCACGTACCAGAACGGTAAAAAGACAGACATTTCTACTCTTGGTGGGGCTGTGGTAGATAAAGGTAGCTATGTTGTGTGTTTAGGCTGATGTACCAGAAACGGTAAAAAAGACAAACATTTCCTACTCTTCAGCTCGTGGTGATAAAGGTATGGTTGTACAGCTGATGTACCAGAAATGGTAAAAAGACAGACATTTCTTACTCAGCTCGTGGTGATAAAGGCATATTGTGTGTTTAGGTTGACGTACCAGAAACGGTAAAAGACAAACACTTTACCAGCTCAAAGATAAAGGTATGGTTGTAACAGCTGATACCAGAAACGGTAAAAAAGACAGACATTTCTACTCAGCTCGTGGTGGATAGAGGAAGGTTGTGTGTTTAGGCTGGGATGTACCTCAGAAACGGCAGTAAAAAAAGACAGACATTTCTACTCAGCTCGTGGTGACAGAGGTATGGTTGTGTGTTTAGGCTGATGTACCAGAAACGGTAAAAAGACAAACATTTCTACTCAGCTCGTGGTGATAAATGTATGGTTGTGTGTTTAGGCTGATGTACCAGAAACGGCAAAAAAGACAAACATTTTCACCAGTCGTAGATAAAGGTATGGTTGTGTGTTTAGGCTGATGTACGAGAAATTAAAAAGACAAACATTTCTACTCAGCTCGTAAGATAAAGGTATGGTTGTGTGTTTAGGCTGATGTACCAGAAACGGTAAAAATATAAACATTTCACTTCAGCTCGTGTGATAAAGGTATGGTTGTGTGTTTAGGCTGATGTACCAGAACGGTAAAAAGACAGACATTTCTACTCAGCTCGTGGTGATAGAGGTATGGTTGTGTGTTTAGGCCGATGTACTAGAAACGGTAAAAAAGACAGACATTTCACCAGCTCGTGGCATAGAGGCATGGTTGCAGGTTTAGGCTGATGTACCAGAAATCTTGCAAAAAAGACAGACATTTCTACTCAGCTCGGGGTGATAGAGGCAATGTGTGTTTAGGCTGATGCACCAGAAACAAAAAAAACAGACAAACATTTCTACCAGCTCAAAGACAGCTACAGCTGTGTGTTTAGGCTGATGTACCAGAAACGGTAAAAGACAAACATTTCTACTCAGCGTCTGTGGTGATAAAGGAGCATGTTTGTGTGTTTAGGCTGATGTACCAGAAATGGTAAAAGACAGACATTTCTACTCAGTCGGTTGTGATAAAGGTATGGTTGTGTGTTTAGGCTGAAGTACCTAATGGTAAAAAGACAAACATTTCTACCTGTGCTCGTGGTGATAAAGGTATGGTTGTGTGTGTTTAGGTTGATGTACCAGAAACGGTAAAAAGACAAAATATTTCTACTCGTTTGTGGTGATAAAGGTATGGTTGTGTGTTTAGGCTGATGTACCAGAACGGTAAAAAAGACAGACATTTCTACCTTGTGCCCCCTGTAGACAGTGTGCTGCTGTGTGTTTAGCTGATGTACCAGAAACGGTAAAAAGACAAACATTTCTACTCAGCTTCAGGTGGATAAAGGTATGGTTGTGTGTTTAGGCTGATGTACCACAGAAACTGGTAAAAGACAACATTTCTACTCAGCTCGTGGTGATAAAGGTATGGTTGTGTGTTTAGCCTGATGTACCAGAAACGGTAAAAAAGACAGACATTTTAATTTCTGGTGTTTCAAAGGGATAGGGAGGCATGGTTGTGTGTTTAGGGCTGATGCACCAGAAACGGTAAAAAAGACAGACATTTCTACTCAGCTCGTGGTGATAGAGGTATGGCTGTGTTTGTGGGCTGATGTACCAGAAATGGTAAAAAAGACAAACATTTCATCAGCCGTGGATAAAGGTATGGCTGTGTGTTTAGGCTGATGTACCAGAAACGGTAAAAAGACAGACATTTCTGTATCACAGCTCGTAGATAGAGGTACAGCTGTGTGTTTAGGCTGATGTACCAGAAACGGCAAAAGAGCTATCATGTACCAGCTCGTAAGATAAAGGTATGGTTGTGTGTTTAGGCTGATGTACCAGAAACGGTAAAAAAGACAGACATTTCTACTCAGCTCTTGTGATAAAGGTATGGTTGTGTGTTTAGGGCTGATGTACCAGAAACGGTAAAAGACAAACATTTCTACTCAGCTCGGGGTGATAAAGGTATGGTTGTGTGTTTAGGCTGATGTTGTGTGGAAATGGAAAAAAAGACAAACATTTCTACCTGTGCCTCTGTGGTGATAAAGGTATGGCGTGTTTAGGCTGGATGTACCAGAAACGGTAAAAAAGACAGACATTTCTACTCAGCTCGTGGTGATAAAGGTATGGTTGTGTGTTTAGGCTGATGTACCAGAAACGTAAAAAAAGACAAACATTTCTACTCAGCTCGTGGTGATAAAGGTAAGGTTGGGGTGTTTAGGCTGATGTACCAGAAACGGTAAAAAAGACAGACATTTCATCAGCTCGTGGTGATAAAGGTATGGCTGTGTGTTTAGGTCATGATGTACCAGAAACGGTAAAAGGTGCTGACAAACATTTCTACTCAGCTCGTGGTGATAAAGGTATGGTTGGTGTTTAGCCTGATGTACTCGTGAAACGGTAAAGACAGACATTTCTACTCAGCTCGTGGGTAGAGGTATGGTTGTGTGTTTAGGGCTGACGTACCAGAAACGGTGCAAAAGACAGACATTTCTACTCAGCTCGTGGTGATAGAGGTATGGTTGTGTGTTTAGGCTGATGTACCAGAAACGGTAAAAAAAGACAGACATTTCTACTCAGCTCGTGGTGATAGAGATATGGTTGTGTGTTTAGGCTGATGTACCAGAAACGGGTAAAAAAGACAGACATTTCTACTCTAGCTCGTGGTGATAGAGGTATGGTTGTGTGTTTAGGCTGATGTACCAGAAACGGTAAAAAGACAGACATTTCTACTCAGCTCGTGGTGATAAAGGTGGTTGTGTGTTTAGGCTGATGTACCAGGAAACGGTAAAAAGACAAACTTGTTACTCACTCGTGGTGATAAAGGAATTATGGTTGTGTGTTTAGGCTGATGCTTTTAGAAACGGTAAAAGACAAACATTTCTACTCAGCTCGTGGTGACAAAGGTATGGTTGGGCTGATGTACCAGAAACGGTAGAAACGGAGCAACATTTCTACTCAGCTCGTGGTGATAGA